>SJYX01017019.1:247080-338792 GCA_006410675.1 Oreotragus oreotragus
ATCTCCTTGCAGTCCAAGGGACTCTCAAGAGTCTTCTCCAACACTACAGTTCAAAAGCATCAATTCTTCCGCGCTCAGCCTTCTTCACAGTCCAACTCTCACATCCATACATGACCACAGGAAAAACCATAGCCTTGACTAGGCGGACCTTAGTCGGCAAAGTAATGTCTCTGCTTTTGAATATATTATCCAGGTTGGTCATAACTTTTCTTCCAAGGAGTAAGCATCTTTTAATTTCATGGCTGCAGTCACCATCTGCAGTGATTTTGGAGCCCAAGAAAATAAAGTCTGACACTGTTTCCACTGTTTCCCCATCTATTTGCCATGAAGTGATGGGACCAGATGCCGTGATCTTCGTTTTCTGAATGTTGAGCTTTAAGCCAACTTTTTCACTCTCCTCTTTCATTTTCATCAAGAGGCTTTTTAGCTCCTCTTCACTTTCTGCCACAAGGGTGGTGTCATCTGCATATCTGAGGTTATTGATATTTCTCCCGGCAATCTTGATTCAGTTTGGCGGTTTCTTAAAATGTTAATTAAGTATGGTTCCGCCATCTGCTACAGCCCTTCCACTCTGAGACATTTACCCAACAGAGAAGAAAGCGTGGCCACACAACTTGTTGAGACACCTCACCTGTGACACGACTGTCCCTTAGATCTGTGCTCAGATGCCACCTGCTCAAGAGAACAGCTGTACCTCCTGCTCCTACCCACCAGTGCCCAGTTCCTTTTCTCTTCAACCCTGACCACCACCTGCTGCCGAGTTCCTCTTCATAAGGGTCTGACTTCCTCGCAGCCTGAGGAGCAATGCTGCAGAAACTCTGCATCTCTCAGGCCTAACTTCACGTGATCACTACTGGCCAAGGGGAGATGACGTGCTGGCAGCTAACAGTTCAAGCCCAGAGCTCGGGGACATTCGGGGCTGGGCTCTGTCAGCACACGGTAACACTGACAACCATAGAACCAGACAGGCTCTCAGGACTGAACCCGGGACACACCAAATAGATGGGTCTGGATAAGAGTCTGGGGGAATCCTGGAACGCTTAGTGGAGGACACAAGAGTGCTAGGGTGCTGGGATGGAGAGCCCGAGGCGGCCTCAAGTGCTGGGAGATGAGGACAAGACTACCAGCCGTGGAGTGGGGTGGGGAGGGGGCAGAGTGAGTTCACGAGTCTGGCTACACAGAATGGTCACGATGCCTGAAAGGACACAGAACAAATTCGCAAGAAATACAAGAAGGCAGGTTTGGGCTCAGTTAATATACAAAAGCTATGTACACGTTTCCCTCGTTTCAGTAAACTGCCCAAGATAAAAATGCAATCACTAACCTCATTGCTTGCCTTCTCGTGCTGGCCCTGCTCTGACTGTGTCAGTCAGGTATATCACTTAATCCCCACGGGGACCCCACAAACTGCTGTGATGCACCGTGAATTCACAACTTTAAGAGGAAATATTGTTGTTGTTGTTGTTTAAAAAACAAACTTGCTTTAAGCAGTTACTAACAGGCCTGGTAGTGGCTTCACTCTGAGACCTGAAAAAGGGGGTTGCAGAGGATGAGATGGTTGGATAGCATTACCAACTCAGTGGACATGAATCTGAGCACACTCTGGGAGATAGTGGAGGACAGAAGAACCTGGCATTCGGTATTCCATGGGGTCACAGAGTCAGATATGACTTAGCCACTGAACAACAATAACATAAAGAATAGCTGTCACAGTGTAGGAGTGTGGACGCTTACCCTCGCCTAAGACAACCAGCCATAGGGAAGAGCAGGCCAGGGAGGCCAGGATCATAGTGTGGGAGTGTGAACACTCACTCCAGGCCAGGATGACCAGTGAGCAGCAGAACCAGCGCCCTCACTGCCGGGCCCTGTCCAAGCATTTGACTCAAACTGCCTGACTTGCCCTTGCAAGGAGCTGCGTGGGGGTGTCCAGGAGACCAAAGCCCAAGGTGACACAGTGAGGAGGGCAGAGCTCGTATCTGGGCCCCTGAGAGAGGACCCTTCCTGCCTCATCTTCTGGAAAAGAGGCCTTTGACGTAGCCCCTCCTGAATGACAATAAGGTTCTCTCAGGGCACACACACCCCAGGCTCCAGTAACACGTAAGATCAAGAGATAATGATTATAGGCAGTGATGTTAGAACCCTAGCCAAACAGAATGGGAAGACCACTATCCTGGCGCTGCACCAGCTGCAAAAATCTGAAACCTGATTGCCAGGAAAGTGAAAAGTGAAAGTTGCTCAGTCATGTCTGACTCTTTGCGACCCCATGGACTGTAGCCTGCCAGCCTCCTCCATGGAATTCTCCAGGCCAGAATACTGGAGTGGGTAGCTGTTCCCTTCTCCAGGAGATCCTCCCAACCCAGGGATCAAACCCAGGTCTTCTGCATTGCAGGCAGATTCTTTACCGTCTGAGCCACCAGCCTGCCTTAAAGCCAGCTGAGCCTGCAGGTGATGTGGTAATCCTAGGAGTGTGTGGAAAACTCTACCATCCCAAGAAAACACAGAAATAACTATCCAGTTAGAGTAGTACAGTCCTGAGAAGGTGTGGATGAAGATGCAAGTGCTATGGTAATCCTAGGAGGGTGTGGAAAATTCTATCACCCCAAGAAGACACAGAAATAACTATCTAGTTAGATTACTATAATCCAGTTAGATTACTATAATCCTGAGAAAATACAGACAAGGAAGTAATTAAATCCTACGATGCTGAAATTTTCAAAAGTCTTATAACTGATTATATGATCATTGGATTTTTACATACTTTGTTTGTTATTATGGGCAATATATTCATTCAAAAGAACAAACCATTCTTCAAAGTAATTCTCATCTAAATGGCTGAGATGAATTTATGTCTGTTAACAATGTTTCAAATGCTGCCCCATCCCCACCAGGGACCTCCACCTACAAGCAGTGCAGGACCTTCTGAGCTGCTCACTGACCAGGGCCCAAATCTCTCCAACAGCCTCTCAACCGACCCTGGGACAAGTGCTGAGATGTCATTTCTTCTGCAGCTAAGTATGCCAGTGATGTCGTCTCAGCTTCTACTTGCAGTTTAAGAATTACATCGCACTGACTCTCACCGTAATGCAATATCTGATGCATCCTCAACACGGACACAACACAGAATGTTTAAAAAGGATCAATCGACACCAAGTGGGGCGTATCCCAGGAACGCAAGGCTGGCTTAGTCAGTGTAACCCATCTCACATACACCAACTGATGGGCAAGAAAGTGGAAAAAATTCAACACCCAACAGTGGTAAAAACTCTCAGCAATTAGGAATCAAGGGTAACTTATCCAGCTTGGTAAGGAGCACCTACAAAAAAGCTACCACTACTATTAACTTGATGGTGAAAACATAAGACTGGGAGCCAGGCAAGGATGTCTATTCTGACCACCCTTAATCAGCACATTTCTGCATGTCATGGCAACAGGCAAAGAAGGTAGTCTGAAGTTAGAGACGGTATCATCTACAGTCACCGAAAAAACACTTGGATGAAATATAACAAAATACACAGAGGACTTGTATGCTGAATTGTATTTTAAACACCCTGATGAGATAAAACAAAGAAGATGTAACTGAGAATGTAGCAGCGATGTCAGTTCTCCCCACATCGATCTACAGGGTTAGTGTGATTTCTACATAAATCCCAGCAAGATTTCTTGGTAGATATGGCTAAGTTTATTCTAAAATGTATGTGTAAAAAGCAAACATACTTTTTTTTTTTTTTTTTTTTTAAGAAGGATAAAGGGAGATGAGTGACTCTGAAGACTTCTCTTTAGCTGTAATAGTCAAGACTGTGGCCTTGGAGGACGGCAGATACAAGTCAACGGAGAAGAGAGAGCCCAGAAACACAACCACACAAACACACTCGATTAATTTTTGACAAATGTATATAAGCAGTTCAAGGAAGGAAAGACAATCTTTTCAACAAAGGGTGCTGGAATCATTCACATCTATAGGCAAAAAAAGTAAACCTCGGCCTAATCGTCACACTTGACACAAAAATTAACTCCACGTAAACTAGAAAGCTTTCATAATAAAATAGAGAGGAGGGGATTCCCTGGTGGTCCAGTGGTTAGGGCTGCAAGCTTTCACTGCTGAGGGCATAGGCTTGATCTCTGGTCAGGGAACTAAGGTTCAGCAAGCCACATGGCATGGCCATGAATAAATACACAAGTAAATAAAAGGCAGGAGAAAGTTTTGGGACCTGAAGTTAGAATCTTTTTTGTACATGATATAAAAAGCACACTTCATAAAAGATAAAAAAAATTGGTAAACTGTGCTTCTTAGAAACTTGCTCTGTGGAAGACCCTGTTAAGAAAACCAAAAAAAAAAAAAAAATCAAGCTATAGACAGAAAATATTTTCAAACTAGATACCCAACAGATCTGTACCTATAAAATAGCAAAAACTACCAAAATTCAACAGTAAAAAATAGACAGTCCAATTAGAAACTGGACAAGAGCTGACTGGACAGATGAGATGCACCCATGGTAAAGAAGCAGGTGAAAAGATGCTCCATGCCGATGGGCCAGAAGGAATTGAAACCACAGTGAGAGGCCACTGCACATTGACCGGAACAGCCAGACAACAGCGCTGAAGGTCGCAGAGCAACGCTTGCTCACACACCACCCAGGACCAGAACACTGCCACACACTCTGGAAAGGACTGACGCTGTCTTATAAAAAATAAAAACTAAACAGACAGCCTAGCAAGTGCACCTGGGCATTTACCCCGGAGAAATATTGATGCTCACAGAAAAACCTGCACCTCAACATTCACAGCAGCTTTTAATTTGCAGCAGCCAACCACCACAGACAGTCCAAGCGTCCCCACTGGTGAGCAGGCCCAGCCACCAGAGGGAGTGGACATGGACTCCAAAACCAGCTGGGTGACTCCAGGCTGACTGCAGGGCAAGGAAGGTCACATGATAAATGCTCCCATTTACACAACTCACTTTTCATTCATTCTTTCTTTCCTTTTGGGGGCATACCACGCAGCATGTGAGATCTTAGTTCTCCACCAGGGCCCCGTGAAGTGGAAGCTCAGAGTCAACAGCACTGGACCACCAGGGAAGTAAGTCCCTTACGCGACTTTCTTGACATGACAAAACACAACCGCATGGAGAACAAATCACTGGTGGCCAGGGAGTGTGGGGGGATGTGAGGATAAGTGCAGGCGTAGCTCTGTATTGTTTTTCACAACTTTCTGGGAGTCTAGAATTATTTCAGTTCATTTTCAAAAGACATCCGCACTGGGAAGTTTTAACAGAAAAATGTTGGAGCATAATGACCAAGATAAAGAGCTTCCCCAGAAGGAAAGGAGGCACACCGTGATGCCCATAAGCAAAAGTCACACACACAAATATAAACATAACATGATGCCCAGTGCGAGCTCTCAACATACACCTGCTGAAATACTGAATGAAAAAGCAAAGTTTAACCCTCCTTAACACTGAGGCGATAAAAGTTCAGTTCAGTTCAGTCGCGTCCAACTCTTTGTGACCCCACGAATCGCAGCACGCCAGGCCTCCCTGTCCATCACCATCTCCCGGAGTTCACTCAGACTCACGTCCATCGAGTCCGTGATGCCATCCAGCCATCTCATCCTCGGTCGTCCCCTTCTCCTCCTGCCCACAATCCCTCCCAGCATCAGAGTCTTCTCCAGTGAGTCAACTCTTCTCATGAGGTGGCCAAAGTACTGGAGTTTCAGCTTTAGCATCATTCCTTCCAAAGAAATCCCAGGGTTGATCTCCTTCAGAATGAACTGGTTGGATCTCCTTGCAGTCCAAGGGACTCTCAAGAGTCTTCTCTAACACTACAGTTCAAAAGCATCAATTCTTTGGCGCTCAGCCTTCTTCACAGTCCAACTCTCACATCCATACATGACCACAGGAAAAACCATAGCCTTGACTAGACGGACCTTAGTCGGCAAAGTAATGTCTCTGCTTTTGAATATATTATCCAGGTTGGTCATAACTTTTCTTCCAAGGAGTAAGCGTCTTTTAATTTCATGGCTGCAGTCACCATCTGCAGTGATTTTGGAGCCCCCCAAAATAAAGTCTGACACTGTTTCCACTGTTTCCCCTGTTTCCCCATCTATTTCCCATGAAGTGATGGGACCAGAGGCGATAAAAGGTACCTATTAAATATCCCCTCTCCCGCCAGTAGGTGATGCCCAGTGCTGGCCAGGACCTGACAGAACTGGGCCCGCAGAGGGGCAGAGCCTGCTGGGTGGAAGAACAGGATCAGAGACGCGAGGGGGGCTCCAGGGTGGCAGACCCGACCCCTGGGAGATCTCGAAAGCGCTTGGGCTGAAGCAGGTATTTGCACACCTAGCTCTCTGCACAACAGCCCGCCTCCGGGCCACCTTCACTCAGTTCCTCTTTTCGCCAACAGTCTACACACGCATTTGCCCGGCCCCACGCAATGAACTCTAGGCTGAGACAGCCGGTGGGGGAGACATCGCAAACGACGAGCCGGCAGCCCCGCCCGGTGCACTGGGGCCGGTGCACTGTCGGTCAGCGCCTGGGGGGTGGCCCGCAGCCCCCGCAGAGAATCGACCCTCCAGTCATCCTACAGGTGAACCCGGCCTCCCTCCCAGCCCGGTTCGGGGTGCCCCGTCCACCCCCGGGGCCGACTCGGACCCATCCCACGCCCACCTGAATGGCAGACCCAGGACACCTGGACACCCGAGCCCCAGGGCCGTAGCCCGTCGGCCGCACCTGCGGGTCCCTGTCCTCGTCCTCGAGTTCCTGCAACGGGGCAAAGGTCACGGCCAGAGCCCAGGGCGCCGTCCAGCAGGAAGTGCGTACGCCTGGGCTCAGGCCCGGTCCCCGGAGGGTGAGGAGGCTCCACGAGAACCAGAGCGCGCCGGACGCCGAGGGAGAGAGACCGGGGGCTCGGACCTGGCTCAGACGGGCCAGCCGCCGGCCTCAGGGGTCGTCGGCTGGGCGCTGGGTTCCGAGCACAGAGGCGCTTTCCGAGGATGAATACCGCGACGTGGACCCCTAACTGACCGCCCCGCGTGAGGGCCGGGCCCGCCACCCCGTTCACAGTGCGGTCGCGGCCACCCGGACACCTGCGCCGGCGCCCGGGGCAGGGTGTGGCCAGTCAGTGGGCAGGGTCGTTCCCGCCCCGCCCCCACGACCCTGACCCCACGATCCCGGGCAGAAGGCCGGGCCGAGGGGATGCGCACTCACCGTTCGCTGCCCCGGGCGCCTGCGGGGCCGTCTCCTCCCCAGGCCGCACCCGCGCGTCCCAGCGCCCCGCCGCCGCTCGCCGTCACTAGCCGGCCCCTGGAACCGCGGCCGCCCCCTGCCCCATGGCCGCCTCCGGCCCCACGGCCACCCGGCCCGCCAAGCAGCAATACCGCCGCGCCGCCAGTGCGCAGGCGCGCTCCGCGCCCCGCGCATGCGCGCCCGGCGCCCTACGCATGCGCTGCACGCTCGTCCCGCCCCTCGCAGGTGGGGAGGCCGGCTCTGACGCGGGACCCGGACAGGGGGCGGGACTGAGGCCTGGGTTGGAGGCAGTGTTCGCAGAGTGCGCGCGGGGTAGGGGTTGCCCTCTGGGGAGGAGCGGGGGCCTCAGGACTACGCTAGGTGTCCACTCACCTCGCTGTGTCCTAAGCACGTTCGCCAACCCGGAGCCCGCTCCCTCCCGCATCCCTCCCGGTGGGCTGACTGCGGCCCAGCTAGTGGTGACACTACCTGCCGCGGACTCCTTTAACCACTGCTTAGAAGGAAAGTACTTTGGAATAGAACTGCGCCCCTTGGCTGCCAGCACAGGACACAGGTGGAGGCAGCGGCCTGGTCCTGCCGTCGTGGGCCTGGCCCGCCCCAAGCAGCCCGGCGGGTCCTTGCACACCCCCTGGACCTGAGGGGCTCTAGGCAAGGTCTCAAACGGGGCCCCTCAAGGGGTGACCTGCCAACATTGTGCTTCCTCACTGAAGGACCTAGAGAGGAGGGAGGAAGGGCCCAAGAGGGAACTGCGCTCCTGCACCCCCAAGTCCAGGCATGGTAGGTTACCCAAGTCTTGCTGAATTGACAGGTTACCCACCACCAGGGCAGTGAGTCAAGTGTCCCAGTGGTGTGCTGGGCTCCTGGATGCGATGATGCAGGGCCTCTGTAAATGAGCCTGGGTGAGCCACATTTTTCCTCTCCCCCTAGGCCTCCTGGACAGAGCATCTGGCCCAGGCCGTGTGCGGACAACTAGGTCCTTTGCAGCAGCCTGGCCTCTAAATTTATGCATCTTCATACCAGCTGCTGGCATCTTCTCTGGATGAGAACTCCTGGCCCTGTATTCAGAGACCTCGAACACACCTGGGCACAGCAAAGGACACCTCTTACATGACCACAGACCATGGGATCATCAAGGGTGAATGGAAAGCAGGGCAAAGATGGCGGGAATTTGGGGGGATTTCTCAAGCTCCAAACTTCCCCATATCTGGTTATTTTGAAAACCCAACCATTTCCTCAAAGTGACCTCCCCCCCAGCCACACCCACAGAAAAGAAAAGCCCTTTGAGTTGCATTTTTTGGATATTATTAGCACAGAGAAGGCAATGGCGACCCACTCCAGTACTCTTGCCTGGAAAATCCCATGGGTGGAGGAGCCTTGATAGGCTGCAGTCCATGGGGTTGCGAAGAGTTGGACACGACTGAGCGACTTCACTTTCACTCTTCACTTTCATGGATTGGAGAAGGACATGGCAACCCACTCCAG
Source organism: Oreotragus oreotragus (assembly GCA_006410675.1). NCBI lineage: Eukaryota > Metazoa > Chordata > Mammalia > Artiodactyla > Bovidae > Oreotragus > Oreotragus oreotragus. The sequence goes on from SJYX01017019.1 coordinate 255,803, forward strand.
TGTTCTTGCCTGGAGAATCCCAGGGACAGAGGATCCTGGTGGGCTGCCCTCTATGGGGCTGCACAGAGTTGGACACGATTGAAGCAATTTAGCAGCAGCAGCAGCAGCAGCACAATAATACGAATGCTTNGGACATGGCAACCCACTCCAGTGTTCTTGCCTGGAGAATCCCAGGGACAGAGGATCCTGGTGGGCTGCCCTCTATGGGGCTGCACAGAGTTGGACACGATTGAAGCAATTTAGCAGCAGCAGCAGCAGCAGCACAATAATACGAATGCTTGGCTAGGCCCCCCAAGAACCTTCTAGAGCAGGCAGAGTCGGCAGAGAAGGCAGCTCTGGCCTGGTAACAAGCCAAGGTCACCCAACAGGCACCCTTCCTGTGCACCCCTTTCTAAAGGGAACTTGTGTGGTGTATGTTTGTGACCATGGAAGTCTGTCCACCCGGGACCTCAGGCAGACCTCGGGCAGGAGCGCTTCTGCATTTCAGAGATGGAAAGATGGGGCTGTGGCTTCCCTCAGCTGAACCTATTGTGCAATTTCTCCCAGCATGCCCTGAGGCTTCTCTCGGGCCTCAGAGCCTCTGGCTCACATCCTGTGGTCCAGGATAGTGCCGGGAGGGGCACTTTAGGCCTCTGGAAGTTTCCTGGAAATCTTGCTTGGGCTGAGAGCAGTGCTGAACTGGAATGTGCTGGGGCAGAGGGAAGGGTCAGCAGCAGGAATGCAGGCAGGTGTAGGGATGGGGGGTGGACGCCAGTCAGGCCCACGTGGGCTGGGCAGGTATGCCGGTGTGCCTCAGAGGGGCTGAGGGTTCAGGAAAGGCCATGGGTGTGAACTTTCGCAGTGCCACACTGCTGGACTCTAATGTTTCTTTTTTGTAAACATGGCTCCCCTACCATTTAAGCTTTAGATACCCCAAACCTGGACCCCTCCTCTTCTGAGGGTGGAAAGATGGGGGACAGCAAGGCTGGGGGATGGAAATGGAGGAAGTGAGGCTGTAGAGGGAGCAGACAGGGCTGCCTGCCCAGAGCTGGACTCACTCAGGCAGGAAGCACCTTTGGATTTGGGTGCAGGGTCTGGAGACGGCACTTCTGTTTGGGGTCCTGCTCCAAGCTCTTGGGGATGTAGGCTTCAGCTGTGCCTGGCTGCGGGGGACAGGGCGGTGGGAGGCTGCCCCACACCTGAAAGGGGAAGTGGCTGAGAGACATGGAGTCTCCCTGTGGACGTGGGTTTCCCCCAGTGCTGGCCTCCAGCCAACAGGCTCTGGTTGCTGACCCCTCCTGTCCCACCCTTCCCAGTCCTCCCCAGGGACCAGTGTCCGTAACTGCCCACTTGGAACACAATACTGCAGGGAACCAAACCTTCAGGCGCAGGGGCATGCATGTGTTTGTGTGGGCATGCCCTGCCAAGAGCCCAGAAGAGCACCAGCAGAGGCAACCTGGACCGAGGGAGCATACAGCATGGGCCTGCGGTGGGGGTGGGGGGTTCTCTGATAGTGCAGCCCCCGCTCCAGCACCTCACACATGTGGGACTCACCAAGTTCACAAGGCCTCTCAGAGCAGGTGCTTTTGTTGTTGCAGTTTTCTCACAGGGAACCCCAGGCACAGAGAGGCCAAGTAACTGGCCCCAGATCACAAGGATGTCAGAGAGCAGGATTTTCTGCCCCTTCCATTTGGCTGGACTCCAGGAGTGGGGAATGGTGGAGATGTGGGGGAGTTGGAGCAAGAGTGGTGGGGGCAGGGCAGCCTTTTCCTGCTCTCACAGCTCAGGAGGGACCCTGGGGGTGGGCACAGGGGCTCTGAGGACCTCCCTATTGTGTGGGTGCTGGTGCTGGGTGGGGTGGATACCACGTGGCACGTGAGAACAGAGATGGGGGCCCAGGTGATCCCAGGCTCCCTGCAAGGACTGTTTGTGTCCAGCAACCATGGGTCCAGGGCAGAGTATGGACATCACACCTGATAGAGGAATGCCCACCAGAGCTAGCAGCTACTTTGGACACTAGGGACGGAGGCTGTGGGATGAGGCTGGAGGAAGAAAGAGCAGGCGCCCTGGATGGGAGGTGAGACGGGGATGTCACGTCCCAGGTGCATCCAGGCCCTGGGAGCCGTGTGCTTGCGCCGGGGGTCCTGGGCTTCCAGCATCAAGTCCGAGGTTCACACCAGGCAGCACAGTGCCAGTGGTGTCACTTAACACCTCTGGCTGGCTGCCTGCCCTGTGTCCCCAGCACCCATTTTCAGTGACCACTTTCCTGAGGTGGACCAGTGGCCTCAAGGCAACAGAGAGCTCAGTCTCAGCATCCCCGGCCCCAACTCAGAGGATTCCTGGGTGAGCTGGCCCTCGCAGAGGCTCCTGTGCCCAACTGCTCCCTCTGCAGGTGGCCAGCAGCAGGTGTGCCCTCTGCCAGGATAAAGGCTTCCTGACCCCAGGAGACCCTCCCTCCCTAACCTCAGGCTGCCAGCCCAGGGAGCACCTTAGATGCTCTCTGGCATTCTGTGAGGCAGTTGGCAGTTAAAACATTCAAGTAATAGATTTATTCCAGAGAGAAGTGGGGGCGGAGGTTGAAACCAGGCAAACCCACTGTTCAGGCTGTCAGTCACCAAGAAACTGCACCCATGGTCCTTGCAGAAGCAACCCCTGAGAAGGTGCCAGTCCCAGCCATCCCTCCCCAGGGGAAAAGCTGCGGTGTGGGGGTGCAGGGGTAGGCAGTGTGGATCTGGTGCCCATGTCTTCCTGATCCTTGGAAATGGGAGATTCAGGTGGGAACGGTTCCGAGAGAGCAGTCTTCGCTTATTCACGAACCTGACTAAGGGGAACACTGAGGCAGCTTTCATAACCTTGTGGAACACTGAGGGCTGAAGGAAAAGTGTCCTGCAGCAGAATCAGAACTCAATCCTGCGGTGGGGGTGGGGGGTGGAGTGAGGGGCTCTCCTCACTGAACTGCACTGTTTCTCATGTGAGGGGGGCTTGATGTTCATTCTTTCTTGTAAGATGCAGTTCTTTTCATTCAAAGATGAAAACGGTCTGATCTGAAGAGAAGTATTGTCTATTGAGTAAGGTCCTTAGTATCTTGGGGAGGGAAGGGGGGGGAGGCGTGGCTCAGGCTCAGAAGAGCAAAGGACAGATTACTGCCCAGGGACGAAGGGCCAGGGCTGGCAGGACGCCACTGCTCTGCAGGCCCATCTGAGGACCAGCCACACCTTTCATGGGTAAACTCCGGGAGTTGGTGATGGACAGGGAGGCCTGGCATGCTGCAGTTCATGGGGTCACAAAGAGTTGGACACAACTGAGCAACTGAACTGAACTGTGATGGGGACAAGGGACATGGACAGAAGAGTGGGCAGCAGGGGAGGCAGTTGCCTCCAGACACCGAAACAGCCCAACACATGAGCAGTCACGCCAAGATCCCTCATGTCAAACTGCTTTATTACATCTTAAATAACAGTACAGTTGAATATAGGATCTATCTTGCATCCAGCTTCCTTGCAGTACATTGACTTTAAAATTAAATACAAAAGGTGAGGGACAGGGTGCAGAGAGCTCTACAGAGGTGCCGACAGGGGCGGGGGCCCATCCCACTCTCTGCGGGTCCAGGGCACAGGGCGCAAAGGCTGGTGCAAACACAGGTGGAGAAGCCACTGCTGCCACTAGGGGGCGCTGATGCGGGGAGGAGGCCCGCGTTGTCCCAGCACCACTGCCCAACACTGGACGCGCACGGAACCAGGGACATCTGCATGTTAGAAAAGTGGTCTGCCTGGGCACAAAGGCTGGTTCCCGGGAGAGGCGGGCCATGAGATATCCACAAGAGAGGCCAGGGACTCCGTTCCCTGTACACCCCCCACCCCATCCAACAACAATTTTGGAACAGGACTTGTTTTTTAAAGAAAGAAAACAGTGACATCTCGCCAGGCGAGCGTGTAGGCCGTTAACTGCACGGCCTCCAGTGCGATGCGTGTGCACAGAGGAGGACGCGAGGTGGACAGAGCGCGACGTCACAACTTCAAAGAGGCTATTTCTTCAAAGAAAAAGAACACCTAAGGACTGAGTCCTATATGCACTGTGAGCATTTCTACAGCATGCGGTTCTAAGAGCAAACCCACCCCAAATGGCAAACAATCAGGTTTTTTAAAATTTAACTTAGAAAGTTTGAGATCATTATTTTCAAAACATTGATTTGTACATTGTTTCATACACAAATAACTGACTGACTCTCCACGCACAGGACGGCACCGCTCTTGAGGACGGAGGCTCGTGGTGGCCAGGTGGGGCACAGGATAGTGTCGCGCTGTTGGGTCAGCCTCCCTCCAACTTCACAAGGAGACTGGGTGAGACTAAAAACCAAGCTGAGGGGAGAGGGTGGGTCGGGGGAAGGGCGCCTGACGCGGCCACTGTTCGTCCGCGTGCTCAGTCCCTTGACTTCTCAGCATCATCCTTCTACACCATGCGCACGACGGTCATGTGACAGGAGACGGAAGTAAAAAAAACCAGGGACTAAATTTACATCATTAACAATCTCAGAGAGGCCACACCAGACCCTCGTTCTCTGTTTAACTACGAGCAGAAAGAAATATATTTTAAGAAGGAAATATGAATCATGTCTGCAAAATCCTGTTACAAACACAATCTAGAATTCAGAGTCAATTACAAGATGAAGTCCTCAACTTGTTTTGCATGAACATCATCAAACAGGATTACTGATCAAGATTTCAAATAAACCAGTAAAAAGGTGTGTCTGTCTTACAATTACACTCAAGTTTACCTTCTTGTTAACATTTTTATTATAGTATTTCCTTTTAAATTCATTCAAAACAAACAAAAAAGGAAAACAAAGACAATGGTCCCGGAAGGAATGCACGATTCGTTTTAGTTACAGCACAGAGATTCTTCTCTCAGTGGGAATTGTGCTCTTGGTTTCAGCAATAAGTGAGGGGAAGGTCTTGCCCTTTTGAAGTTCTGAGGGGTGCAGGGCATCCGCGTTAGTAGGGGTAGATGGGAAATGCTATCTGCAACGGTCCAAGGCTGGAATGGTCTTCCAGTCACTGTGGCGTCCACCTGCTGCTTTAAACAGAATTGAGAGACCATGAAGAGAAACGCCGCACCTGGCCCAGGTACAGAGTGGCATGGCAGCTGCACCCGCTCAGGATGGGGGCACACCAAGTACTCAGGCTAACCGCAGAGCTCACCTGCCTGCGAGCCCAGCGCAGCCACATCCAAATGACCCCAGGAGCCCCAGCCCACAGCTCCCTCCATGTTGTGAGAAACATGGAGCCGCAAGCAGGGAAGGGTGTAGGCTGCCTCTTACCTGTCAGGGTTAGTTCCAGATTTTGAGGAAGCTGTCCCAGGACCCCGTAGCCACGGCCATCCCGTCATCAGTTACCCCCAGGCAGCTCACGCGGTTGTCATGCCCGGCCAAGACCCCTGGGGGCAGAGAACAGTGTGGTCAGCCTGGGGTCCAGCCACTTGCTGAAGTGGAACCAGAAACCCCCACATCCAGTCCCTGCCAGACCTCGGTTGCGAGGAAAGGATCCCAACACAAAGGGCAGAGTACAGAGGGTGGGCCTTCAGGACGGGCACAGCTATCCCCCTCCCCTAGACAGGGCGCCCTGTGACACTCAGTGGTCAGTGCTTGGACAATCATCAGCCACGTCTTTCCAGAGGAATCTGAGGCTGTATCTTAGAGCACTCTGTGCTGTTACGACAGAGGCTGCAGACCTGAGGGCACTCAGGGGAGCAGGAGAGGAAGAGGGGCCCCCAGAAGAAGAGGCCATAGGCCAACAGCCATGCTCCCTCTCCAGCACTGAGACAGCAAGTTCTCATCTGCACAACCTCCTTCAATACACTTGACAACTACATACTTCACCCCACCATCACACTTTGCGCGCCAACCTGTGCTTCCAGGGGTCCCCGCTGAACCTGTGCCCCAGCTCTACAATGGGAGGGTGCTACGAGGACGCAGCTGGCCCGGTCCTGCCTGCGTGAGCCACATGGCATTGCCAAGAGCTTCTGGTGCCTAGGCCTGGCTCCTGTCCCTTTGCCAGCCCACATGTTGCAGCTGATGTGTGCTCCATCCCTCTGCAGACCCAGTGAAGCCCGGCAGCGTCCTACCTGCCCTGTCGGCCTTGAGGGCGTCCCAGACATTGCAGTTGAAGTCGTCGTACCCTGCGAGAAGGAGGCGCCCACTCTTGGAGAAGGAGACGGAGGTGATCCCGCAGATGATGTTGTCGTGGGAGTAGGTCATGAGCTCCTGGTCCGCACGGAGGTCGAACAGCCGGCAGGTGGCGTCGTCTGAGCCAGTGGCAAATGCGTTGCCGTTCGGGAAGAACTGGAAAGAGCAAGCAAGCCGAGACAGTTTGCAAACGGACAGAAAGAAACAACGGAAAACACAGATTGCCCAACGCAGGGTACTATGGGCACAGGAGTTGGAGACCAGCTAGGACCAGGCTCTGGCCAGAATAGCAGAAGCTGCGCAGGGACCAGGAGGGACCAGACCTGGGCAAAGAGTTGGCTTCCCGTCACCATCATGGTCCCAAGGGAACAGCAAGAATGTGGCTGCCACCCATGCCTGGGTGCCCACAGGCGCTGGAGTCAGGCCACCTGACCATGTGGAGGACGGCTCCACAAGCAGACACTTTCTCCCCCTCCCCACCTCCGGCTCCTCAGATGGCCAGGCCCTCCTATCAGGGCAACATGGACAAGGGCAGGCTCCCTCCACTGCTGTGCCCCCAGAGCCCCACAGAGGCTGGCCTGACAGGGTCAGTTACGGGACTACTTGCCCCCGACGGGAGGAAGCCTCACGGTTAGTCGGTCACCCTGGGAGTGGGACACATGTGGGCCTCACTGGGACAGAGTGAATCACAGTCAAGTCTCCCACAGGGAGTTTTTGTCCATTCGACTGTATTTGCATAGAAAAGAGAGAACACCTAACCCTGAAAACATTTTCCAACTGGCTGACACGGCTGCAGCTCCTGAGAACTGCAAGCTGCTGACGGCCAGCCAGGGGCCCTGACCCACACCTGTGACCTCAACTCACACAGATGGCGTTGATATCGGACTCGTGGCCAGTGAAGGTCTGCCGGCACATCCCTTCTCGCACATCCCAGAGTTTGGCTGAAGCGTCACAAGCACCAGAGACAAACAGTCTGGTGTCTGGAGCGAGTGAAAGGCTCATGACGTCCCCGGTGTGTCCAGTGAATGTGGTCGTCTGCTGGCCAGTCTCGATGTCCCACAGGGCACTGGAACAGAGCAATGACAGGGGTTACCCCCTTACTTGGAAGACCAGATACGCAACAAACTCCCTCAAACCCCCAGGCCTGCAGCCAACATCCACACTTCACGTAAGACAGATCCGCACCCTGTAGTGACTTTGCTCAAATGGGCTGTTACAGAGCCAAGCACACACATGACATGGATGAGTCCACCTGGGGCTTCTCTGATTCTCACACCAGCTCACACATCAGCAGAAGAGGGAGCCGAGTCCCTGTCCAGCGGAGACACTTGTGGGCTGAGCTGCATGCTTGAGCCCTGCAGGGGCTCATAAGGGGCAGCAGAAGGCCTCCAGTTGGTGCCCTTGCTGGACAGCTCCATGCCCACCAGAGCCCAGAGGCTGGGTCACTCCATGGGGCAGAGCCAAGCTTGGGGCCCGTGGCCATCAGCTCGAGAGGCTACTCTAAGCCAGAGAAAGGTGAGACACGGCAGTGTGGCAAGGATGCACGCACTGTTTCTGTGCTTTCCCCACAGAAGCAAGGCCATCAGATGCTCCTCGTTCCCTGTCAGCCTCACAGAAAACCAGCTCAACCCAGCCCCCACATCCAAGCATGGGAGACCCCGCTCTAGGGCCTGAGGGACAAGCAGGAAACAAGAAAGACAAACCCCCCACCCCCATTCCAAAAAACATCCTTCCCAAGTGAAAAAAGCTTCCAAAAATACCTTCTAATACAGAGGTTCTTCCCAAATTGGCAGTCAAGATAGACTGCAGATCTTCGGTGAGCACACACACAAAGGACACCTTACTGAGCAGGGCTGGCAGGGTGCCCCTGCCCTCCCGTGTGGCCTGCTGGCTCTCAGCCACCACATCTTGCCTCAAAGAACCAGAAAAACCCACAGGGACAGTTTAAGCCTGAAATGACTCACAAGTGAACACTTCACAGAGTTTCAGCATCTTCCACCAATAAGGTGGTGGAAACTCCTGTGACACCTGCTACTTTGAAGCTGTGCTCAGAGCCCACGGGGGGCAGTGCTCACCTGAGGGGGCTGAAGCACAACCCCCAAGGTTAGTAACTGTGGCCCAGGAAGGTGAACTGTGAGGAAGAGACAAGTGGGTGTTCCACGCAGAGCTCTAGTTTCAAAATCAGTTCTTAGTTGTTCAAAACTGAAATTTCACATCTGCACAGAGCACCATGAACTGGCCCACCTCTCTGCACCTATATCTGAAGCCCCAGGGCCGTGTCCAGTTATAGTGGCCTGGCTGAGGGCTTCCCTGTGGCTCAGCTGCGCAGCGGGGAGAACAGTGTGAGACAGGTTCAGCACACTGGGACTCACCAGGTGGTGTCTCCAGAGCTGGTAACGATCTGATTGTCATCCAGAAAACGGCAGCAGGACAGGTAACCTGGAAAACAGAACCAACAATGGCCCCAGCTGTGAGCACCTGACTACATCTTGTAAATGGAGTGACCAGTGGGAAGGCCCACGCAAAGTGAGGCAAATGCCATGTCCACTACCTCTGGCCCTGCCCTGTGTGCTGGAAAGAGGAACAGAGCCACACAGACTGCAGGCACTGCAGGCAAGAGCAGAGCCACAGGACTAGACACCAGGAGGAAGGAGGTGCCCTGAGCACACGTGCGTCCTCCCGGCCCCTGACGTGGCAGGAGGAGCCAGGATGGAGGGTCTGCAGGGGCAAGAGACTGGGGGGCAGGGCTGGAGGCAGACTTGTTTCTGTGGGACAAGTGTGGGTGTCAGTGTGGAAACTGCTGTGTGTCACTCAGTTCCGCACCCCAACCAGCATGAGGCAAGGCAGAGCCTCGCGCTAAGGCCAGGTCCCAGCCTGCATCCCCTTTTGGAATAAGGAAGGGCAAACACGAAGAAGATCCATTCTGTAGGGCCTACATTTGATTTCTCCTGAATAAGCCCTGTTCACCACCATCTCTGTTGTCTTAGCATAAGTGACTCTGAAGACTGCACGTACGAAGTGAGCACCCTACCCAGGAGGCCCAGGGATAGTGGCAGGGCAGCCCCTGACCCCAGCCGGCCGAGCTCCTACCAAGTCTTCCCAGGTCACACAGAGCCACGTGTGATGCTGTGTCTCTCAGTAAAACCAAAGACAAAATACACACCAAGAGAGGAGAAGCCCGCTGACAGCTGCTGATGTGGAAAGCATAAGGTTGTTGAGAAAACAAAGCCTTTACCTAACACATTACCTCACTGTCTCCCATAGAAGAAATAGAGACGACAATTTCAGAATATCAATTCTGTGCCTAGACAAGGACATGTGCTCCCTAGAGTCCACATCATGTCCACAGGACACCAGGGACCACATGGGTGCCCTCAGCCTCCCCCAGGGGCTCCTCCTAAGGTCCCCGAGCTCCTCTCCAAGAACACCACTCACTTCCTGGCACACTGCTACCCTCATACAGGCCAGTCTTCCAGGATCCAGCCCTGGAGCCTCCAGCACTGCCCTGTCCGACTGGTGAGAACGGGCGACTGGAAGGAGCACTATGGAGACCGCAGCCCCACCAGCACCGCACACAGGGCCAGACCCAGGCACTCCCAGGTCAACGACAAAGAAGCAGGCCCTCAAAGATGACCTCTGTCCATCTCCTGCAGGTGGCAGTCACACAGGGCCCGTGAGGTTCCTGCCCCGAGAATCAGCAGCTGAATGTTACGGCCATGGACTTCAAGCATCGGCAACGAGCTCTGGCCTCTTCAGGGCCCAGATGGTCAGCACACATCAGCTGGTGGATCCTTAGGAACCAGGCAGGCTGTGTGTACCCTCACCAGAACCCCTTGCCTGTGGAGGTGCGTGCATGGAGGTGCCCTCAACAGAACCCCTTCCCACCCTGTGTGTGTGTGTGTGTGTGTGTGCGTGCGTGCGTGCCCTTCCCTGTGGGCGTATATGAGTTTATGTGCACCTGTTGTGTGTGCCCTCACCAGAACCCCTTCCTCATGGGTGTGTGTTTGTGTGCATGTGTATGTATGTACATTTGTGTGCACCCTAAGTAGAACCCCTTTCCCAAGAGTGTGGGTGTGTGCTCGTGACTGTGCTTGTGTGCCCTCAGCAGGACCTCTTCCCTGCAGTTTGTATGTGCACATGTGTCCCTATGTGTGTCCTCAGCAGAAAGGTGGCTGGCCCAGGCACTGGTGCCTTTCCAGAGCCCCAGAGGGTCAGGGAAACAGACAAACATGGCACCGAGTGGCAGCAAGATGGCCTGGTGCAGGGATGAGCAGGCCACAGTCCAGAGGGAGGAGGCCTAGAATGAAGCAGGACAGGCCCTCTTTCCTCCTACAGCCCAGCCTGCTGGCTCCTGTCAAGGAAAAAGGAACCGACAGGCCAGGGGCCTCGGACAGCAAGGACAGCCCAACCCACAAACATGAAGCGCTAGCCACCACAGGAGGGCAGGCCATCACGGCCCCAGGAAGTTCTGGCTAAACTCCTGACAGATGATCCCAGGAAGACACCACATCTGCACTGGGATGGGAGGTTCAGGAAAGAAGAAGGCACTTTCAGGGCATTACTGATTTCTCAAACACATGATCTAATAATGCCTTTTTGCCAAAACAGCACTCAAAAGGTTATTCTGTATGTAATGTAGTCACAACAACAACAAACACTCTGTCTCAAGGCTGGAAGCTCAGTCCCTGAGTCGTTTCTAGAGGGCACCTTGCACTCCGCAGGACAGACAACTTAGAAGGAAGGTGAGACACTGGAGGACAGAGCGCCGTCTGACAGGTGCTCCCTCGGCCCCACAAGCGCTCCCCACAGCCTGGGTGCCAACTCGAGAGAAGGAAGCTCGGCTTGCTCCAAGTGGGCCCCGTATCTTATGGAAAGAACAGCAAAATGAAACTGATCACAGGAGCCTCCTTCCTGAGGCTGCACAAGCTTGATGCCTGCCCCAACTCTGCAGACACCACCAAGCATGAGGGCCTGCTGAGAAGAACACCCAGATGGGTTTTATTGCAAATGAGTTCTAAGATCCTTCAAGAAAATGTCCCAACCCCGGCTTAATGTTCAAGCCTGAGACGCCTGAATGAGGGGTACCAATGCCCTCAGATGAAGTTAGGAAGCACAGAGACGAGACAGACCACACGTGCTCCGATCTACTGAGTCCACTGACCTTTCACACCCTCGCCCGACTAAAGGGAGGCCACGTGAAGCTCATCGAACGTTAACCTTTATTGATCTGAAGCATCATGTCTGAAATGTCACAAATAGCCTTAAGATGTCGAAATGTTTAAAACACACCACTCAGCTCTCAAGAAGTAAGAGTTCACAATGCATGAAACACAATTTCTAATGCATTCTAATATTAGTTTTATTTTTTCTTTGCAAACAAAGTGCTAAAAAATTTAAAAGATTTAATTAAAAATGGAAGTCCATACACGGAACTGGATTATAAGAGATTGATAAACAGTAAGAATGTTTTTTAAGTGCTGTGAGTTCACTGACGCTGGAAGCAAAGTGGCTTATGAGGGGTGCTCACCGGACAGAAGCCCCATTCACAAGGATGGGGCAGGCAGGCTAGGCTGGGTTCCACCCCCAGGAGTAACCTTCCCACAGCAACTATGAGCTCTGGACAAATATAAAAGCAAACTCCTACAAACACTGGAAGCAGCAGCGGACAAACTGAAGGGGAGCCTGCACCCGAAGGCACTGGGGGATCTTGTTTTTCAGGTGCTACGCCTGCAGGCAGGTCCCCTCCTGCGACAGCCACAACCACGCAGCCACACCTCAGACAGCACATCTGTGGCCCAGCTTTCTTGAGCAGGCAGTAAAGGGTTCTGGGCAACCACAGCCAGAAAGTGAAAGAAGAAAACCTAGAAAGGAGAAAGCCATACAAGGCCCTAAAAAATCACGCACCGACTCCCCCACATCTGTCCAAACCACACACAGGCAAGACAGCTGAGCCCACAGAGCATGGCTGCTTCCTACAGGACCACACGGCAGGATTCCAGGAGAGTAGTCTGCACAATACAACAGCCGCAAAAGCCCAGGACGCAAGTCAAATCACTAGATGGACCAAGAAGCAGGACAACTGTCACCTACATTCGAGAGGAAGGAGCCACTAAGACCAACCTCAAGGGACTGACTGCTGGAACTGGCAGACAAGAATTTTAAAGGCAGCTCTTGGAACTGCTCACAAGGATCCTAACTATGCTCATTATAAATTTAAAAAGACGGGCAATCTCAGCAGAGAAATGAGAGCTATTTTTTAAAAAGCAAACAAATTCTAGAACTGAAAAAGTAAACATCTGACTTAAATGGCTTGCTGGGTGGTCTTAACAACACCATGGTGGTGACAGAAGTCACATGCACTAGAGGATGGCTCTGGAGAAGCGGGAGGTGGGATCTAAGAGATGATGTGAATGCACAAAAGGAGAGAGCACCAAGAACAGAAAGTGGACCTCTAAAATTTCCCAATTTAGATCAGACAGCACATCTGTGGCCCAGCTTTCTTGAGCAGGCAGTAAAGGGTTCTGGGCAACCACAGCCAGAAAGTGAAAGAAGAAAACCTAGAAAGGAGAAAGCCATACAAGGCCCTAAAAAATCACGCACCGACTCCCCCACATCTGTCCAAACCACACACAGGCAAGACAGCTGAGCCCACAGAGCATGGCTGCTTCCTACAGGACCACACGGCAGGATTCCAGGAGAGTAGTCTGCACAATACAACAGCCGCAAAAGCCCAGGACGCAAGTCAAATCACTAGATGGACCAAGAAGCAGGACAACTGTCACCTACATTCGAGAGGAAGGAGCCACTAAGACCAACCTCAAGGGACTGACTGCTGGAACTGGCAGACAAGAATTTTAAAGGCAGCTCTTGGAACTGCTCACAAGGATCCTAACTATGCTCATTATAAATTTAAAAAGACGGGCAATCTCAGCAGAGAAATGAGAGCTATTTTTTAAAAAGCAAACAAATTCTAGAACTGAAAAAGTAAACATCTGACTTAAATGGCTTGCTGGGTGGTCTTAACAACACCATGGTGGTGACAGAAGTCACATGCACTAGAGGATGGCTCTGGAGAAGCGGGAGGTGGGATCTAAGAGATGATGTGAATGCACAAAAGGAGAGAGCACCAAGAACAGAAAGTGGACCTCTAAAATTTCCCAATTTAGTGAAAGACAGAACTTTACAAAGTCAAGGTGCTGAAGCACAATAAACAAAGAATCACTTCAAGGCACGTCAGTAAAACTGCTAGAAAATAAAGAAAAATCTTTAAAATGCTAAAAGAAAATAATACCAACCCAAAATTAAATATATCAGCAAAAATATTCTTTAGGAATGAAGGATAGTCAGTATTTTCAGGTGAGGACAGAGAGTATTCCTTGCTGAGATCCAAACTGACTGTAAGAAGCGCTAAAGCAAGCCCCTCAGGCTGAAGGGCACCCAGGAGAAAGCGCATGTCTACAGGAAGGAATGAGCACCAGAAATGGTACAGACTTGAGTAAATGTAAAAGACTATTCAATTTTCTTCAAATGGCTAAGCATGTTTAAAGGAAAAAGTGTAACAATATACTGGGGGCTTATAACACACAAGGGTGCAAAACCTAAAAAAAGAAAAGTTTGTAAAGGGTAAGGAAGGGCAGGCAGGAAATGGACATTTATGGCTACAAGACTCTTGTCTTTCACATAAATGGACACAACAAACCTGGCCGCACCTTAAGAATTGTGAATGTACGCTGTAATCCCTACATAACCCCTAAAATATAATTCAAAGAGGTAACCAAAAAGCCAACAGATAAAACTATAAAACAGAATTCTAAACAACCAGGTAACCCAAAAGAAGGCGGGAAAGGAGAGGTCATCATAAATCCCAGTGCATCCGTAATGCAGGGAGCAGACACGAAGCTTACACTACTAGAGAGGCAGAGACATGTAGAGTAGACAACGGACTGTGTTTATAAATTCAGTTACGCAGACGGATGAAATACACCAAGCAAAACAGTCAGCCTGAGAAGGCTGGAATGGTTGCAAGAACATCAGATAAAGCCCACTTTCCAGCAGAGGTTCTGAGAGAGGAAGAGGGTCAGTTCTCAGGAAGAAATGACAGTCAAGAACATAACTGCTTCCACTGACAGAAGTCAGAATTCAAGAAGCAGAAATTCCCAGAATTAAGGGAGAAAGAGAGAAATCCATCCCACCTCAGCAACTTACAAAACAAAAGACACAGAAAAGTGAATAGTGTCAAAGTCCTGCTCTGACAAACACACTGAGAACTGCCCCACAGCCTGGCCTCCTGAGCACATGCAGCACGTCCTTGTCAGGCCACCTGCTCCTCGGGAAGTAAGCCTCCACAAATGTGAAAAACTCAACCAATAGAGAACGCTGTTTCTGAACATAACTGCGTGTAATCAGAAACAACAGGTTACCAAAACGGATTTCCCACTGAATGACAACATAGCTAACGCCACACGTGGAGGGGAGTTGATAGCTTTAAAGGCTCAATTTGAAAAAGAAGGAAGCCCTAAGGTTCCACCTTAATAAGAAGCTAGAGTTAAGAAGGAAGCAACCCCAAAGCCAACAAAAGGCAGAAAATGACACAGGACAGAAATCAGTGCAATACAGGCAGTGTATCTTTAAAAGTTTAAGGATATACAATTAACCGGCCAGAATCAATTTAACAGACTGCCTGAATGATGTCAAAAGGACAGCAGTAACTACAATAATTCTCTGGTTGCGTGTGAAGTGCATGAGCAGAGGGTGTAGTTTTGAATGAGAATACAGCAAGAGAAGTAAAATACTGGGGTGAGGCCTTTTCCAGAAATGTTATGTCTTTTGTAGTGAACAGTAACTGTCACAGGTAAACTGAACTTGGCAAAACCACCCACTATCCAACAGTTCCAGCAGGCTCTGTTCAGGAGACCTGGGCCTACAGGACTGTTCTGCCCTGTGCAACATGAGAGCTGGTCAGTCATCAGTCAGGGTGTGTGTGTGCGTGCACAAGTGGACACAGGTATGTGTAACATGCGTGTTTAGATTAGGAAACCCTTGGCGAAAAGTGCTCAAGATGGAAGGTGGTTCAGAAGCAGAGAAGAGAATGAACTATGGCATGCTGATATGGAAAGAAGTGGGCCACCAGCTACTACACAGTGACCCAAGTACCCAGGATCCTTGAAAACCAGACACTATAGTGACTTAAACTCAAAGGCTTCCTACTGGTAAAAGTGTATCAAGGCCTGTCTTTAATACTTTCAGAGTATCTCTGGCCATATCTGTAGCCAATCTCATAAAACAACTACTGAGAAGGGGCAAGTGTCCACGGCACACAACTAATGCCTGGCTACAGCACACATGACTGTGACTTTATTGATGAGAACGTGTACCTGTGTGTCCAGCCAGCTCACGACTCACACGTACATTCCCTTCACGAGTTTTCAGATTGTAAATGGAGCAGATGTTATCCAGGCCTCCGCAGGCCACGTAGTTCCCAGAAGGGGCATAAGCACACGTCATGACCCACGAGGAGCGCAGAGGGATGGCATGGACCTGAAGGGCAGAACACACATGATGTGAGCACGCAGGTCAGACACATCGCCTGCCGACACTGTGATCCTGCTTCTTGTCTTCATCTGTCACTGCCCCAGAGGTGACACAGCAAGACACTGGCCAAAATTAGTTTGAAAATAATTTTTATGGGTGGCCAAATGAAGGAAAAATTTAATTAGAAATTCAGTGCTGCACAACAATTTAATGTAGAGTTTTTATTTTAATTGCTGCACTGCTTGGCTTTTAGGATTAGTTTCCTGACCAGGGATCAAACTCTGGCTTTTGGCAGTGAAAATGTGGAGTCATCACCACTGGCCCATCAGAGAATCTCAAATGCAGTTTTATTACAGTCAGGCAGGCACTTCAGGAATACCAGCAAAGCCTCCAAACTGAAATTACATATTAAGAAGAAAACATTTCACTGGCCTATCAAAATGACTATAAAATTAATTCACAAACTCAAGTATTTTTAGTGAAGTAATCAAACTAGACATTACTATAATTAATCCTACCACACACCTGCCTGTGTCTGAGATTTAAGTACCACAATCTTTTTATACACATTTGGTATTCTCTAGCAAAATACAACTGAATTTTGTCTGCTATACACATTTAGACCAACGACAATATTTTTTTTTCATTCAGTACAGATTGAACAATCTTGGATTAAATTTTTAAAATAATTTATAAAGTATAGTATCTTTCAGATTATTTCTTGTAAAAACTAGTCACTAGTAGAAAACTATACTTTTGCATTTTTAAATAAAACATGAGATTTCCCATGAGCTAAAATTGGATTCCTGGCTCCTAGAAATATGGAAGAGGCCCTCCCTCCACCTGCTTTGTAAGGAAGACCAACCATGGCATCAGAGTGCAGCCTGGCAGCACAGGCCACACGTGCCAGCTACGTGACCAGGTTTCCACCTGGCCCAAACAACTTTACTCTAAAAGCGACACCCCTGTGCTCCTCCGCCCTCTCCTTTACAAATTGTGCATAAGTGAACCCAGAGTTTAAACACCCGCCTTTGCCTGGGCTGGTCTTCAGGGCATGGTCTGCAGTGCCTACCTTGTTTGTGGTGTAGCTGTCCCAGATAATAAGCTTACCATCCTGCGAGGCACTGACTAGAAGCCTGGAGCAAAGAGACAAAAGCAAACTCGTCAGCAACACTGGAGCCTCCCCAAAGACAGCAAATGAAAACTAAATTCTCACGACAACTAACACATACTTCAATGTTGCAGTCCCTTGAGATAATCCCCAGCAAAGTTCTAATTGTTAGACCAACTCTGAAAGCATGAGAAGAAAACACCCTCACAGGTAAGGGTGCAGGCCCAGCCGCAGCCCCTCAGCTATTCAGACAAGACACACTGGTTGCCTAGAGCTGCTCTCTCGGGGTTTCTGGTCACCATACACCGGATCTGAAGCCCACAGATCTTTCAAGAGTCAAGGTGGTAGGAAATATTTAGTATGTAATTTTATGTTCCATTTTGACACATAAAAAGCACACACATAAAGGACTAATAAGGTTTTAGATACTGACAATTTATAACCCATTTCTCACCAAAATGGGAATCCAGGTCTCCTAAAACCATGAAGGAAATGGCTTCCCACCTGCCTTGAAAAGAGACGCCAATCTAAAGCACAGCTGTGCCTGGTCCCACAGAAGAGCCTAACGAACATTTTTTGTGCCAAGTTTCTTGCGCCGGGCAGTTGGGCTAAGCATGGACCATGTGTGTTGAAGAGGTGCTTTGTCTGCATTTACAGAGAGGGACAGGATGTTGCCAAAGGAAAGCATGACCAATAGGCAAAGGAACTGCAAACGCAAGTACTCCAAGAACCAGCCCCTCCTGGACAACCTGGGGACCCTGCCCTATAGGCGACGCTGCTCCAGGACGGGCGAGAAGGTACCCATGGAGAGGCCTGTCAGTGGGATGGACAAGGAGAAGGGTCTGCCGTTTCAGAGACTGCATCAAAACATGGTCTCAAGCATCTCAGACACAAGTGCATTTGGCTTCTTGAACTGCTTAAACCTGAAAGTACCATCACTTGAGTCACTCTGACAACTGACCTTATGTTCTGATGCACAGACTCCTTCACGTGGAGTCTGGCAGGAAATACACATGTGTTCAGCTCTGCATGACAAAACTAATTCCAGTGCAGGCTCCAACTCTATTATTTTGGGGCTGCAATTTCTTAAAGCAAATCCCTGCCTTGAGGTGCAGTTATAAATACATCAGGCACTTGAAAGACCCTGTGTATCAGATCAAGGGTCACTTGGCAGCTCTATTACTTTCAGGCCCCTCTAAGTACAGGTTGGCTGGAACATCAGAGCCAATGTAAAGAAGCTCATCCCCTGGGAAGGTCACCTCTACAAAGGTCTCCTCGTCAGAAAGCTTAATATCTGCTGACGTGTGCCCAGGGTTGGAACCTTTAAGCAGCCCTGATCCCCCAGAAGGTGAGAGAAGACACACCTCTTAATCCCCAAGAGGACTGCCACGAGGCCCTGGCTCCTTCTGTCTCCCACCTCCTCGGAGCACAGAGGCAGAGCCAGGAGAAGGCCCAAAGCCCCAGTCCAGGTCCCAAGGCCTCCCCTTCCTGCACACTCACAAGCCTGGATGAATTAGCAGTGTTTCCTCTCAACTGTATCACTTTGGCAGATTTCAGAAAAGGGAGAAAAGGTTTAACATTAACTCACATGATTGAAAGAGACTCTCAAACATTATAAAAAGTAGACTTCGCATATAAAAATTACAATATATTAATAAACAATTATAAATACACATATAACATGTACTGACACAAGCACGCCCACACACCTCACTGTGGGCATCTCCTATAGCTTCATCTCCCCTGAAAATTTTCTAAATTTATTCACTTGTTTTTAAAGTATTTATTTATTTGGCTGTGCCGGGTCTTAGCTGTGGCAAGCAGGATCTCCAAACTTCGTTGGGGCACGTGGGATCTAGTTCCCTGACCAGGAATCAAATACAGGCCCCTGCACTGGGAACGTGGAGTCTTTACTGGACCACCAAGCAAGTCCCTCTCCTATAGTTTTAAAATACAACCAGCTAACTAATGTGATAGTCTGAGAATACCCATGAACCACACAAATATAATAACTGACATTCGCAAATTATTATGACTCATTAACCCTGAGTCATGAAAAAAAGCTGTGTAATAAACTTTGATGTCTGTGAAGATGCCATAAACAAAACGTACATCCAAAACATTAAAAAAAAATTCTGATGTTAAAGAAGAAAATTTTACTCTCCAAAAAACATGGCTATCTAGGGGAGAAAAGTCTCCAAAGGGCTTTGGATAGCAGGAGTTCTCCTTGGTATCATTTTTTGTTTTCCTAGTTTATGATTATAAAACAGCCCTTGTCTAAGGGCATTATACCAGTAATTGCCATTTGAAAGCAGCTGTACAACACACGTCCATGTACCCTACACTGTCCAAGAAAGTGAACACGCCAGCTGGTGCCAGCAGCCCTCTCGGTACTCTGCCTCACCTTGCTCCGAGGGGACCAAGACCCTGAACTGGAGCTGCTGCTTCCTCACGTTTGCACGTTCCACCACTGGATTCCTGAGCAGAGTTTGTATTCGAACCAGAGGGCAGGCAGACCCTTGAGGATGTGGTCAGGACACCTGCATGATCTAGGGGCTCCCTGCCCCCAAGCCCCTCTCTTCATCGTCACAGCTCTGGCCACACACTTGCCATAGTTCTTCGAACACAGCTCTTGGTCACCTCTCAGGACACAAGTGACACATCACTCTCCATCCAACTTCCTATCTAACCAGGACACTGATGTTCCCACAGATCAGGACAGACCCCAAGGGTAAGACACTATATGATTGCCATCTATTTTGTGAGAAAAGAGTCTAAGATGGATGGATTAGTAAGGGCAATTTTCCTTTTTTCCTCTTCTTTCTGATCATTGCCATCATTAACAGGATCTAAGTTAGCTCTCATTTGCATTTGGAATTATATGGGATACTGTACAGAACAAACTAAAAATAGAATCTTTTGTTCTATAGCTGTTGACACACTAAAGCAGCCAATTTCATGAACAAAGAAAAAAATACCAAGCAGAAAATTCCTGACAATTAAAACATGAAAGAAATGCAACTCAGAGAAAAGCATCTGATGCTCAAAGTATAACATGTTAGGGATCTGAAAAAACACATTACAGTCACAAGATCACATGGCTTTTTCTTTAATTATTTGGGAGGAAAAATGGAGAAAGATTCCCAGTACCCTCCAACAGGAAGACAGAAGGAGCTGGATGGATTTCATTTCAGCAATGCTGCAGGTGAAGGGAAACAGGGGACGAGGAAGGGGAAGGAGGCCCAGAGAGCAATGGTGACCAGTCACTTAGAAAGAGGTGTGAACACAGGCAGAATTCAAGGAACAGAGGGATCACTAGAGAAAAGGGGGTGGGGCGGGCAGGCCAGGGAGAGGCAGAGATAGCACCTCTCTTGTACATGCTGTGCCCCAGTGCAGGCCCTCAGGACACACCCATCACTGTTTTAACTCTCCCGACACCACATGGACTGGCTTCTGATCCCTGAACCAGGTCACCAAAACCANGGGGTGGGGCGGGCAGGCCAGGGAGAGGCAGAGATAGCACCTCTCTTGTACATGCTGTGCCCCAGTGCAGGCCCTCAGGACACACCCATCACTGTTTTAACTCTCCCGACACCACATGGACTGGCTTCTGATCCCTGAACCAGGTCACCAAAACCAGGAGAGGGTGTGGTCATGAGGCCACGAGAACAGGCTGGAAAGAAGAGCCATGGCACAGTGGGCAGGTCACCCCTCAAGATGGCACAGAGGGGACAGGGCAGCCCCTCTTGGTAACACAGAGAGGACAGGTCACACTTCAAGGTGACACAGAGGGGATAGGTCAACCCCCAGGGGACACAGAGGACAGGCACCACCCCACCCGAGGTGGCACAGGCACTGTGCCATGGAGCTGGGAAGACAAAGTTGAGGGGAGGGTGGTGACAGGGGAACGGCAGTGTGGCCAGCTGTCCTGCCTGCTACACGTCTGACAGCAGTGCCCAGTTTTTCCTTTACCAATCCCAGCCTGTGGGCTCCGGCCCCACCCCTGCACCATGAATGCCCACATGCCCGCATTTCCACCCACACACCTGGAGTCGGTGCCCCAGTGCATGGCATAGATCTTGGCCAAGTGTCCCCTCAGCGTCCTCCTGGTGCGCATCTGGATTCTTCCTACAGGGTCAATGTTGTTTGTGATCTTAAAAATAAAAGTTTCCAAGAATTAACACTATGGGAGGCACTCTCTCCCCGCCCCCANGTGCCCCAGTGCATGGCATAGATCTTGGCCAAGTGTCCCCTCAGCGTCCTCCTGGTGCGCATCTGGATTCTTCCTACAGGGTCAATGTTGTTTGTGATCTTAAAAATAAAAGTTTCCAAGAATTAACACTATGGGAGGCACTCTCTCCCCGCCCCCACTGCCGAAGTCTCCTTCACACCCACTCTGCTCAGTGACACCACCGCCCTGGATGGCTGTGCCTGCCTGGCTCCTGCCAGTTAGCCCAGCCTCGCTCTATCATGAGGCCCTACCCCGGCGCAGCAGCTTGGTGCTGGCCCAGAGCCTCCTCCCCCCACCCCCATCAGTGCGCTAACTGGCCCTCCAGGCCCAGCTCCTCCTGCCTCTGTCCAGCCCTCAAAGGCTGCTCTTCCTCCTAATTACAGCCTCCTCAGTTATGTCACCATCTAACAGGACTCCAGGAACATAGACTGCTTGGTGCTGTGTGTGCTGAGCTGGACAAAAGTGGTTATCTCTTCTGCACTCTGGAGTTTAAGGCACAAAACTGCATGTGCACACCTACTGTTCACCCAACACACAAGAGCCTGACATTCATGACTCTGGGTCAACAAAGGGTAAGTGTGTCACCACAATGGGCTTTAAAAAACGTAGAGTCCAAAGTGCATCTGAGAATTCAAATGCAGGTGATCCCAGCAGTCTAACTTTAACTTATTGTTTAACCCCAATTAAACAATAGCTTCTAAAGCACTGAGATGATGTAAAAAACGTAATCATCCTCAACAGAAGAAGGAATATAATTTTTCTTTCACATTTCTGTTCAGTGTTTGAGACAAAAAATTTTTTTTCAATGAGGTGAAACTCACCATCTGAAAATATATAATTTAGCAATATTTAGTATATTCACAACATTGTTCCAATGTCAGCGGTATCTGGTTCCAAACCATCTTCATCATCACCCCCAGAGGAAGGCCCTCATCCACTAAGCAGTCACTCCCTACAGCCTCCTACTCAACCCTGGGTAAACATGAATTTATTTTCTGTCTTTACAGGGTGATCTGTTCTGGACAGTTCATATACACAGAATCACACAACATGTGACCTCCTCTCACTGAGCACCCGTGTCTCAAGGTTCACCCTTCTATGGCTGAGTAAGTCCCACTGTGTGGACAGGCTGTGCCTGGCCCTGCTCTCATCCCCTGAGGGCACAGAGCTGCTGGGAGCATTCATACACGGGCTGGTCTGAGCATCAGCTCTAGTCTCTGGGTTCGTACCTAGGAGTGGAGCCATGGGTCATAACTCGGGTTTAAATTTCTGAGAATCTGCCAAACTGGACTTTTAGAAACTAAAGTTCTAAGGCAGACCTAATTAGGGAGGGAGAAGAACTTCAAAACATCCATATTGAAACTGTAATAATATTTACAACTCTGACCTCTGTAAGAGGACTAATTACTTAAGGCTAGAGAGGTATTTATGTTTTATCTAAAACTCACCACAGCCTATGGCCAGCATTGACAATGACCTGCAAATGAGAACCTTCAAGCAGGGGGCCCACTCTCGCTGTGCACCAAGTCAGAGCAGCTCCTTCCAGAGGCCCAGAGCCGGCTCCACAAGCACCAGCCTCTATAGCAAGTCAGTGATTCTGTGTCAATGGTCCTTACCTGAGAGAGAGTCGCGTCTGCACACGCCTTCCGAGCATCCTGGGAAATGACAGGACAATGGGACATTAGTGTTGCTCCCAGAACAGGCTCCCCCAGACCCAGGCCGCAGTCTCAGTTCAAGTGAAAGTCGCTCAGTTGTGTCCAACTCTTTGCGACCCCATGGATATAAAGTCCATGGAATTCTCCAGGCCAGAATGCTAGAATGGGTAGCCATTCCCTTCTCCAAGGGGTCTTCCCAATCCAGGGATCGAACCCAGGTCTCCCGCGATGCAGGTGAATTCTTTACCAGCTGAGCCACCAGGGAAGCCCAGGAAATACTGAAGTGAGTAGCCTATCCCTTCTCCAGGGGATCTTCCTAACTCAGGGTCAGGGTGTCCTACACTGCAGGCAGATTCTTTACCAGCTGAGCTACACAAGGGAAGCAATCTCAGAGCCTCTACCAAGAGCCTCCCTACCCTGCCTCAAGCCCAGGGCATGGTGGACACAGAACCAGCCACACATGGACACATCTCAGCCTGCAGATCCCCACCCCCGCAGATCACTCCCCAACTAATGCACAGCACCCCTGTGCCCGCACCCCTGCCTGCAGCCTCCAGCACCTCCCACAGCACTGCACCTGCGTCCTGAGTCGTGGGGCCCGAGAAACAATGTCTAAAACCACTGAATGGCCAGCCCATGGAACTTTTCTTCTAGAATGTTAACTCAGGACTGTGTTTCCAAGCCAAACAATCACTGACGCTGACCTCTATGGAAAGGAGCAAAGGGTCTGGAGTCAAGGCAACCAAATCTCTGGCTGGTCACATCCTGCTGCTTGCTTTCTTATCTGTGAAATGACCTTGTGAAGCAGGCAAGAAATGTAATAAAAAGGGATGTTCCTCAAGCTAATGAAGATGTCCTTGTTGTTCCTAAGCAATCCAAGCTGCTAGAAAATAAATATGGAAATCTCAAATCTGGATATGACTTTTACAAACAGAAAGCCACACATTATGAAGGGAAATGAGACACTGGCTTTGAAAGGATAAGACTCTGAGTGTAGGAGTGGGGCCTAAGAAGAAAATTTGGGTGTAGGAATAATTTTAAAGGAAACTGACAATTTCTCATAAAACTCTGCCACTGTGTAGCCATCTGCCCACCTGCGCTCACTGATACACATCTGAATGCTCATGTGAACACTCCTGAAGGCATCCGGGAGACTTTCTCCAGGTGCCAACAGCCTCACTGCTAATTATTTTAACTTCATGAAGCTGGTGGTAGTATTTACCAACCTAGAACATGGAGACATACTCAAAGAAATTGCTATTATAAATGTACCAAATAGCTAGATTCCAAATTCAACTTAAATTATCCTATTAGAAGCCACTCTGCTCAGTTAACTCTGCCTATTTAATTACACAATTAAAACAGGAAAATTATATAACTGAGTATTTCTGTGCCAGCACCTACTCTGGTGTCAGGACCAGGCGGAGAGGAGATCCCAGTGAGCAGGTCTCCCATGTGTGGTTTTGTTACGGTCCCTATGTTCAGTATTCACTTCTGAATACTGTTCTTACTGATGTTATACAAGACTTTCAATTTTAAAAAAAGATGAGTATTTAAAAAAAAAATTTTGGCTATGTCATATGTGGCCTGTGGGATCTTAGTTCCCTGACCAGGGGCTGAACCCAGACCACCACAGTGAAAGCCTGGAGTCCTGACCACCAGACACCAGGGAAGGCCCTGGTTGGGACACTAGACAAGAATTATTTTAAAGGAAAAAGCAAACCAAGGACATAAGCAGCTTCGCCCTGGTTAGTGTCCAGAGATTAAAATGGATTTTGTAATGTCCACAGCAGACTGTGATGACACAGGAGAACAGAGAAAAATCATTTTAGAAACTAAACACAGGACCCACAAGTGCTGGTGTAAAAGTCTGCAGCACTCCTCAGGACAAGCATTTACACTGTGGAGAGAGCCTTCTCATAGGAGCCATGTCTCATAGGAGTCAGTCTCTGCAGCTGCTTAAGGCTGACAGTGATGTTCAGCACTCTTCAGACTCAATTCCAACTAAACGGCCTGGGGCAATGTTCACAATGGCGTATTGTTTAGCCAAGGCTCCGGTCTGTCTGTGCTGAGAAAAAACACCACCGTGCCCCTCCACAGAGGAGAACACCCTGGCCTGCAGTCAGTCAGGCGGTATCTGGGTGGAAGTCCCGCCAGCACAGCACAGCACCGGTGAGGCCATCCACCTGGGCCACAGTAACTGCAGTGCCCGCATATGCCACACGGCCTGGGGTGCTCACTGGCAGGGTTAGCCCTGGAGCTCTCCTTCATCTGTCAGAAGCTCGCGTGTCTAAGACGCACCACGTTTTAGTCAGCGTTCTTCACAGACACCACCACAGGTCAGATGAGACGGTGCCTTGGGGTCTTTCAGCTGAAATACCAATCTGAGAAAAAGAGACCCTCCAAGCGTCATCCACCATCTCCTGTTGGACTCATTGTGTCTGCATTCTTTAACAAGTACGTGTTTCTTGGGCAAGCAGGAAAAAAGGTTTTCCTTAGAGAAAGTCTTCCATTCCCGTTTGATGTACTGCCAATTCCGTTTTGTGCAAAGAAAAAGAAACCAGCAGGGCTTCAAAGGCAGGGCTATTCAGCTCTTTGGCTCTACCTGCGGATGGTCCATGGGGAGGGGACGCTACAAAGATGCCAAAGGTGCACACTGAAGCAGTTTTGTGCTAGAGACACTGAATTGGCAAGACTCAGCACCAAGAGTGTAATGCAATAAATGTACTTATTAATTAATGTCAATATGGTAATCTTTTATATATACTGGTTTAGATACAGTTGCTAAAAATTAATCCTACTGGTTTCCTTGTACAGTTTAAGTCCATACATGGCTCACAGGATAGACCTGTCCCCTAAGAGGAGGGCTGCATGTGCTTCACAGAAAATGGGTTGAGATGCAACAATCACTTTCAACCTTTATTTTTTCCCACAATATTTGGATTTTTTTTTAAACCTATACCATACAAACTTTATTTGTTACAAATAGATCTGAACCCACTATCTATGAACAACAATTTGTTGTTAGAAAAACAAAGTTCTGATTTCTATATTCCAGAGTGTGGCTGGACGTATTAAACAAATCTGCTAAGTCTTCCTCATTCTTATTGAGCTATATTGTATCTTTTAAATGTTGAGATTGGAAATTCTTACAGTAGAAGGATCTCTTCTGTCTCCTCTTTGGTGCATATCTCAAAGTTGGCTAAAATGACACTGGTCTTTCCTTCCAATTACCATCAGGCCCTTGGAGCATATAATTGGTCATTTAAAAGGAAATAACTAGGTTCCCCTTTGAAATACCCGTGGCTCTGCAGCATGCCTCTGCAAACCCACCAGCAGACTGCATGGAGGGGCGGTGAGGATGTGCTGGACAACTCTGCAACTGTCCTTCTTTCCAACGGGCAGCTGGACAGGACCCAGCCATTTTTGTCTTCAAGCCAGCATCTCTAACAGCCAAAACCCTCCTTAGGGAGCACTCAAGAACAAATCACCCACACCTACAATACTTCTAATATTGTTGACACTCTTGCTTTTAAACAAGTTTCCTGCCCTCAACTCAGGTGTCACAAGGGGAAGCAGACACCACACTCTGTACAGTGGCCAAAAGAAGGTCCCGAAGCTAATTCCCAGGGTTAAGAAAAGAGGCTCTCAAAGATGTCTATCATTTCTTTGGAAACATTCTACGTGTATTCAAGTAACAATATACTAGAAAAAAATCCTGAAAATAAGGTACTAGGCCAAACATCTGGATCTATAGTTTCTACATCCTGGGCCAATTAAGTAAGATTCAATTTCAATCCAAAACAAGGAATAGCCATTCTGAAACCCATCTTTCCTTAAAATGGTAACATCACACCTGAAATCCAAATGATTAATAAAATGAAGCACACAGGTAGTTTACGTACTCTAATTTGGTTTTTAAGCTGTTCGGCCTCCTGCCGTAACTGGTCAAGTTCACTCATCTTCTAATCTTAGTGCTCTTCAAAGCCACCTCAAAGAATCTGAGATCTGAAAGAGAAAAACATGTACCAAAAATGAATAAACAATGACTGAGTCATTTAATGAAGCTGGTGAGAAAAGGGAATTGAAATTTTGAGAGCTGTGGTTTCTTTCTAAGTCAGAGAACTTTTCTTTAGTCTTCATCAGAACACGTAAAATGCCCACAAGGGCTGGGTCGGCAGAGTTTAAGTACTCTTGTACATGAATCTCAAAAAATGACAGTGTCCAGCAGATAGCACAGAAGGTGGTGGTGGGCTGAAAGAGAGAAAGTCCGTCTAGAAGCAGTTTTCACCGAGGATCTGGACCTCACTATAAACTCAAGAACCTAAAAGTGATGTTTAGAACAGCTCTCACGTGCAAACTCAGGGCAGTTAGTTCAGGATGGGGCACAGCAGCCACCTGGCAACCTAGCACCTCAAAGGCATGTTGATGACCCTGAACCCATGACTGCCCAGAGGACATTAGCAGGTCACACAGCAACCCCAGAAGGACTCAGCTTGGTGTCCAGCAGGCCTCTGATTCAGGACAACTTACTCTCCCACTAAAATGGGCTCTGGGATCCCAGGAGACTCAGAAGCATCACTGCAGCCCTTCCAGGCACAGGTCCAAGAAGGCTCAGTACAAGCAACCCTGCTCCCCACTCCTGCCCCAGCCCCACCCCTAGGCTCATGAGACACTATTCTTGAAATCACTGTCAAAACAAAATTATCTGTTAAACAAGAGATGTATTTTCCCAGGGGAATGCCATAGTTGGGGGTTGCGTTTCTGACCAAGAACATAGCTGTTAAGTCAATCCTAACTGTGAAGAACGTATCACAAGGCCAAAGAAACAATCACAAACATCTTTTAATCACTTAAGAACACAATTAGCTCCCACCTGCAAGCACAGCATATTGCAAGGGCCTCAATTTCCTATGCAAATACAGAGGGGGAGATTCTTCCATCCTCGATTTTGTGTGAAAGTCACAAAGTTATTATAATAATACCAGATATTTAATTAACAGTGTCCTTTATTTTCCTGAGATTGGAGCACATCTGGGGGAAATTATCTGGATGACCCAAGAAACACAGTTGTTAGTTCCCAATCTAGATAGACTTTAGACTTTCTTTTTCCTCACAAAAAATAATTGTGATATAGTTTGTATTGATGTATATTTACTGAGAAAATAAGAATACTTTCCCCAGTAAAAAACACCTTTGAAAAGCGTATGTTACATCCTAGTTGCTGCCCTCACCTGCCCTTGCAGCCCTGGTCTATTCACGGAACAAATCCCACTGGCTGCTGGGCGCACTGCGCAGGAAGCACGGAAGTGCTTGTCTTCCAGAGACAGCAAGGCCCTAGTACTGACCCTAAAAGGAGGTCCGCACCACTGCCAGGAAAGGACTAACGGGTAGGGCCGGACGTGGGACTGGGGCATCTCGGTAGGACAGTCAAAGGCAGGGGAGGCAAGCCCAAGTGATGAGAGAGGCGTTGCTTGAAGGGAGTGCTGTAAGTTTCACTCTCAGACCCCCAGCACCTCCCTGGACAAGTGGAGCTCAGCTGAAGTTACCCTCCACGATAACTGGGCTGATTCTCTCGTCTTCACATGTAAACTCAAAGGACTGCAGCTGATGAATATTAATGTGTGAAATAACAGGGCCAAGAGAACACGAAATCAGTTTAAAATAGAAAGCTGTGCTGATGTGCCCCTAAGCTTCCAGACTGTGCTGCACACCCCACCCTCCTGAGCACGTGCATCCACATGTGATGAGTTATTATCGTAAGGAACAGTCCGCTGAGTCGGGGGTAGTTTTGCCCCAGTAACACCCCCACCCCCATCAGTAAAGAACTGTTCTTAGTCTGTGGATAAGCGACTTCCTTCAATCCTTCCAAAATCCACATGAAGAAAACTAACAACTAACGTTATCATGAAGTACACTGAATTAAATAGTGAGTTTTAGTCAATAAACCATACATTCTGATCTTAATTTAAACACTAAAAAGCTGAGCTAGTTTTTAAGTAAGGAAAACACAATGAACATCTAGGATCAAGATAAACAGGTCAAGACCCAAATTCTAGTATTAGGTGGAATTGCTCTTGAGATCTTAAAGTTAAATATTTATTCTAACTAGATGCTCTTTTTTTACATATTATAAAAGAATATATACTTGATAATCATCCAGATGTATTGCTTCAAACTAGAGAAATTAACTTATTGAAAAGCTAAGTATCTTTAAAATGACGAACTCCAATTCAGTTACCTCACAAAATTTCAGAAGCAGTTAACAGTACTTGCTGACTTCAACCTTCAGCCACAAGCAAAGAGAAGAAAACCGGATCTTTTTCTTTCATCATTAAATTATTAATATTGCTTTTTGATTACAGTTCTGTCTATGATCAGTGTCCACAGTTAAATCTCAAGAGACCCAAAATTCGTATTTGTTAATATTTAAAGAAAAGGTGCTCAGTAGTGTCCCACTCTTTGCGACCCTGTGGACTGCAGCCTGCCAGGCTCCTCTGTCCATGGAATATTCCAGGCAAGAATACTGTAGTGGGTCACCATTTCCTTCTCCATGGGAATCTTTCCCACCCAGGGATAAAACCTGGGTCTCCGGCATTGCTGAAAGATTCTTTAACCAACTAAGCGACCAGGCTACTATCAATAAAAATAAAGAGTGCAGAAAGGTCCAAAATTTTTATCTTACAGTCTGGTGAGAAAGAGAAACTACTGGCAGACATTTAAAACAAAATTCATCCATATTCTATATTCTGCCATGTTGAAGAAGGGGTCTGTAGAGGGACTTTCCCTGACGAGGGGTACCCGGGGGTCCTGGGGTTCACTCTGACCTGGCACCAACCAGGGCCTCCTCCTTCCCGGGCTAATGGATACTGAACTGCCCTCACAGGATGTGCATGAAAGGACCAGGCAGTGAGGGATCCCCCAAAGAGAAGCCGGCACCCCAAGGACAGCAAGGAGCATGCACACACGTGCAGAACAAACTGACAGGAAGCAGAACAACTCTGAACTCCCACAAACCGAAAGTTCACCCCAAATGCTCTTCTGTGGAGACAGCAAATGCAATAAATGGGGTATAGGAATGTACATAAAGGATGAAACTTCTCCTTTGGTGTCTATAAAAAGACTACACATCTATGTTTACATAAGTAAGCAATCTCTTTTCTACATACATGAGAAAATGTTAATGGTTATTTTTGGAGAAACACAGGAATAGTGGGCAGTTCTGATTTTTCACATTATCATATATATATGTATGGACAAGGGAAAAAGAAAAATTATATATATGTATATAACATGTATATATGTAAGTTAACTGGTTATCTGGGCCTTGAATTAAGAAGCACTGACAATTTTTCCTCTATTTTTCAGTTAAAAAAAAAAAAAAGAGCAAACTAGTTGATATTAACTTTTTATTGGATGAACTATTAAATATCACTAATAACAATAATGAAGACAGCATAAAAACCCTGAAAAGTGCTCATTATGTGTGAAATGAAAAACAAATATGTGTGTAATAATTTTAGCTATTTTAAGACCAAAACATAAGAACAGCATTTTTGTTAGAATTACTGGTCATACTTTTTCTTTTTTCCAAAGGCTGGACATGCCATTCAAATTCCTGATGACAAAGACGAATGAACACTGAAGGTTTCACTTACGTGTGGCGTCTCTGCTGCTCTCCTCACTGTCCTCAGTCCCCCAGAGCCTCCAGGAAGCCCACCATCGGTTACGTGGCCTAGGCTCCTTCTCTCCTCCAGGGCCAAAGTCACAACTAAGTACTGGCCATGCTGACTCAGCACCCTGATCAGTCTAATCCACTAAGACAGGACCTGCTGAGAGCCTCACTTCTGTTCTTTGTGACCCACATCTGCCTCTAGCTTTCACCTGTTTAGGAAACATTTTCCACAGAAAAGTAAAGTAAAAGCAAGTACTGTGAAATGATATGTCCAGCAGCGGCTTCTAGCAGCTTCACAGCCTAGCAAGAGCCCAGTCCTCTCCACTGTATCAAAGTATCATTTGGGCTTTGGTTCTGTACAGACGAGGAAGGTGACGTCCACCCCTCACTCTCCACTCTGGTCTGTGAGCGCCGGGGTGGAGAAGAGTACTAGCGAGACCACTGCAAAGGGCTCCGGAGGCCTTTCTGTGATCAGTGATCAGATCACGAAGTGCACCCTCCACGAAGCAGCCAAGAACAGGCAGGCTCAGCCCACTGAAGGGCAGGCAGCCAAGACACCACCCACCAGGGCCCCTTGCACTTAACTGCCTGGGGAAGCAGCAGCCCTGACGGTGCCCTGTGCCCAGGAGCCATAGTCTGCTGACCTGTTTGGCCAAACGGGTTCCACACCTCACCTCCAAATAAAGCAGCAATTGGAGAGAGGAGTTCGCATGAGGCATTTAAACCAATTTCACCAGCTTTTCTGTTTTTTCCCTTCATTTCCAAATCCAAGTTAAACTCAGAAATTGAGGCAGCACAACTCCACAGGGCAAGGTACACGGCACAGGACACCTCCTCCCAAGGCACCCCCAGGCTTCCCTGGGGTGGGGAGTAGATGCTGACAGAGTTAAGAATAAAATGCTGGGTCTGAAATTCGATTTACAAAACCCAAGGAGGGAAACAGGAGGGCATAGAAAAACACATCCAGCCAAAACTCGGTAATTGCTTTAGTTTGTTGATAGGAGGTCCTTATGCTATTTATTAACTTTTTCTATGTTTCAATTTTCCATTAGAATAGTTTCTTTTTAAATGTTAAGAGACCTTGAATCGATTTAAAATCCAAATGTACAGAAAAAACCAGGACAACCTGAAGATGGTCTGGGTATCCGATGACAAGGAGTCCCAGCTCTTCTGTTCGTTGTCACAACGAAGCTAAAACCCATAACTGTAAGACGTGCTTCTTGTTTCTGAGGGAAATGAGACTCTGATAGGAAGGGAGGTTAAACAGAACTAGGGGAGTTTTGTTCGAGCTGCATGATTTTAGGTAATATTCTTCTTTTAATTTATGTTTGAACATTCTCTTAATAAATTTTTTTAAAAGTCATTATTTCTTGGTACTGTTTGACTGCAAGTATATATGCCATTTGTCATGTGTCTCATTTTAAAAATATAGATGCATAGGTATTCCTCAAGCAGACTGTATTGTATTTTGACATGGATCACGCTGCCATGTTAGCTGGTTGTTTGTGAGAGTCAGTCCCAACAATGCCCAAATTTGTCTGAACAACTCAATGGTTGACCCTGGAGGCTTATATGATTCAAAAGTGATAAAAAATAAGTTTTGATGAAACATTTGTTATCTTCTAAGAAGTAGCAGATATCAACATATTCAACACTCAGTAAGCCATAGTTAGCTTTTATACAGGTAAAAGATGGTAATGGAGACTAAGATAGGAGATCCATTACATCTAGAATTCTCATCTGGCTCCGGATTTAAAAAGCATCCAAGCAAATTCTTACACATGTTCTTTGACACTGTGTTACATTTTCTTAGAATGCAATGACTTAGGACTTCCCTGATGGTCCAGGGGATAGGAACATGCCTGCCAGTGCAGGGGGCATGGGTTCCATTCCTGGTATGGGAAGATCCCACATGCCACAAGTCAATTGAGCCCATGCACTGCAACAAGAGAAGCCAGCACAACTAGAAAGCAGTCCCTGCTCACCCCAACTACAGAAAGCCCACACACAGTAACAAAGACTCTGAGCAGCCAAAAATAAGATAATAAATGAAAAACAAATTTTTTAATGCAATGATTTAAATAGTCTGCCCCCAACATCTAAGCTATCTCATGAGATTTTCCTGTTTCTTAATTTTCTGATGCAAATTTTATTTATTTTTTAGCCAAACCACACGGAAGATATGTGGGATCTTAGTTCCCCAGTCAGGGATCAAATACTCAAACCCTGCATTAGAAGTGCAGGGTCTTAACTGTTGGACTGCCAGGGAAGTCCCCCAAATACAAGTGTTTAAAGAAAAAGCACAGCCCCCATTTAGTGTTTACTGCTAGAAAATCCATATGGGGGAGACTTGCTTCTCACATTCTACATTTAAGACAATGTAGCACAGCCTCCTTCTCAATCTACTATCTAAGGCAAATTTAAGCATATCCCCTGAAGCATCAGTACAATGTAAAAATGTAACCATTCTCACCAGAAATCAATTGATACAATGACGGTATGTTAGTTCTGTAAATAGAAAAAAGATACAACATAGATTCTGTTGAGAAAGTGAATTTACCTATTAGAGTTACAAAGGTCTGATTGGCTCCAGGTCCCCAGCTGATGTTCTCTAAGCACGAAGAGGAGTCTCAGTGTATGCTGAATCACTTCAGTCCTGTCCGACTCTTTGCGACCCCATGAACTACAGCTCATCAGGCTCCTCTGTCCATGGGATTCTCCACGCAAGAATACTGGAGTGGGTTGCCATGCCCTCCTCCAGGGAATCTTCTTGACCCAGGGACTGAAACCACATCTCTTATGTCTCCTGAGTTGGCAAGCAGGTTCTTTACCACTAGTGCCACNCAGGCTCCTCTGTCCATGGGATTCTCCACGCAAGAATACTGGAGTGGGTTGCCATGCCCTCCTCCAGGGAATCTTCTTGACCCAGGGACTGAAACCACATCTCTTATGTCTCCTGAGTTGGCAAGCAGGTTCTTTACCACTAGTGCCACCTAGGAAGCCCCTTCAGTTTACTACCTTTTGAAAATAAATGTTCTTATACTTTCAAATCATAATAAAACATACATAGATAAATTCACAAAGTCACTGACAGCCAAAAGCCACTTCCATGCAAACTGAATTTCTGGGAACCTGTGTATCAACTTAAGAAATTCATGCATACCCAGACATCAGAGGAGAGGAAAAGCCCCTGGTGCCATGCAGGCATCTGGTCTGCTGCCTGAAAGTGGCTCCTACATCTTCCAGAACACACTTCCCTGGTTTCCCAAGATCCAGCAACAGTCCTTGAGTGAGAGGGACCATCACAGGGCTAAAAGCACCCAGAGGGGTTCCCTGTCTAACTAAAGGTAACCATACACCAGGAACTCCCCAGCATTCCAGTGGTTAGGACTTAGTACTTTGCTTGTCAGGCTCATGTCTGCTCCTTGGCTGGGGAACTGAAATCCCACAAGCTGCACAAAGCCACCCTCTCCCACCAAAAAAACCAACCATGTACCTGGAGACAGGAAAGTACTCCGGCTCCATGGAAAGACTGCAGAGCACACAGAAAGTAAAAAAGTACCTTTTGTAACGCCGCTCCATCCTCCCTACACAGAAATGGTATCAAGTACTGCCGATTCCCTATTTTGTTTACTAAAGCCCATTACTTAGAAGGCACTATCTAGTTTTACCACCATACAGAAGGTAATTATGGCTCCTATGCAATGTCACATTTGGAAATAGTACTTTTTCTATCTTCAAAATAGTAAAATGCAAATAAAGAATTTACATTTCATAACAAAACATCTGATAAGAAGCATGTTATAGAAAGCTTTTAAAAAGTTGCAAACATACTGCTATTGTACTGAATAATTTAAAACTCCGATTTATTTAACCTAGCACATGAATACTATTTTGTGCCTGCTAAGAAAATTCTTGAACCAGAAAGGAACATGCATCTCAGTCCACCTTGCATCTGTAGGTAACAAAGCACTGGAGCAGACCTAGGAGACCCCAGGGCCCTGGCAGCACTGTACAGCGGGAGCCGAGGAGCCCAAGCAGGCAGGGTGCAGGGTGTGGCGGGCAGGTTCCAAAAGGGGAGAGCCCACCTGCTGCCCAGAGCCCACTTTTGCAGGCTGCCTCTGCGGCTTCCAAATGCTCAGTGGCACATGGGGAGACTCCCCCCGCCCAGTACTCAGGTCTCCCCAGCCTCCCTGTGAGGGTCAGGAAGTTCTGCTCTAATGATTTCAGAGCCAAATTTAATACACAATGGACGCCATCTAAGACGCCGGCACCCGGAAGGAAGGAAGGGCTAAACGGGAAAGGTGGCTGGACTGAAGTCAGCCGCAGGCGATCGAGGCCCCTCTAGGGGGCTGCCACCCTCACGTTGGGGGAAGACTGCTCTCCACCGTTGCACATGCACACCACTGTGCAGATAATCTCTGTCTTCACGCTCACTTCCGGCAAGCTATGATGAGCTCCACCGGGTGTCTGCATGCCTTAGCAGGCCTTGCTGGTGGAGGCAGTGTGGCTGCACATGGCAGAGGTTGCACATCCATCCCCCAGGCCTGACGCTCATCGGCAGGTGTAACCCCTCTGCGTCCGGCTTTTGGTCTGAAAACGGAGACAGAAACAATCCCTACCTCACAGGCCACAAGGACTCAATGAGGATCCACAAAAGGTCCTTAACACCTGACTGAACCACAGTGAAGTCTCACTAAATAGAATGTTACAAAAGCAGTTAACAGGATTTTCCACCTGTAATGATTTAGTAACAGAAAACCACCTCTTCCTTCACCTGCCACACTTCCTACCCAGCCAGTGAAATAGGTCTCCACAGAGGTGGTACTATGCCTAACAGTGGCTGCCAGGGTAACTAACCAGGGACTCATCAGATTGAGGCCAGGCAGCTCATATGCTAACTGTTCCTTCAATTTAAAATATCTTTATTGAAAGTAAGTAACACAACAAAACAGAGAGTTTGATACATTCTGAAACATTAACACACCTCTGAAACCACACCTCCCTGAAGAC
Source organism: Oreotragus oreotragus (assembly GCA_006410675.1). NCBI lineage: Eukaryota > Metazoa > Chordata > Mammalia > Artiodactyla > Bovidae > Oreotragus > Oreotragus oreotragus. The sequence continues at coordinate 291,179 of SJYX01017019.1, forward strand.
AACACGGCTACACCCCAAGTCTCCTGTGCCCCTCTGTTAACTGCCCCCCACCCCCCAGCACCCATGCGTCTGCTTTCTGTCACTTTACACACGCAAATCCCACAGGATGCACCCTGGCTGTGAGCCCTCAGCGTGGTCTCTACAAGGACACCTGCCCTCACCCCTCCTGGGTAAGCACCAGATCATGTGACCAGCATGCACTCAGCATATTCAGAAACTGCCGAGCTGTCTTCAGCGCGGCTACACTGTTTTTCAGGCCCCCGTCCGTGTGCTGGACTGGCCGCACGCCCAGGATGCACTTGGTGCATCTTCTCCGCTGTAGGCCCTGGAGTAGGTGGTTAGTGGTGTCTCGATGTGGTTTTAATTTGCACTTTCCAATGGCTAATAATTCTGACCATCTTTTCACATGCTCATCTGCTATCTCATTATATTCTCTGGTGAAATGTCTGCTCAAATCGCTTGCTTTTGTACTGGGTTGTTTTCTTAATACTGAATTTTAAAAGTGCTTTACTTATTCTGGACACAAGTTACCTAGAAGACATGTGGTCTGTTTATTTTCTGTGGCCCATCTTTTCATTCTCTTCAGTGTCTTAGAAGGAGCAGGCATTTTTGGACTTGTCGCCAAGTCCAATTTAAAAATGTTCTCTTTAATGGACTGTGTCTTTGATGTCACTAAGAAATCCTTGCCTCAGAATTCCCTGGTAGTCCAGTGGTTAGGACTCCATACTTTCACTGCTGAGGACAGGGTCTGATCCCTGGCCGGGAAACCAAGATCCCAAAAGTTGCATGGTGGCAAAAAAAAGAAAAAGAAATCCTTGCCTAACCCAAAGTCTCAATGATTTTCTATGTTTTCGTGTAGAGGTTTTCTAGTATTAGGCTTTATGTTAAGTTCTATGATTCATCTTGGGTTAATTCCTGTCTGTGGTGTCAAATTCACCTTTTATATATGGATACCCAATCATCTGAGCACCTAACTCATTCAATTTAGTTTTGCTTTCTAATTTTAAATTATTTCAACTTGCAAAGAGTTGGAAGAAAAACATAAAGAACTGGATGCCCTCACCTAGTTACCCCAAACAACTGCGACACTTTTGCTTTCTCTCTACCACCTCGTACAAACGTACTGGAGTTTTTTCTGGATTACATGGCTTCACCTTCAATCTGTTTCATCAGCTGGTACTCCAACTAAGACTTGATTACAAAGGGGCTCTCCCGCTCTCTCCTGGAAGAAGTTGGAGAAATACTGCTCTTGTCCAGAATGTGGACCATCAACTCCAGAACCTCACCCCTCCATGCTGAACAATGGCAGGAATCTTGGAAGAAAACATCTTTCTCTGGATCAGCCTATTCTGAAAACCAGCACTGGCTTAAAAAAGAGATGGGCAAAACTATAACAAAAACCAGGTTCTTGAAAAAAGAAAACCCTGGAGAAATGTAAACATTCTACTCTAAAAACGGATAAAATCAAATTATATCAAAATTACCTTAATTCAGAAGTGCTGCTGGTCTGTTCTCCCAAACATGTAAAATTGTCTGCAACAGAGAAAAGGCTGTATTTGCATTGATTAAGGTTGTGAGGCACAATATTCCATACACTTTAAGAAGCCATGAATTCGCCCCTTCCCTATCACCATTTCTTTCCCCCAAATCACTGAACAGTACTTTGTATTAACAGCGTTAAATTCTTCAATGTGGAAAAGAAGAAAGATGATCTCAATTTCTTTAAAAACAAACAACAAATGCCTTAAAAATACCTTAGGGAAAATACTTTGAATTAAACTGAAAAGAATCAGGGGGAGGGGGTGTTACCAGAAAAATTACAGCAACAACAAAAACAAAAAATCACTGTAATTCAAGACACTTCTAAGATTAACCTCCCCCAGATGATCTGATGTGAATGTCCCCTCAATGCAGGCAAGTCCACCTGGACAAACACCCTGCCCACCCCTCCAGCCCACTTCAGCTGCCTCGGTAACATCCAAAACTTTGGACCTCCTGTCCAGAATGCCAGGGCAGAAGACACGGCAATAAGCCTCCAGACCTGCCTCTCATCATACTGCAGCCAGTACAAAAATAAATTTCATTCTATATTTCTTTGGAAATACGTGCTTGTTCTTTCCCAGAAACTATAAGTTTCAATAAATACATTTTAAAATGCTCTGGTAATCTCTCCAAATGACACTCTATCTGGAAGGGCCACTTTGGGATGTTTCGCAGGTTACCTCCTGCCTAGTGATCAATTCACTATTATGTTTACAAACTCCCATACATGCATCTGATCTAGGCGTTGGGACAGGCATCAACAAGCTGAAATGTCCCCCAGCTGAATTGTGAATTCTAAGGCATTTATTTAACAAAACAGTTTTACTGTTGAATTATGTTGCATATGTTATAAGCAAGCACATACTATTTATCCAGCAATAAAAGTTAAGTATGGAAGAAACAGTGCGGGGATTCCTCAAAAAGCTAATCACAGAGCCACCGCACGACCCAGCAATTCTACGTGAAGTTATACACTCGAAAGAACTGAAAATAGGCACTCAGTCCCCACACATAGATGTCCAGAGCAGCACTAGTCACAGCTGCCAAAAGGTAGCAACAGCCCAAATATCAGCAGATGAAGAGACAAACAAATGAGGCCCAGCCACACAATGGAATCTTGTTCATCCACAGAACAGAATGAAGTGCTGATACATGGACAACACCTTGAAAACATTACGCTGTGTCAAGAAGCCAGACACAAAAGGTTACATACTGTATGGCTGTTTACGTGAAACACCCAGAACAGGCAAACCCACAAAGGCAGACAGCAGGGGTTGCAGGGACTCTGTGCACAATAACAAGGACACAGGCTCCTTCTGGGGAGATGGCGTTGTGAAGTTAGGGAGACGCAATGGCTGCACAGCTCTGTGAATTACTAAAATGCCACTGATTGTCCACTTCAAAATGGTTTTATGAATTTTACCTCGGATGGGAGGAGGGAAATGTGCTGTTAAAGGTGCATGGAAAAACAAAACCAGGGACTTCCCTGGTGGTCCAGTGGTAGAGACTTCGCACTGCAGATACAGGAGGCAGGGGTTTGATCCCTGGTGAGGGAACAAAGGTCCCACATGCCTTGGAGGCCAAAAGATCAGAGAGGGAAAAGAAAAAAAAAAAAAACAACCCAAACCAACCAGCAGGTATGGAATAAGAGGGAGACAGGGTAGACTATGGCTCACGCTCACAAACCTACTGAGCGGAGCTCTGAGGAGTGGGCACCGAAGGCTTCACTCAGACATCAAATTTAAAAGAGGGGAATGCAATCTTGGCACAGCTGACTTTTGAGACTGCTTGTTTTCTGTGGTGGGGGCTGCCTCCAGCACCCCTTCCCCAGCTGTGACAATCCCCAATCTCCAGACACCACTAGTCATTCCATGGGGAGAGCAATACTGGCCCCAGGTGACAGCCACTTCTTCAAAGTGACTGCTGCCCTCAACTGGATCTCCAAATGCAAGTCCTTTCAGGGATTTTTCACATCAAGAGACAGGAAGACAAAAGTATAGAATGGTCAGAAAAATGTATCACAAGTCTGATCTAATTCAAAGGCCTAGACTGTCTTGTGCCCAAAGAATGAAACAAAGTTCAAGTTGCCTATTCTGTGGGGGCCGAGAACATTTATCCTCTAGCTACAGAGGGTGCTGAGAGCACCTCTGAACCCCTCCCATGCCCACCCCAATGCCTGAGATTCACAGGGAGTGCTGCCCAGACTCACTTCTGGGTGAATACAAGACCCAAGAGTGGGTCTTCTTCTGACTGCCCAGCCCATAGAACCCAGTAGAGGGAACAAGACCACAGTCTCAGACAGCAGCGTATATTCAGTTCAGTTCACTCAGTCGAGTCCAACTCTTTTTGACACCAACTCTTTTTGACCCCATGGATTGTAGCATGCCAAGCTTCCCTGTCCATCACCAACTCCTGGAGCCTACTCAAACTCACATCCAAACAAGACCACAGTCTCAGACAGCAGCGTATATTCAGTTCAGTTCACTCAGTCGAGTCCAACTCTTTTTGACACCAACTCTTTTTGACCCCATGGATTGTAGCATGCCAAGCTTCCCTGTCCATCACCAACTCCTGGAGCCTACTCAAACTCACATCCAGTTGGTGATGCCATCCAACCATCTCATCCTTTGTCGTCCCCTTCTCCTCCTGCCTTCAATCTTTCCCAGCATCAGGATCTTTTCTAGTAAGTCAGTTCTTCGCATCAGGTGGCCAAAGTATTGGAGTTTCAGCATCAGTCCTTTCAATGAATATTCAGGACTGATTTCCTTTAGGATGGACTGGTTGGATAGCTTGCAGTCTAAGGGACTCTCAAGAGTCTTCTTCAACACCACAGTTCAAAAGCATCAATTCTTCGGCATTTAGCTTTCTTTATAGTCCAACTCTCACATCCATACATGACTACATGATCCTAAACCAGAAGCACCACTTTTACAGGGAATCAGACAAACAGGAATTTAAAAAATCCAAAGTCTACATTTTACGAAGCCACCACACTGACCAGAGGCAAAAGGCACAGATGGCGGGTGAGCCACACCTTGAACCCCTAGGACCCCAGCACTTCAGCGCGCTCCACTGAGCCTCGCTGACAGGCTCACAGGGGAGGGCACAGCACAGAGCAGTCAGAAAGAAGCGTGGCCCCTGGGCCACAGGCGGGTGGCGGACACCCCAGTTACCCTGAAGCCCACCAGGAGGGTGCGGCTACAGCGGGCAGGAAGGGGGTGGCATGAGCACACGCTGAGTATTTCTTCTTTAATCTTCTTAGAAAGCAATCCAGTTAGAAAGAGAAGTGGAGGAAAATACAAACATAAACTTCAAGAAAAAGGCTCCAACACTTAAAGATCAACTTTTAGTCAAATTTAAAGTATGTAAAATAAAATTCAAATCATAGATTTACAAGTGTAAACACACAACTGTAAAGTCAATTTTACAAGCAGACCAAACATTTTTAATACCCGAAATAAACAATGCGTCGCCTATCCTGAGGCTGCTTTTAGACAGTCTTCCGCTGACCAGTGGCGAGCCTCCAGGTAGAGGGTGTGAGGCCTGTGTCCCTCCCTCTGGACCTCTGTGGACGGGCCACTTATGTGAACCTGTGCGGCACAGTTTCCAGACCACTCCCTCGCAGGGACAGACAGCTGCACACCACACCCCTCCCCTCCCAGCTCTGGTTTTGGAAGTCAAATCCCTTGACCATCCATTCACTCCACAGATAAATTTCCATGCCTGTAATATGAGAGTGTGCCAGACACTGAAAACACAAGGCAACAAAACCAATGTGTGTGCCACCTACCTGGGTCCTGCTACATGCAGAGAAGCAAGCGTGAGAAACTATCCCACGGGGCACAGGACCAACACAACTAGACTAACACGGCCCAGGGCAGAGAGGCCAGTGCACAAAAGCGAGGGGCTGGGGACTCAGCCATTCTCAGGCCCAGACACCTGGTTCCCTTAGGCAAGGTGCTCGACTGCCAAAGTCAACTAGGCTAATATCCTCAGAGCAGATTTTCGAAGATGGTATTATTATTATTATTATTGTGTCAAAGATTAGGCACTTAAACAGTCTTGATAAGATCAACTAAGCCAATGTTTTGATTCAGTGTAGTTGTTAAATTACCAATATTAAATATCTATGATGAACTTCTTTGTACATATTCTAGTACATCATGAGATTTTAAGTACCAAATACTAGTAATTGTATGATTATTGTTTTTTTTCAGTATTTTTCAAAATCTAAAACCCAAACCCTCTATAGAGACACACCTGGAGAATTCCTTTACTGATGATGTTAAAATTTCAGATCAAGGAAAGGTCCTGGGAATGACTCCTCCTATATCCAACACAACCCCAAGACAGCAAGAGCACACAGTTGCCTGGTTTCTTCTCTGCAGTTCTGAGCTACCCACACCAGCCGGAACAGACACAGGGGCACTGGTGAGTCCTTACGCTGCTCAACGTGAACAGCCATGCATTCTGTCACAAACTTTGAGGTGTCTAAGTCCTCCTGGTGGCACTGAGAACACGACACACACACACACCCCTTCATCTTTCTTAAACCCGCAAAAAGACTGAATTCCAGAACAATCCAGTCCTAACAGTTCTGCAAAAAGGACTGGGCGCTTGTACAAGACAAAGTAAATTTCTCAGTTCTGATTAATTCTCTAGCGCAAAACTGTTCTGAAGAGTGGGAAATGATAATGTAAAGAAGGTCCCCTAGCCAAATCTAGGAATAAGTCTGAGGGTAGCAGCCCTCAGGAGACATGACAACGAAGTGTACAACATTTGAACTTGGTTAAACCCTGAATTTTAAAAAAGGGTATGAAGACATTCTGAAGAAAACTGAGGAAATTTAAATGTGGACTTGATTTGGCATCACTGAATTCATGTTCAGATTTTGAGATAAATGTAAAAGAACATCCTTGTTCTTGGGACAGGCTGAAGTTGTAGAGATAAAGTATCTACAACTACAACAATCAAATGGTTCACCAAAAAGTACACAGAGAAAGAAAATGTTACAAATTACTAAATCTTGGTCCAAGTACAGAATGTTCACTGCTCCATTTAGATTCAAAAGTTATTCAAAACTAGGTGTACGATACAATCAACATTTATTATAGAAAAACTTCAAGCAAGGGATTTAATCAACATGTATTTGAATTGTTCACCGGCTTCCCTTGTGGCCCAGACAGCAAAGAACTTGCCTGCAAAGCAACAGACCCGGATTCGATCCCTGGGTTGGTAAGATCCCCTGGAGAAGAAAACGGCTACCCACTCCAGTACTCTTGACTGGAGAATCCCATGGACAGAGGAGCCTGGAGGGCTACAGTCCATGGGGCTGCAAAGTTCAGACATGACTGCACAACTAATACATAGAGTGCTCAAGTAATCAGCTTCAACTCCCTCCCCAATATTTAGCAGGATGCAAAAATAAAAGCTCTCCTTCAACTGTTAAACAAATAGATAAAATTAGGCGGCTCAGTGGTCAAGATTTCACCTGCCAATGTAAGTCCAATCCCTGGTCCAGGATGATCCCACACGCCTCGGAGTTACTAAGCCCGTGTACACAACTACTGAAGCCTGCGCCAGAGCCCATGCCACGCAGCAAGAGAAGCCGCTGCGGAAGAGAAGCCCGAGCACTGCGGCTAGACAGCCCACTTGCCACTACAGAGAGCCCGCACAGCAACAACGACCCAACACAGCCAAGAATAAATGAATAAGAGTGACATTAAAAAAAAAAAGCCAGGGGGAGCGGGGAGGGAAATACTGTGGCCAACCAAGAGCAAACATAGATTTAAAAACACACCCTTGCAGTGATCAAATAAAAGATGAGATTACTTGAAGATAAAGTCAGAAAATAACATTTTATAACTATTTTTAAAAATTAAAAAGAAAAAATTTTTTTCACTGACCAATATAGTAAGAAAGAGCTTCTGTAGTAGCTTGAAAATTTGGCACAATAATACATTCATGATTTAATGGCTCAATCAATGGCATTTTAAGAGTACACATTTTTTTAAAGATAAATTAATACTTAACTTTTAGTTTTTCAAATTTCACTAATTTTTCTTCATTTTCTCAGTGTTTTAAGTGCTGTTTTTCTCAGGCTGGCTAGAGGTTTACCAATTTGATTTTTTCAAAGAGCCAATTTTCAGTTTCACTGATTTTCTCTACTGTGTTTCTACATTCACTTCCACATAATTCTGCTCTTGTCATTGCTGTCCTCCTTCCACTTGTTTGGAAATCGACCTGCTCTTCTTTTAGCTTCTTACAGTAGAAGTTTAGACCGGTAAGACCACTGTTTTCTGTAGTCAGCATTTAATTCTTTATACTTCCCTATAAGCACTGCTTTCACTATGCTCCACAAATGCTGGTATGCTCTGTTTTCGCTTTCATTCAAATTAAAATATTTTCAAGTTTCCCTTATGATGTAATCTTTGTTGAATTTACAGATATTTGGGGACTTTCCAGACAGTGTTCTGTTACTGGTTGCACTGTAAAGCCTCTGACAGCTCCAACCACTGAGTCCTTTCCAAGTCTGACCAGCCTGTAGAACACTAGCAGCCACACGTCGCAGTGACGTGCTACAGGGACGTGTCTGGAGTCTCATGTCCACACCATCACTCTTGAGCGGTGTGAAAATGAAAGAATGTGCTGGGCTGCCATTCCCACCATCACAGTCTGGGGTGAGCCAGCTCCGTGTGAAGGTGCAAGGGACACCCAGGAATGCCTGTGATGCTCCAACCAGAAACAGATCTGGCTAACTCCAGCTGCCGAATAAAAAAACCTCTAACCATGTTCAGTTAGTTTTTAAATTATCCTGTATTTTCTTGCGTTCATTAAAAAAGTCACACTTCACTGTGGTTTCCACATGTGACAATAAATCTCTTGGGGAAAAGTTATGAGGAAAAGTACTTATTTTTTGCAGAAGGGTGGTAACCTTCCAATATGACCTGCAGAGTTCCAACTTTCTCCCAGTTTAGGTCTGCCTAGGAGAATAGCTCAAATGTTTGCAATGAAAGAGGAACTTTACCATCAAGCACGGCAGTAACTACTGAACATTTAACACATTCTTGGAAGACGAGCTATGAAAATATATAGCCAGGGATACATCAGTGTGGAAAAATGAATAAAAACAGCAATATGCTCGGAGCACAACTATTACCACCACCTCTTCCTGGCATTGATCATTTCCTCCTGGAACTATCTCAGTCTCCAGGCGGAAAAGACGCACCATGGGCCAAGCATAATGAGTGAAAAGACACTGTTATCAAGATACATCGTATTTCAGAACACCAGAGGCAGGACCCTCAAAGTTTCCACATGGAACAAACTGGGTGCTACACAGGATCAAGAGTCAGCAGCATCTTACTTCCCAACAGCAACACTGGGAGAAAACAGTGCTGTCCTGAACTAACTCCAAGCAAAGATCATACCCTCAAAGTCCAGGAAGAGACTGGAGGACGTTTTCCCTCAAAAGTGGAAAAAAGTGGGAAAAATGAGAAAGATGTCACAACTGGAACTCAGGAGAGCCAGAGGTGACACAATCTTCTCCTCCATCCTCTTCTGGCCTCAGGTTCGGGGGTAAATGTGCTCTGTCACAGTGACATCCAGAAGGGCTGACCCCCAGGCATGCACGTGGGTCTCAGGAACCACTCTAAGCACCGCATCTGCAGTGTACCCTTTTATGTTATGGACAACTAAACTGATACAGAGTCTATGCCCCCAAACTAGATTTCTAATGTATGTCTGCGAAAAAGATATAGATCAAAAGGTTAATCAACTATAAAATTTATCAAATAACTATTATGCACCCAATGCTATGTTGCTAAGTACTTTACAGCCATCTGATTAACTCCTCAGCAACACAACGAGTGCATACTGCTATCATCCTTCCTTGGCATTTCAATTCTACAAAATTACTGAAAAGATACCTAAGGCAGAGGAAGGTCAGTAACTGGGCTCAAAGCTGCACTAAGACCAAGGGGCAGAGCTGGTGTGACACCCAGCAAATGGATTTGAGCCCAGGGGCTTACCCTGACGCAATACTTACTGTCATTTAAAAACAAGTCTGTGTGCAATTTTTAAAAGAAAATCAGATAAAAAATTAAATGTGTTCCTCTGCTCAGAATGCCCTTGCCCTCTCTTCCCCTCTGCCAGGAAACAGTACTTGACCTCGAGACAGAGCTGATCACACACACACCCCGACCACCACGCTACCCAGCCACCTGGCTCGTCCAGTTCTCTGACCACTGTCGCACTGACCCGAAGAGGCAGTACCTTGGATGGTGCCAAGCCTTCATGGCTGCTCTGAAGGGAAGGGGCCTGTCAGCTTACAAACAGAGCTCCTAAGAGCTGCCCCAGCTGCTCCTCTTCCAAAACCTGGTCTCAGGACTGTCCCAGGCCCCCCCTCACCCCAGTCAGAGCTGACTCAGGACTGTCCCAGGCTCCCCCTCACCCCAGTCAGAGCTGACTCAGGACTGTCCCAGGCCCCCCCCAACCCCAGTCAGAGCTGACCACACCAAGGACAAGTACCCTCCGGCCAACGTCAGACAAAACTGTGTCCCCTGATGCTGTGGAAATAGAGGCAGCGAGTGGGACATGAACCTGAAGCCTGTGGCAATCCACCCACCACAGCTTGGACTAAGCGGAAAAAAGAAGCGCATCATGGACACATGGGAGGGGCGCACTCCCCACGGTTCCTGTCCTATCCCAGGGCTTCTGCATTCCAGACTTACAGAGTGCTAGCAAGTCAGGCCATGAGCTCTTTCCTCATTTCATGGCTTCACCAAAAGTGTCTCCGAAATTCCCGCCTGTCTTAACTCCAATCACGTAACCCATGCCTCCCACCTGGGTAATGGCAACCGCAGACCTTGGTCCCCTTACTTGACTTGTATGAGCAACACCTGGCATGCCAGTCACCTCCTGCTCCCTGAACACCAGGTGAGGGGACCCTGCTCTCCTGCTGCCCCTCTCCCTGGCTGCACCCCAGGTTCTGCACTCTCAGGCTCAATCCCATCACAATCACAGGCTTGCCTTTCCAAACCCCCTAACAGTCCATTCCCCACCCTCATCAACACAGAAAACCCTGCCCCCCAAGCTGCCACCCAATCCCACCAATCTCCCTTTCTCCCACTCTGGACTCATTCCCACTGCTGGCCTCCTTCCAGCTCACAGTCTTCACGGGGCCTCCTATTAACTCACTCCCCAGCCATCTCTTTTCCTCTCCAACCATCTTATTCATCATCAACTGATTTAACTTTCTAAAGGAGAGCTCTGACATCTGACTCCTCCTATGGAAGAAAGTTGAAAGGGCTTGTACCTTTCAAGGTGCTTGTACCCACCACACATCTAGGCACCTTCCCCAGGACTCAGATTCACTATGTCTGAGGATGGCCAAATACATGGACACAGACGCTCCAAGTGAACTTGGGTCTCTCTGCCAGATCTGAACCATGATCCTGACCATTAGTCCCTCACAAAGAAATCTGAGAAACGTGAGTGTATTCTTCCCTTGAAGAGTTAGAGATGAATTTTAAAAAGTAAGATATTCCCCCACATTCAAGAATAGGAACCTGCTTCCGAAACTTCCAGGCTTAAGACATGAGCATATTTCCTACAAAAATGGAAACATGGAACGTACTATGAGCTGAAGCGTCTCTGAAGCCACTGTGACTTACAAGGGGGCCTGGAATGCGCCTTCAGGTGGCCCAGAAGCCGGCAGTGCTCTGCACTGTGCAGCTCAGCCGGCGGCTGTATGGATCACGTGGTCGCTGTCAGAAACGCATTCTGCAAACCCAGCCCTGCACTGGCGCCGGTTCAGGCCAGACTGAGGCAGGAGCACTTACAGGAAGACTGCCTGACTGCGCTTGGAGATGCTGCGATGTTTTTTTTTGTTTTTTGGTTTTTGGTTTTTTTTTTACAAACTGAAGGGTTGTGGCAGGCCTGCCCATGTTTAGCAAGTCCATTGGCGCCATCTTCCCGACAGCATTTGCTCACTTTGTGTCTCTGGGTCACATTTTGGAATTCTTGAAATATTTCAAATCTCTTAATTATTACTGTATTTGTCATGGTTATCAGTGATCCCTGCTGTTGCTAATTTGACTCACTGAAAGCTCAAACAATGGTCAGCACTCTTTAGCAGTGAAGCGTTTCTCATTTCAGGTCTGCACAGTTGTTTAGAGAGCACGCTATTGCACACTTAGTGCACACTTACAGTGCACGGCAAACACAACTGTCATGTGACTGGGAACCAACCACAGAGTCGTCGTGTGGCTTGTTTTACTGAGGGAGCAGGACCAGGGGCACAGGAGCCCCTAGCTGAGCCTGTACTTCCAGTTTGAAAACATACAGCCACACTGTCCAGCAGCACTGAAGCAGGACGGAGGCTGTAAACTGTTTACAGAACCTCTGGCAATGAATGGTCTATGAGCCTTCTTTCACGCATTCAACACAGCTCTGCCTGGTGCCAGGCACTGAAGCAAGGGGTCCACACACCGACCTGCCCCCGCACTCAAGGCTCTCACCTGCATAAACTAAAACCTGCTGGACACAGACAGGAATAGACACAGTAACTTTGTTTTCCCCACTCCTGAATATACTCCAACAGCTATCCCTCTCTTAAATGCAACCTTGTTGGTACAAAAAAGTTCAGTCATCAAAAAAAAGGGGGGGGGAAAGGGTGGGGAAGGAGAAGGGGATCACAGAAAAGAAGTGGAAACACAGCAAAGAAACGGGCATCAAAAATCTGTTTCAAGAAGGATCTATACACACCATACACATATCATTTTGGTCCCAGACTTTCCTTCCTAATGAAACTTTACGCAAGCAAACACTCAAGATAGAACTCTTTGATTAAAGAATCATTAGTCGTAGGAATTCACCAATAAGCTTACTGAATATAAGAAAACCAAGCTATAAAAATCAAAGTTCCATCCAAGTTATTCATTTATTAGGAATGATTAACAAGTAAATGACATAAATAACTCCCCTCCCCTCACAGGAGTAATAAACACTTGGCCACTGTGCTTAAGTCCAGGGTAAGGAAAGCACTCTGTGGAGAGAAGCTGGCATTTCCCTGGCCATGACAGAAGGGCGAGGGCAGATCTTTGCACATAACTGGATGCTGTGAGCTCCTGACCTACAAGAGTTAAGTGAGGACACACAATTTAAGAGACCTGAGAAGTGTTTCCACACGCATAGCCTGGCACAGGGGCACAGTCACTGGACTCTTCACCCTACTCTTGGTGCCAGAGTCTGGCATCAAGGGGCCTCCCAAATATTTCTTTAACATTTGTTCACTCTTTTCTTTAGTGGACAGTATTTCCTCCACCCAATCATACTAATGTAGTAATTAACAATTTGGTGAAACACGGGGTGATCAAGAATGTGAATTCTGACAGTTATTTTTCTTTTAAAGCCAAAAATAACATTGGGGCTTCCCAGGTGGTAAAGAATCTGCCTGCCAATGAGGGGCCATGGGTTCGATCCCTGATCTGGGAAAATCCCACATGATGCGGAGCAACTAAACCTGTACACCACAACTACTGAGCCTGTGCTCTGGAGCCTGGGAGCTGCAACTACTGAAGCCCTCGCACCCTAGAGCCCCTGCTCCCCAACAAGAAGCCACTGCAATGAGAAGCCTGCACACTGCAACCAAGAGGGGGCCTCACTCTCCGCAACTAGAGAAGACTGCACAGCAACAAAGACCCAGGACAGCCAAAAATTAAATAAAGTTAGATTTCAAAGAAAGAAAAATTACATTAATTCAGAAAGAAAAGGGAAAAGATTCACATACTGTTGAACCTCTTGAGGGATGTGTCCTGGAAAACAATGACACAATGAAGACATTCAAGAAAACCAGGTTACATGAACAGTATATTCTAACTTTTAATCATTTCGTATTTTCATTACCATCTCGTCCTCTGTAGTCCCCTTCTCCTGCTTTCAATCTTTCTCAGCATCAGGATCTTTTCCAGTAAGTCAGTTCTTTGCATCACGTGGCCAAAGTATTGGAGTTTCAGCTTCAGTGTCAGTCCTTCCAATGAATATTCAGGATGGACTGGTTGGATCTCCTTGCCTTCCAAGGGATTCTCAAGAGTCTTCGCCAACACCACAGTTCAAAAGCATCAATTCTTCGGCGCACAGCTTTCTTTACATATAGTTCAACTCTCACATCCATACTTCAATACTGGAAAAACCACAGCCTTGAGCAGATGGACCTTTGTTGGCAAAGCAATGTCTGCTTTTTAATATGCTGACTAGGTTGGTCATAGCTTTTCTTCCAAGGAGCAAATGTCTTTTAATTTCATGGCTGCAGTCATCATCTACAGTGATTTTGGAGCCCCCCAAAATAAAGTCTCTGTTTCCATTGTTTCCCCATCTATTTGCCATGAAGTAGATATACTATCTACTTCATATTATCTACCACATATATTATCACTGGATAAATAAATACATTGCCCAATTACCTGTGCTATTTGTCAACCGGGGGGAAAAACATAAAAGAAAAAAGAACTCTGACATTATTAAGAACTACATCTTTTAGGAAATGGTTAATTCTAGATACGAAAAAATGACTCGACTTCCCCTACCTCAACCCACCAGAAAGTTTAACTGGTCTAGACAAGGCTCTTTTGTTTGCCAAGAAGAGGAAAATTCCCATGGGAAACGGAGGGATCCGACAGGTCCCAGGACAAGAAGCACAACAGCCTCAGGGTGTGGCACTAGACACAAGACACAGGATCCAGCGCCCAGTGACTGGCTCCTGGTGACCCTTCTGAAGTCTGGATGGCTGCACTTTCCCTATCTTTCACCCTCTCTCTTAACTTGTATGTGGTCCAAAGCTGACTGTAACTTCACACCCCAGCCACCAACCAGTGTCAGCTGTGTCTGTCTGTGGCCCAGGAGGGGACAGCTGCCCCTGAGATGGGGTGGGTGCCTAGAAGAGAACACAGGTTGGACAAAAAAGACTAGTGTCTTTAATACAGTAACACACTTCTCCCTGCAAGTTACATAAGCGGTATCTCTTCTCTCTGGTACCATTTAACTAGCTGGCAAAGAGGAGTCATAAAGTATCATACATAAACCTAAAAATATACAGCAAATAATAATTTGGTTTTCAAAAACTTACAGTCAACACATGCAGCCCTAAAAGAAAAAAAAATCTGCAGAATCTCTTTAATATTATTTTTCTTTAAAGCACTCATGGCTGTCCCCGCTGTCTTATCACTTACATGTCAAGAACAGGAGAAAGGGTCATGGCCAGAATCAGGGCATCTAACAAAGACAGACACTGTTATCTTGATAAATCATTTATAATTTCAGTTCACTTGTCACAACTGTCAAGAAAAATTACAGGCTACCAAAGGTCCATTTTTAAGCTCCTTAGATGATAAATTCATTTTTTCCATAAAACACACATTATAAATGCCAGTAAAACTCTTTATACTTGACACCACTTGCTTTCCTGCAGGTCTTTCAACTTCCCCTCTGGGGAAAGACAACCTAGAATGACTGAAATTTGATTCCTGGACAGGAAAAGGTCCTGCCTTCCACCTTCACCTGACTCCTCCAGAGGGTAAGCCCCTTCTCCTGGAGGCCCCCAAGACCCAAAGCTGCAGGGATTAGTTCAAGCAGACTGTGAGCTACCAAAACTGCAGTACTCAAACTGCATGGAAAGATGCAGCAAACTCCCAGGCTGTAAGACAGTCTGAAGCTGAGACAAGCACACAGAAACCTGACAGGTGAGTCACCATGGAGCCAGCTAGCTCGAGACGGTTCACAGTTCGAACAGCAGGTGGCGATACAGCCTTTCTGATGACGTCATATCCTCACACTGCTGTTTCCGTGGTTGCTTGGAGAGAACAGCACTGCCCAAGAATCCAGGAGGACCAGGAAACAAAAACAGCCATGTCCTACAGATTCTGAGTGTGAGAAGCTATACTGCCCACTGGCTAACAACAATGGTTTGTAGTTGCTGTTTATCTGCTAAGTCGTGTTTCTTTGCAACCCCATGGACTGCAGCATACCAGGTTTCCCTGTCCTTCATTATCTTGGAGCTTCAGCATCAGTCCTGCCAATGAATATTGATCTGATCTCCTGGCAGTCCAAGGGATCCTAAAGAGTCTTCTCCAGCATCACAATTCAAAAGCGCCAATTCTTTGGCACTCAGCTTGCTTTATGGTTAAGAATAAAATAAAAAAAGTCTCCTCCAATCTATGGGTATTACATTCTCAAAAGGCTATAAGTTCTTAAGACATAAATACTTATACTGGACCTAAGGTCTCAATGCAAAGAAAGAGATGAAAACAATAGAACAGGAAAGACTAGTGATCTCTTTCAAGAAAATTAGAGATACCAAGGGAACATTTCATGCAAAGATGGGCTCAATAAAGGACAGAAACGGTATGGAATTAACAGAAGCAGAAAATATTAAGAAAAACTGGCAAGAATACAAAGAACCACATAAAAAAGACCTTAATGACTTGGATAACCACAATGATGTGGTCACCTACAGCTGGACATCCTGGAGGGTGAAGTCAAGTGGGCCTTAGGAAGCATTATCACAAACAAAGCTGGTGGAGGTGATGGAATTCTAACTGAGCTATTTCAAATGCTAAATGATGATGCTGTGAAAGTGCTGTACTCAATATGCCAGCAAATGTGGAAAACTCAGAAGTGGCCACTGGACTGGACAAGGTCAGTTTTCATTCTAATTCCAAAGGAAGGCAATGCCAAAGAATCTTCAAACTACCGCACAATTGCACTCATCTCACCTGCTAGCAAAGTAATGCTCAAAATTCTTCAAGCTAGGCCTCAACAGTACATGAACCGAGAACTTCCAAATGTTCAAGCTGGATATAGAAAAGGCAGAGGAGGCAGAGATCAAATTACCAACATCTGCTGGATCATTGACAGAGCAAGAGAACTCCAGAAAAACATCTACTTCTGCTTCACTGACTATGCCAAAGCCTTTAACTATGTGGACCGCAACAAACTGTGGAAAATTTTTAAAGAGATGGGAATACCAGACCACCTTACTTGCCTGCTGTAAAACCTGTATGCAGGTCAAGAAGTAACAATTAGAACCGGACATGGAACAACGGACTAGTTCCAAACTGGGAAAGGAGTACATCAAGGCTGTATATTGTCACCCTGCTTATTTAACTTACATTCAGAGTACATCATGGGAAACACTGGGCAGGAAGAAGCACAAACTGGAATTAAGACTTCTGGGAGAAATATCAATAATCTCAGATATGCAGATGACACCACCCTTATGGCAGAAAGTGAAGAGAAACTAAAGAGCTTCTTGATGGAAGTTTAAGAGGAGAGTGAAAAAGCTGGCTTTAAACTCAACATTCAGAAAACGAAGATCATGGCATCCAGTCCCATCACTTCATGGGAAACAGATGGGGAGACAGTGGAAGGGTGACAGGCTTTATTTTCTGGCTCCAGAATCACTGCGGATGGTGATGCAGCCACGAAATTAAAAGAAGCTTGCTCCTCGGAAGGAAAGCTATGACCAATATGACATCATCAGACAGCATATTCAAAAGGAGAGCCGTTCCTTTACCGACAAAGGTCCATAAAGTCAAGGCTGATTTTTCCAGTGGTCATGTATGGATGTGAGTGTTGGACTATAAAGAAAGCTGAGCACCGAAGAACTGACGCTTCTGAACTGTGGTGTTGGAGAAGACTTTTGAGAGTCCCCTGGACTGCAAGGAGGTCAAATCAATCAATTCTAAAGGAAATCAGTCCTGAATGTTCATTGGCAGGACTGATGCTGAAGCTGAAGCTCTGATACTCTGGCCACCTGATGCAAAGAACAGACTCACTGGAAAAGACCCTGATGCTGGGAAAGATTGAAGGCAGAAGGAAAAGAGAAAGACAGAGGATCAGATGGTTGGGTGGCATCTCCAACTTGATGAACATGAGTTTGAGCAAGCTCTGGGAGTTGGTGATGGACAGGGAAGCCTGGTGTGCTGCAAGAGTTCAGGGGTTCGCAAAGAGCTGGACACGACTGAGAGACTTAACTGAACTGAAGGACTCAATAAAGGAAACTTTTAGGTATTTATTTTAGCCTGGAGCATTGTGAAAACCCCAGGAACACTAAAGGTGCCATCAACTGCGGAGTCTCTGCATGAAGACTCAAGTCTGGGCCACAGAGGAAAGTGGAGGGGATGAGAGGGAGGGGAGGCAGAACAGCAGGGAGGGGTGCCCCAGAAACCACCACTGTGGGCCCCACCTCCACCCAGAGCCTCACCTGGCTCTCTGTCCCCCTGCTCTAGGTATGGGCTGTAAAACTGGACAATAGTCATAAATTCACCCAGAGTAGGAATTCATCAAGAAGTGACTTCCTAATCTCTGTGTTCCTGAAACAACACCCAAAAGGAACTCAGTAACTGATTACCGAAGGGCACATCCCAGGGCCCGGGGAAGGCAATGGCACCCCACCCCAGTACTCTTGCCTGGAAAATCCAATGGACAGAGGAGCCTAGTGGGCTGCAGTCCACGGGGTCGCTAACAGTTGGACACAACTGAGCAACTTCACTTTCACTTTCCACTTTCAAGCACTGGAGAAGGAAATGGCAACCCACTCCAGTGTTCTTGCCTGGAGAATCCCAGGGATGGGGGAGCCCAGTGGGCTGCCGTCTGTGGGGTCACACAGAGTCGGACACGACTGAAGCAACTTAGCAGCAGCAGCAGCAGCATCCCAGGGCCAGGTGGGACACATATCCTGAGGGATGCACAGGTGGCCCTGAGGACAGGTGTTCATGGGGAGCTGCCATTCCTGCAGGGAGACAGGAGCTGGTGCTGAGGGCCCCAGGAGACGGCGTTCAGGCCAGACCCTGCACGTGGCACAGAGAGCATCAGAAACACTCACCAGGGAAGGCCCAGGACGCAATACTTGTGCAGTGTCCCGCCCAAACACAAAATCTAAATCTAACCCTGAGAAAGCCCAGATAGACCCAAAGAAGGGTCATTCTCCAGGACAACCAGCCTGCACTCCTTAAAATGTCAAGGGAAAGAACAACAAAGGCAGGCTGTTTCTGATTAAAAAAGAACAGACCCGACTTCTAGATGTAATGTGTTCCTGGACTGACTGGGTCCAGACAGGGAGGAACAGCTGTAAAGACAGTACAGGGACAACCAAAGAAACGTGGAGAAAGTAGACGGCTATCAGTGTGCAACTTACTGAACTGTGCTTATATAAAAATATGTCTGTGTTCTCAAAACATATGTACTGAAGTATTGAGTGGTAATGGCAGAAAAGTGATGCAAATTTTGCACTCTACTTCATGATATATTTACATTTGTTTTAAAGTACAGTGGCATGTGCACTAGGAGAGTAGGCACATAGGGCCTGGCTGGCAGCAAGGAGCACGTCCTCCACCGGGTGACAGCTGGAACCCCGCAGCCCCTTCTGGCAGCACCCCCAGAACCAGGCCTGTGGGGGGGTGACCTTAGCAGGGCTGGCTCTTAGCTCAGAAGTGCAGTGTTCCTCGAAGGGGCTTGGAGGGACAGTAAGGTGCCACGCCCTTTCCCTGGTTCACTACCCACTGTGGTTAAGAAAAACTTTGTTTTTCTGGAAGTTGATGGAATGAGCCTAGCAGAGAGAGGAAGAAACTAAGGAGAGCTCAGTGAAGGAAACAGGAATCACCCCTTGGCAATTTGCAGAAAGACACAGGCAGGGGACGCCCAAGGCCACGTAGCGCCCCCATAGCCCTGCCGTGCACCAGCCCCATGCCAGGCCTCACCTGGCTGAGGTGTCCTGGGCCTGCAGGGTGCTGGGCTGTGCCTCCCACAAGTTGCAACAACCCCAGATGTCCTTCCCCGCCACCTGTCAGCGGAGCCATGCCCAGACTGCAGGCTCCCGACAAGCTGAGGGCGACAGAGGCGGCAGCACGGCAGGAGGGCGTTACCAAGCAGCTGCCAGCGAGGAGCAACTCCACAGGAACATAACTGCAGTCAGACCCCTGCCTCCGTGCGAGCACATGGGCAAATGCAGACAGAGGTGCCACCCAAGTGGCTGCTACCTTGGCAAGGAGGTGGGGGCTGCCTGCCGCCAGAGCAAACACACACAGACACTTGACAGTAACGAGACGCTCTGCGAACGCCCCCTGAGGGGACCTAAACGTCTCTTTTGTGACTGGAGCCCCAGTGCTCACGTTCTGGTACCTTTCACATACTGCTGTCCTGTTAACTACAAGAGAATTTAAAATTAAACCAACGAACAAACAACTCCTTGCCCTCAAAGAGGTTATTTTTAGACCCTCCTCAGCACAACTTCCACAAAGGAATTCTCCTTCCAAGGTACTTCTAGTATTGATACACGGACATTCCAGTTTCAAGTATCACAATGAGATTTCTAAGGGAATTTAATTTGGAGGAATTTAGAAAACCTATCTATTTTTCTTGTGTACAGAATGCCCCATTAGCTTAGTGTACACCAGCACATAACTGGGTAACAGAAGATCTTAAAGGAAAACAAGACACAGAACGTTTTCTCTGTGGAGGCCATGCTGCACAGCAGTTAAAACCAAAGGTTCTGTGACTCCAGACCGCTGCTCTGCTGGTGAGGCCTGCAGATGCCACACTGGCCAAGAGATCGGCACAGGAGTGGTGGCAGTTTCCTGTAGAGGCCCAGAGACACATACCACAGTTCTGGGCGCATTTTCCCATCGCAAAAGCAGCCACAGACAACACACAGAACAGACGTGGGCATGCCAATAAAGATGTCTATGAACATAAACTTGAACTTCATATCACTTACCCACGCCACAAAATAGCCTCCTTTCCATTTTTTCACTATTTTAAAAGAGAAAAACCACTCTGAGCTCATAGGACACACACACACAGATGGCAGGCCAGAGTTTGCCAACCTCTGGTTCACAGGATGGTGCCCAGCAACTACTATCTGGGAAAACAGGCTGTAAATCCCAGTCTCAAACTCACCCAACACTTGGCCCCCACTTTATCACAATGGTGGTCCCTTGCTGGCCAAGTCTGCCTTTGCTGCTCTGCAGTTGCGTCTGTCAGACCGAGGAGCCCATGCACACTTCAGAGGCACCTGGCAGTCCTACAGTCCAGGAGACGGGCTTGGAGTCTTTCAATCAAGCTATGCGATCTTGCCCACTAACTGTGGAAAACCCACTATACCAAAGATTCCCCCGCTACACGGAAATGAACACCTAAAGTAGAATTCTACCTCTGACAATTTACACTATTGGCAAGGAAGCTTCACTTCCGCTGACAGTCCCCTGTGCCCTGGAGGCTCATTACAGCTGCTCGTGGGTCTCTCCACTCTATGACTGTGACAGCTACCAGGACCTTGACCAAGTACACTTTACTTGGTGTTCAGCACTGCCATAATGCCCCCTGAAGCTTTCCTGAAGAGTGTTACTATCTAACACTGAGAAGTGCTGTCACTAAAAACCAATGGATTGCAGCTATGGTGTCAATAAAAACACACAAAGAGCATCCACTGCATCCATTCTTATACAACAACCAGTGAAAGGATGCAGGAAAAAACACGAATATAAGACGCCACAAGAGAATTTCAAGATGGTCCAGCAGTTAGCACGCCACACTCTCACTGCTGCAGATCCAGGTTCCAATCCTAGAAGGGGAATGAAAATCCTGCAAGCCATGCAGCATGGCCAAAAACAAACAGTGCTACAAAGGAGCAGACTACAGCACCAATAACACTTTTTTACCTCAAAGGCAAACTTACTCAATTATACCTTAATAAAAATAAAGGCAAACAAACCAAGACTATGACATTTCTACAATATGCTCATTGCAATCAAGCTAACTTTGAGAGCTTCTAATACTTTCAAATGTAAATAATGTGCTTTTAAATTTCTTCCGAAGTGAAAATATCTTTTTCCTAATAATCATTATCTTGGTGCTTTTCCACAGAACAATGCAGATAAAGCATTTCCTGAAGAGTGTTACTATCTAACACTGAGAAGTGCTGTCACTAAAAACCAATGGATTGCAGCTATGGTGTCAATAAAAACACACAAAGAGCATCCACTGCATCCATTCTTATACAACAACCAGTGAAAGGATGCAGGAAAAAACACGAATATAAGACGCCACAAGAGAATTTCAAGATGGTCCAGCAGTTAGCACGCCACACTCTCACTGCTGCAGATCCAGGTTCCAATCCTAGAAGGGGAATGAAAATCCTGCAAGCCATGCAGCATGGCCAAAAACAAACAGTGCTACAAAGGAGCAGACTACAGCACCAATAACACTTTTTTACCTCAAAGGCAAACTTACTCAATTATACCTTAATAAAAATAAAGGCAAACAAACCAAGACTATGACATTTCTACAATATGCTCATTGCAATCAAGCTAACTTTGAGAGCTTCTAATACTTTCAAATGTAAATAATGTGCTTTTAAATTTCTTCCGAAGTGAAAATATCTTTTTCCTAATAATCATTATCTTGGTGCTTTTCCACAGAACAATGCAGATAAAGCGTTACCTTACTGTACAACATGTTCTTGTCCCCACCTACTCCCAAGAAACAACACCCATATTCCACAGGATGAACAGGGCTGTGTACTTCCCTTCAGACCCTATGTGCTGCACTGTGGTCATCTCAGGACAACGAAGAGGGGCCACCTCAAACCTTTGAGCAGCCCCACAGCGTTCTGCGTGCACCTTAG
Source organism: Oreotragus oreotragus (assembly GCA_006410675.1). Lineage (NCBI taxonomy): Eukaryota > Metazoa > Chordata > Mammalia > Artiodactyla > Bovidae > Oreotragus > Oreotragus oreotragus. The sequence continues at coordinate 313,401 of SJYX01017019.1, forward strand.
TCTAACCAATCCCTGCAGATGCGCTCTCAGGCTCACTCAGTCTTCTGTTTTTGAAATGTACTACATTTCACGCACCGGTCCAGGACATGTCAGGGAATAAAAAAGACAACGATCTATCCCCCCTGGAAATATATTCAAAATATATTCATAAAAGTACATAAAGCATAATGCCATTTATGTTTAAATAAAAACTACCTATGGACTTCCCTGGTGACTCAGTGGTAAAGAAACTGCCTGCCCATGCAGGAGACATGAGTTTGATCCCTGAACTGGGAAGACCCCACGTGCTGTGGAGCAACCAAATTTGTGCACTACAACTATTGAGCTGGTTCTCGAGAGCCTGGGAGCCACAATTACTGCAGCCCTTGACTCTAGGGCCCATGCTCTGCAACAAGAGAAGCCAGGGCCCCACCACAACAGTCACCCCTGCCCACTGCAAACAGAGGAAAAGCCGGAGCAGCAATGAAAACCCAGAACAGCCAAAAATAAGGCCAAGTGTAGTCAAATAAATGTTTCTTTTTAAAAAACTAACAATGTGTATATTTTAAAGAAAGATCTGTGGGACTTCCCTGGCCGTCCAGTGGTTAAGACTCCAAACTTATAAACACATGGGGGCACAGTTTGGATCCCTGGTCCAGGAACTAAGTTCCCACCTGCAATTCGGTACAACCAAAAATTTTTTTACAAAAAGAAAAGTCTCTGCCCTTATGGAACTTACGGGCTTCACTTGGCTCAGTGGTAAAGGACCACCTGTCAGTGCAGGAGACATGGATCCAATCCCTGGGTGAGGAAGACCTGGAGAAGGAAATGGCAGCCCATTCCAGCATTCTTGCCTGGCAAACCCCAGACAGAGGACCCCGGTGGGCTATAATCCAAACTATTGACAATTTTTTTGTTTTCTGATCAAAAATTCTAGGTGAAGATTTCTAACAAACTGTTTTTAATATTTTATTTTCATAACTAATGTTGTAATAAGGATTCTCTTTATTCCTCCATGAATAAATTTCCAAAAATAAACTTGCTGAACAATTTAGTTTGGAAATGTTCTTTTTATACTAAGCATATTAACCTCTGATCATATATATGTCTATTTCTAATATTTTCTCCAAATTGCTTGTCATTGAACTACAGTTCGTCTATTATCAGGGCTTCCCAAGTGGTCCAGTGGTTAGGACTCTGCCCTTCCACTGCAAAGGGCACAGGTTCAATCCCTTGTTGGGGAATTAAGATCCCACATGCTGAGTGGCACAGCCAACGCCCCCCTAAAACATTTCCTCTATCAGATGTCTTTTGCTACAGATATGTTCTGAGTATTCAAGCAGATAATCTTTTATGGCTTAGAGACTTAGTATCACACTAAGAAACTCTTTTCCAAAACACCCTACTTCAAAGGCTATAAAACATTTCTTATAATATTTTTTAATATTTCCATGTTTTTAATTTTTACATTTAAATCTTTAATCCAGTCAGAATCTCTATGTGCTACAAAATATAGAGCTTTCAACTATTTTTTCCAATAGACTGCCAGTTGATTCAACATCTTAACCATTCCCAACCAATTTAAAACCCTGCACTAATCATGAACTAAATTCCCATAAATAGATAGATCATCATCTAAACTTTGTTCTACCTACCTATGCTTTATGGAACTTTCCTGTTTATATCTAACAGAATACTTCCCCCTCACCTTTCTTTTATAAAACTGACTCCTCTCAAATATTTATTCCTCCAGATTAGGTGACATTTAGAAAATATCCCAGCATGTACATACAGGAAAACTGCATTCAAATTCTGTAATCAGGTCTATTCAAGTTCTTTTATCTCTTCAATAATGCATCTAAGTTAGGTTTTATAGCTGACTTAAACATGTTTTCCTCTGAAAAAGGAGGAAAGTTTTAGGCTTAACAATCGTAAGAAATTACATTGGCCAATTTTCCTAAGAACTAAAAAAAATTATTTCTAAAGTTAGTTTCTATAAAGGGGTAAGTTATTTATCAAAATAAGCAAGCTTCTGTAAGACCCGTGGGTCTTGTCAATGAACCTCTGCTCTTGGACTTTCTGACCATTCATTATCTTAGAGTGGCTCAAATTACTGACCTCCATAATAACACTAAAAACAGCAGCTCACTCTAAAGCAACCATAAAGTGTATTTCAGGTAAGCATTTGGGGCTAAGAGCCTAACTGCAGGCATGGGCTGTGGCCTGGTCTTTCTCCCTGGGTGTCTCTGAGGTCGATGAGGTCACACGGGAAGGCGGGCGCACAGGTGCACCTGGAGCTGGAGCCTTCTCCTCAGGCCCTGCTCCCTCCCCGGGGAGTCTCAGCCAGCTCAGCCGCAGGAATAACACGTAGGAAAGACAAGGGGGTGGCAGTGAGAGTAACTTGTGTGTCTAATCCCAGTTATCCATCAAGTACCTGATTCCTCCTTTCTGCGTCTCCCTCCAGATGACCCAAATACCCTCACACTTTCTCCCCCAAGAATGCCCCGGTTTTGTAAGAAGCCAGTATGTAAAAAGCTTCAGAGCTACTTACGTTCAGTTTATCAGGGAATATCTATGTTAGCCTGCACCTATTTATAATGATGTTTTGCTATATGCCTCAGATTAAAAAACAATCTTTTTAAGTTTACTCTCTCCCCTTCCCAATCAAAGCCATCTTTCTTGACCTCACCTTGTCTCTTCCAAATCTTAAAATTCTGAGCTTAGGAAGCACTTCATGCAGACTGTTAAGTATAGGAGAGTTGCTGAAATGACAATAAAGTATTGTTTGCTGAAAGTTAACTAGTTAAATTTATTTTTTCAGACATAAATTAAATCTGATGCTAATTCAAGCTGCTGTTTAACCTCACAAGAGTTAATGAAAATAGGTCTATCACATGTCCCATGTCACTGGAAACTTGCTCAGCTGGAGGGAGTGGCATACCAATTAGAATGAATTTTGAAACCATGAGACAAACTGAAACAAAAGCCAATCCAAAGAGCTGGTGCCAGCAATGAGGCAGATAAGAACGTCCTCCCCCTAGCTTTCCTAAGGCGTTTAGCCTTCCATTACTGCACCAGTCTCCTCTCTCAGCCAGCTTCTAACATCAGCAGTGCTTGCTTCTCCGAGTGTGGCCCAGGGCCCAGCACCACCAGAGGCACCAGGGGACTTGTTAGGGGAAGTGCACTCACTTGTCCCCCACCCCCAGCTGAATTACGATCTGCATCTAACAAGATCCCAGGGGATTCATTCTCAGCTGCACCCAATTAAACACACAACTTAGGATCTCCCTATTTAAAAACAGAACTCTCCACTGTTCCCACATCACCCACCAACTACGAAGCCCTTTCCTCGGCCCCCTCCTCCCACACCTAACCTTCCTGAAGCCACATCTACATAGGTGGTCGGCCCTACCTCAACTCTTTATGTTTTAACTCCCCGCAATCTGGCTTTCACTCCCACCACCTGGGACCTACAGGGCCTAAGTCTAGGGGACTCCTTCTCCTCACCCCTCATCAGCACTCTATGCAGTGATCCCCACTCTCCTCTTGGGGATCCCCACCTCTCCTTCCTTCAGTGGCTGGGTATCTATCCCCTCCTCACTTTACTGCCCATGCACAGGTGTGAGTCTCCATTCACAAGACCTGAAGTCTATCTATGACCTTCAGTCTCAACTCTAGGCCACTACACTTACAAGCCAACACTTGCACTGGTTTTCTATGTCCATTTCAAGTGTTCCAAGCCTAGCTCTCTTATCCCCAGTGGACACCAAACAAGCCTGCACCATCCATCTGGCCTCATCTCAGCATCTGACATAACTGGCTCCTAAGTTTGCAAAGCAAGCAGTTAAGAACTGTCGTAGGAGAACTACCTACCAGTCCAGTGGTTAGGCCTCTGTGCTTCCGCTGCAGGGGGGCACAGGTTCAACTCCTGGTCAGGGAACTAAGATCCCACAGGCTGCATGGCACAGCCCTCCAATAAATAACCGCTCTCGGTCATCAGAACAATGAATAGCTTGAGCTCCACAGGAGAAATCAGTCTATCCACTTACATCCCTTTCCTCAACCCCCCGGCTTGGCCAAGTCACATCATTTCTCATCAAGTCTCCTTTAAATGATCTTTGCTTCTATTTTTGCTGCAACAATCTATTCTTCATTCGGCAATCTGAACCATCTTTTAAAATTCACATCTTGTCACAGTTCTGCTTAAAACTGTTCACCAGTGTCCCACTGCACCAAAGGGAAAAATATCAATGTTATTCCACAGCACAGCAACCATAAAACATACTGTCCATGCCAGGGCACTTCTAACAGTCACAGCAGGCACTTCCCTCTTGAATCCTGGCTCACCAGGAGTAAACTGATGCTGTCCTGAGCAAACCGGCCAGGTGACCAAAGCCAGCTTCCTCTCCAACCCGGACTCCCACCATCTTGCTCCTGGGGCACCCAGTTTCAGCACACTTTCCTCTCACCTCATGGCCTTTGCAATCGCTGTTCTCTGCACCTGAAGTGACCAAGCTCTTCCACCGGGCTTCTCCCCTGTCAGGGGCCATCTACTCAGAATGGCCTTCACCTAACCAAGTGCTGTCTCTTCACTCTGGGTCTCAGGGCACTCACCACAGGCCTGAAACTTATTCCCTAGTTCGCAATCTCCCCCAAAAGAACAAAAGATGAGAAGCTACTAACCAGTAATTGCACAGCACCAATCAGTGTCCTGCTGAAAGTAAGTACATGGCAAGTATCTGTTAAATAAACTGATGCCTTTAAGGAGTTCACTTCTGGAATCCATTCCACAGAAAACTTGATAGTAACTGAACATCCTGAAGCAGACCATTCTAAATGTCATGATACAGAAAGCTCTGTGATAGATTAAAAAATAATAATAATAAACAGCCACAGCCATCTAAATGTCATGATACAGAAAGCTCTGTAATAGATTAAAAAAAAAAAAAAGCCATGTTACAGCCATGTAACATGGGTGACAACTGTGTGACTTCTACCGATGGCCACAAAAAGCCAAGCACCTTCTGCTCCAGGCCCTTGGAACTCAGTTACCACGAGATGCCTGAATCAGCCCTCTGCAGAGGCCACATAGAGAACAGAGGTGCAGCCTGGCCAAAGTCCAGGCAGATAAGGTGGTCCTGGAAGTGCAGACCCAGCCCTTGTGCCAGCAGCCTGCAAATGCACAGCCCCCTACACAGGGTGAGCTGAGCTCTGAGGCCCTGACCTAATTGGCAAAGGGGAACACACAGCTTTTGTGTGAAGTCATCAGGCGTTGGGGGCAGTTTGTTAGGCAGCAACAGGAAACTGATGGAAAGCCTCGTGGAAGAAGTTTTTCCCAAGCAGAGAGCGCGTGAGTGGAAGTCACAGTTCTCAGTCTTGGCCCTGTAATATTCTGGGCTGGCTCCCCTTGGCAGTTAAGTAAAGACCCTGCAGCCCAACCCCACCTTATGACAAGTAACTACAGGTGTCTCCAGTCAAGAAACAATGAAGACCAGAAGCAAGGGGAGAACACTGCCGGGGCCCCCGGGGGCATGGCACTTCCCCAAGAGCAGGAAGGGGCTGTGCTCACGGGGCAGAAGGGCTGTGCTCTGTGCCTCTCCCTCCTACAACTGGTCTGGGCTGACCCGTCCTCACAGGACAGCTGGTAGAATGGACACTGGCAGCAGCCTCACCTAGTCCTGTGAAAATTACCCCCAAGGACATCATTCTTTTGTTCCCATGACAGAAAAACAAGACAGCCACAAAAAAAACAAAACTTGGCTTAAGGGCCCTTCCAGCACTGTGCCTGTCTTGGCTCCCCAGACACTCAAAACCCTAGCTGGTGAATGGGCTCCACAACCCAAAAAACAGGGTTGACTGCCGCTAGCCAAAATGAACACGCTTTAAGCCCAGCAAGTTTAGGAACCCTGTGTATTTTTTTTTATAAAATAAAATATTTAAAAGTAAATCTGATTACAGGAAAGGAGAAATATTGTATGATATCCCTCATACAAGCAATCAAAGAGACTCACAGACTGAGAGAAAGTACTTATAGCTGCTGCAGGAAAGGGATAGTTAGGGAGTTCTCTGCTGCTGCTGCTGCTGCTGCTGCTGCTAAGTCTCTGCAGTCGTCGTGTCTGACTCTGAGCGACCCCATAGATGGCAGCCCACCAGGCTCCCCGTCCCTGGGATTCTCCAGGCAAGAACACTGGAGTGGGTTGCCATTTCCTTCTCCAAGGCATGAAAGTGAGAAGTGAAAGTGAAGTCGCTCGGTCGTGTCCAAGTCTTCGAGACCCCATGGACTGCAGCCCACCAGGCTCCTCCATCCATGGGATTTTCCAGGCAAGAGTACTGGAGTGGGGTGCCATCGCCTTCTCCAAGGGAGTTCTCTATACACTGCTCTATTTAATATGGATAACCAAGAAGAACCTGTCATATAGCACTTGGAACTCCTCTCAATGCTATGTGCTGGCCTGGATAGGAGGGGAGTTTGGAGGAGAATGGATACACGTGTATGGATGGCCAAGTCCCTTCACTGTTCACCTGAAACTATCACAATATTGCTAATTGGCTATACTACAATACAAAAGAAGGGAGCTGCAGAGGATGAGATAGATAGCATCACCAACTCAATGGACATGAACTTGAGCAAACTCCGGGAGATAGTGGAAGACAGAGGAGCCTGGTGTGCTACAGACCATAGGGTCTGGAAGACTCGGACACGACTGAGCGACTGAACAACAACACAAAATAGTTTGAGTAAATCTGACCAGCAAAATTCCAATTATATACACAAACTCTTCTTTAAAATATACATTTATCAATCGTGTTTGATCAACACTCCAAGATTTACACAATACAATACAGGTTCCTAATCTCAGATACTGTAGAAGGGAATGGCAACCCACTTCATATTCTTGCCTGGAAAATTCTATGGACAGAGGAGTCTGGCAGGCTACAGTCCAGGGGGTCGCAAAGTCAGACACTACTGAGCGACAAACACTTTGTTACAAGAAAGGAGAGAATGGATACTAGAGGACAATGAGTCATTCCCAGCACAGACCGTGAATGGAGGAAATAGATGTGGCACAGTAGACAAGGAAAAGGCAAAAAGATGTACTCCATCTTGAGCCAAGCAACTGGAAGCATATTAAGTTGTGTGTTTCACGAAGGAAACCAGACCCACTGTTGCCGCCCAGAGGGTAGCTGTATAAATCCTCTGGGTACAATTTCCTCATTTGTAAAATGGGGAGATAAGACTGAAATCTCAGGGCTGTTGTGAGAATTAAATGTGGTACTGGTATGTATGAATTTTATAAATTCTAAAATGGAGGTTAAGTGCAAGCTATTATGATTATACAATCATAAGAAAAATTTGTTGTTCCTGGTGGTCTGTGAGGGAGGCAAGTGTCCTGAGGAATAGAGCACTTAGTGGTAAAGCTGTTTGTGCTTTCCTCATGGGCTCAATGAACTAGCTAACTAGCCTTCCTTTACTATTCCTTAATTCTCGGATCATATGACAGCCACTGATGGTGTTAAAAAACAAAGGACACAACTTTAGGAAGGGGTTTTGTATTTCAGAAAGGTCTAGACAAACACAAGGCCTCCCAGGTGGTGCAATGGTAAAGAAACTGCCGGCCAAAGCAGGCAACACAGATTTGATCCCTGGAGAAGAAAATGGCAACCTACTCCAGGATTCTTGCCTAGAAAATTCCATGGACAGAGAAGACTGGTGAGCTACAGTCCATGGGGTCGCAAAGAGTTGGACACAAGTGAGCACACAGGAGCAACTCAGATATACAAAGGCTGCTAAATATTAAGTCCTAAACAGATTTTAATTTTCCCAATTCTCATCCTCTTATATGAAGACTTTTCCTCAGATCTCCCAAATCTCTACAGGACCACGCTATCCACTATGGCTATTTTTGCCACGTGTGGTTTTGTTTCTTTTTTAATTTAACCATATATGCATGCCTGCCTGCTAAGTCGCTTCAGTCACGTCTGACTCTTTGCAACCCCATGGACTGTAGCCCACCAGACTCCTCTGTCCATGGGATTCTCCAGGCAAGAATACTGGAGCGGGTTGCCATGTCCTCTTCAAGTATCTTCCCAAGCCAGGGATTGAACCTGAGTCTCCTGCGTCTCCTGCACTGCAGGTGAAAAAAAATTTTTTTTTTTTACTCCTGAGCGTCTAGGAAGCCCCTCATTTAACCATGAAAGTGAAAGTGAAAGACACTCAGTCGTGTCCAACTCTTTGCCAGCCCATGGACTACACAGTCCATGGAATTCTTAAGGCCAGAATACTGGAGTGTGTAGCCTTTCCCATCTCCAGGAGATCTTCCCAACCCAGGGATCAAACCCAGGTCTCCTGCACTGCAGGCAGATTCTTTACCAGCTAAGCCACAAGGGAAGTCCAAGAATACTGGACTGCATAGCCTATCCCTGTGCCAGTGGATCTTCCCGACCCAGGAATCGAACCAGGGTCTCCTGCATTGCAGATGGATTCTTTACCAACTGAGCTATCAGTGAAGCCCATATTAAAGCTAAAAATTCACACAGGTGACATTTCAACAGCTACATGTGGCTACCATATTATATAATACAGACTACAAAATATCTCCATCTCTGGAAAAAAATTCCACTTTTCAAAGCTCATTTAAACTACAGAAATTAAAAGCAAAGTCAAAAAACTTTTGCCTGTGATAGGGAAATCTACCACTCTCAGGAGCAGAGGTTTTCCCCTACTATATCGACTACATAATTCCACGTTACCAAATGGTTGGAATCATTCACCCCCTGAATCTCAGCAGTACCTCAGCAACTCCAGGTGCTCTCCTTGTCCAGCCAGCATCACCTCAATTGTGAGTACATATTCAGACCAGAAGAGATGCTGCTGTAAAGCTGAAGAGCAGTGCGCAGCTTAGCCTTTTCCTGAATGTTGTGTTTTAAATTATGGGAAATATATGCGGTCAATTCCCGTATCTTAAGAAATTATACAGAGGATATGACAGTCTGTTACTGACTCAAAAGCACGTTTTAAATGCCAGGCCAATTAGTGTCCAGCCTCGAGTCCATCGGTTCCCAGGAAGGCTCCGTGCCCCTTCTGTTACCTCTCGGATCTACAGTAGCAACCCCCAAGCCCACCCCTCAGCGGTTAAGCCACCTGAAGCCTTCCCAGCAGCCCCTCATCCACTCTCAGGAAAACTGCCTGCAATTCAGGTCTCCTCAACCTGGCTGTGTGGCACAGGTGCTCACAGCGCTCCTCCAACCCACCCGAGTCTCAGGCTTACAGATGGACTGACGGACACTTTCAGGAGGTCTGACTCAGTCAAGTCCAAGAACTAACCCTCCCACACCAACAGCCCCAAACAGGTGTACCCTCTACTTCCAGCCTGCGCTAAGGGAGGGTAAGAGACAGGGCCTCACAACTCGGCACCACGAGGCAGTAACTGTGCTCAATCACATGACCAAAAGTAATACTGGTGGCCAGCAAGAGCCTCTCTAAGGAGCTGCCATTCAGGCTGAGAACTAAAGGATCAAGGACTCAGTAATGAAAACAGCAAAAGGAAGGAGACGTCAGGTGGACAAGCAGGCAGATCAGCCTGGAGGTCTGAAAGGCTGGAGCAGAGATACAAATTTAAGAATCATCGAAACTCTCAGGAAATAACATTTAAAACAGACAATAACAGATAGGAATGGCCATGATCACCTAAGGACAGCCCCCAAGAACAGAGAGAAACCTGGACTCAGGATGGAGAAAGACCAGGCCACTGAGGGTATGCAGACCACACTGGTCACCGGCCAGAGAGGAACCTCGGAAGGCAATCAAGAAGGACAAACAAGATGGCAGGAGGAGAACCAGGAACCAAGAGAAGAGTGTGATGGGCAGAACATGATGAAAACAGAACATGCCCATTTCAGGGCTCTTTCCTGACTGTGCAGGCAGTGTGGCACACACGGAGAATGGAAGAGAGCTGGGCAGGGACTCTCCAGGGTCTCCATCCTCTGAGACCACCCTGGACTGAAAAGCCCAGCTCTGTTCCTGAACTTTGGTTTCATGAGACACCCAGAGTCCTGATAAGACATTTATTTTTCCTACCTAAGTTCTCTCTATTGGTTTCTTCAATCTGCAGCTAAAATTCTCTTTATAAGCTCAGCCATGAAAGGAAGGGAAAGACTTGGGCCACTGGGAACCAGGAAGGCGAGGGGAACAGGCCTGGGAGGAAGCTCAAGGTAACTGAAGCGGGTTGAAGAGAGGCCCTCAAATATTCTTGTCCACCTGAAACCTACGAAAGTGACTTATTTGGGAAAAAAAGGTCTTTGCAGGTATAATTAGTTTTAACTCACAATGAGGTCACATTGGATTAGTCCCTCATCCAATGACTGGTGTTCTTACAAGAGCAGAGACAGATTGAGAGAGAAGGCCATGTGAAAGAGGCAGAAACTGGATTGCCAACAACCACCCAAAGCCAGAAAGAGGCATCCAAGGGAGCTGTCCTGCCAACACCTGGATTTCAGACTTCCAGCCTTTTGAACTCTGAGAGAACACATTTCTGCTGGCTTAGCCCCTCAGTCTGTAGTAATGTTACTGTAGCCCCAGGAAACTAACACTTCAGAGCCAAACAGAAGAACCCCTGAAAATCTTACGTGAGACAGCATCCACAAAGACAGAAATAGAGAGCAGGGGTCAGCTTGGAGAAGTGCATGAGGAGAGGAAGGCGAACAAGGCAGAGGTCATGGGCAGGGGTGGAGAGGAAGTGGACGCGCCAGTGCTCGCACCACACTAGTCCCGGGGTGAGCTCCATGTGTACCACCTCAGTCCATCCTCACCACCATCCTGGAGACGGACAAACCGGGAGATGAGCTAAGTAACCTGCTTACGGCCTCGAAGCTCAGACCGCAGAGCCAGGATGCCCAGTTCATGAGCACAGGGAAGCCAGGAAGGAAGCAACACCATCAACAGCCGTGCAGTTAAAAGTCATGTTCTCAAAGATGACCTTCAGAAACACATGTAATATGCTACAAAACAGACAGAGCAAAATTTAAAAATCTAAGTATACAGTGTGACCTCCAATCTGGGGAGGTATCTCTGAACACATGTGCAGCAATACAAAAGACTAAAGGGAAATACAACAATATTACAAGGTTATTTCCAGATAGGTCAATGATTGATTTTCCCCTCATTTTTATAATCCTAACTTTGTATAATAATTATTAAAGTACAAAATTTAAAGATAAAAACTGGAGACAATAAAATGGACTTGCTGAAAGGACATTTTTATAAAAATAACAACACTGGTGGCTTAGGGGGAACAGGAACAGGCCCTCAAAGGAGGACAGGAGGGATGGAGGAACTCAGGTGGTCAGGTGGTGGAGACAGACTGCCTGTCCAGGGAGTTTAATTTTAAATAGAGGGGAAAAAAGGAGAATAGTGGCGAAGAAAAGACACCAAGACTAACTGGGAGATTGAGTTATATAAGACTTATTAGTCACATTTGAAGGTAGAACAGAAAGAGCCTCTGAAGAAGAAACTAAAGATAAAAGTGTAGGTGAGCGCATCCTCAAGTGGAAGAATCTTCCCTTTAATAAATCTATGAAGGAGGCAGAGGCAGACACAGGAGTCCTAAGAGGTGGGAGACTGGAGACGCATACACGCTAGATGGCCCACAGTGTAACAGGTAAGAGCTCTGGAGGCAAAGAACTGACATTCAGATATGGGTTCAGCAGATTCCTAGCTGTGACTGGCCAATTACCTAATTTCCCCAATAGGTTTAGCCATCTGTGAAATGGGTCTACTCACAGGACCAGGCTCAGAACTGATGAGTGGATCAGAGTGTAATATCATCAAGCTCTTAGCATGGCATCTAGCTAACAGAGTAGGTGCCCAACAAGCATGAGCTAACAGCACTGGTCATCTGCAAAATGCAAGTTCATCTACTGCCAAGGGAACTGCAGGTGGAGGACAGAAGGGCCATGGTTTGAAGTACTTTATTTCAACAGGTTTATCTTCAACCACCTCTTCTAACACATTTTATATATAGGAACATCTACAGCAAATGGAGAGTAACTTCAATTTCGCAAGACTTCATTTCAGTTCCTAGCTCAGTCCTGTCTCAGGGCTTCTCCCTTTGTCCAGGTATCTGCCTGGCTGATCCCCTAACCTCCTCCTGCACTCAACCTCAAATGTTTCCACCATCCTTTTCTTTTTTAAAAAAATATTTATTTATTTGGCTGCACTGGGTCTTGGTTGTGGCATGCAGGAGCTAATTCCCTGACCAGAGACTGTACCCAGGGCCCCTGCTATGGGACCACGCAGTCTTAGCCACTGGACCAGCAGAGAAGTCCCTCTGCTGCTGCTGCTGCTGAGTCGCTTCAGTCGTGTCCGTCTCTGCGCGACCCCATAGACGGCAGTCCACCAGGATCCCCTGTCCCTGGGATTCTCCAGGCAAGAACACTGGAGTGGGTTGCCATTTCCTTGTCCAATGTGTGAAAGTGAGAAGTGAAAGTGAAGACGCCTAAAAAATATTTATTTATTTGGCTGCACTGGGTCTTGGTTGTGGCATGCAGGAGCTAATTCCCTGACCAGAGACTGTACCCAGGGCCCCTGCTATGGGACCACGCAGTCTTAGCCACTGGACCAGCAGAGAAGTCCCTCTGCTGCTGCTGCTGCTGAGTCGCTTCAGTCGTGTCCGTCTCTGCGCGACCCCATAGACGGCAGTCCACCAGGATCCCCTGTCCCTGGGATTCTCCAGGCAAGAACACTGGAGTGGGTTGCCATTTCCTTGTCCAATGTGTGAAAGTGAGAAGTGAAAGTGAAGACGCCTAGTCCTGTCCAACTCTTAGCGACCCCATGGACTGCAGCCTACCAGGCTCCTCCATCCATGGGATTTTCCAGGCAAGAGTACTGGAGTGGAGTGCCACTGCCTTCTCCAAGAGAAGTCCCTCTACCACCTTTTAAAATGAAATCCCAGCCATCTCTGAAGCCCTGCCCTCATTTCTTTTCAGCACCTTTTCCTTTTCCTGCTCACCACTGCCATCAAACAGATACTTCCCTCGTGGTGCAGTGGCTAAGATTGCGCTTCCACTGCAGAAGGCAAGGGTTCAGTCCATGGTCAGAGAACAAAGATCCCACATGCCACACAGCACAGTCAAAAAAGAAAAAGTAAGTAAAATTAATCCCCTTCCTTTAGAACCTCCCCCTACCCCATTGCCACTCATTGGCCCTGGGGAGTCCTGACCCCTGAACCCTCGACGACTTCTCATTCCCAGCCAAACCTGCTTCTCTGATACTTCCCTCCCCCATTCTTAGAGATGCTCACAGGAACTGACACTGCTATGATGTTCTTCCAACTCTTTCCACTCCTCTGAGCAGCTTTTCCTCTGTCCATCCTGCTACACCCAAGCTGCACCCGTGGGTCTTCAACCTTTAGAGAATCTCCAGGAGGTTCTTCTCCCCAGGAAAAGGCACAACCCTTCACCTGTAAGGACACATCAGGCCACGGTGCCTGTCTCTAGAGAAGGGCCTCACTGCACTCCTCTCTCCCATCATGCCGCTCGGAGGAGGCCGAGGCTCAGGCTCCCTGTACGTTCTTCATTACTGAGGACCCCAGGGGCTCTTGTTTACATAGATTATATCTACTGGTATTTACATTAGAAACTAAAGCAGAGACTTTCTAAAAACGTTCAATAAGCATAATGCCTGTTACCATAAACAATATTTTTACAAAATATATCCAGAAAAAATAACTTGGAGAGAAGAGTAGCAACATTGTACATATCAGCAGAGCGGTTAAGTGTCTGCCTGGTGGGAGCAGAGGGGATGGGGCGGGGAGGGGGCGGGTCAATCTGGTGCCAAACTTTGTCCAGTTGAAGGTGAGGAACATTCTCACACAAATACACGGTAGAAAAAGGAAGTGATTTAACAGTCTTTTCAAATAAACGTCGACAGTCGTCTTTGATACTACATCAAAACTTGACAAGTGCTAAGTTTCTTAAAGTTCTGATGCGGAACCTGAAATCCTGTCAGTTAACTGTTTACACTGTTACATTAAACACCAGGGGCCCTCACTCCACTCTGATGCTTTGAATGGATCTTTTACCTATCCCTGATTTCTCAGCATCAAGCACAGGCCATTGGAAAACATCACCTCCCTGAGTTAAGTATATTGTCCCAAAGTTGACACATTTTATTATAACATTAAAAAAGAAACATTCCCTTAAAATCTCCATCTATCTTGAAAGAAAAGTATCAGGAAGCTGTCAAGCTCACGGTAGCAGAATCAAATTTTCCAAAATTCAGATTTCCATCTGAAAGCTCAAATTTTATCACTGCCAACAATAATGTCAGTTATTTTCCTTGAAGTATCTGGTTCACTTCATTCGTTTTTAAGAAAATATCTGCCATGTTCCCCTGTCTAAACAGTCATCATTTTCTGTCGGCTGTTCTTTCAACTCAAGTAATGGCATAGCTGCTGTCCAGACTCATACGTTAAGATGCTACATAAGAATTAGTGCTTTATGCTGATTTCCCATTTTGTCACACAGACCAGTAAAAAGATGAGTCCTCAGGTTGCAGTTTAATAAAACTGATTTTTATTGCTTCATCCAAGACATTAAATTGGATTTTTTTTTAAACCACAAGTTCACAGCGGTGAAGAATATTATGACTACAATAAACACCAAGAACTTCCAGATGTACAAGCTATATTTAGAAAAAGCAGAGGAACCAGAGGTCAAATTGCCAACATCCGCTGGATCATTAAAGCCTTTGACCATAGATCACAATAAACTCTGGAACATTCTTCAAGAGATGGGAGTATCAGACCACCTTACCTACCTGCTATGATACCTGTATGCACGTCAAGAAGCAACAGTTAGAACCAGACATGTAACAACAGACTGATTTAAAATTGGGAAACGAGTAGGTCAAGACTGTGAATTGTTACCCTGCTTATTTAACCTATATGCATAGTACATCACGTGAAATGTTAGGCTAGATGAAGCACAAGCTGGAATCTCAAGATACCTGGGAGAAATATCAATAACCTCAGATATGCAGATGACACCACCCTTACAGCATAAATCAAAGAGGAACTAAAAAGCCTCCTGTGAAAGTAAAAGAGGAGAATGAAAAAGCTGGCTTAAAGTTCAACATTAGAAAAATGAAGATCACGGCATCCAGTCCCATCACTTCAAGGCAAGAAAATGGAGAAAAAATGGAAACTGACAGACTATTTTCTTGGGCTCCAAAATCACTGTGGACAGTGACTGCAGCCATGAAATTAAAGGATGCTTGCTCCTTGGAAGAAAAGTAATGACAAACCAAGACAGCATATTCAAAAGCAGAGCCATCACTTTGCCTACAAAGGTCCGTATAGCCAAAGCTATGATTTTTTTCCAGTGGTCATGTATGGATATGAGAGCTGGATAATAAAAAAGGCTGAGCACTGAAGAATTGATGCCTTTGAACTGTGGTGCTGGAGAAGACTCTTGAGAGTCCCTTGGACTGCAAGGAGATCAAACCAGTCCATCCTAAAGGAAATCAGTCCTGAACATTCATTGGAAGGACTGATGCTAAAGCTAAAGCTTCAATATTTTGGCCACCAGATCCAAAGAGCCGACTCACTGGAAAAGACCCTGATGCTGGGAAAGATTGAAGGCAGGAGGAAAAGAGAATGACAGAGGATCAGATGGTTGGATGGCATCAGTGACTCAATGGACATGACTTTGAGCAAACTCAGGAAGATGGTGATGGCCAGGGAAGCCTGGCACGCTGCAGTCCATGAGGTCGCAAAGAGTTGAACAAAACTGAGCAACTGAACAACAACAAAAACCACTGTAAATGGCTTGGTACCACAGCCCTGATTTGTGCTGCAGAACCAGCAGTGTCAACCACCACTGCTTTGGTACCATCAGTGGGAATGTCAACACAGTGAAAGTCAAATGACATCTTAATATGATCTGAACAGTGAAAGCGTTAGTTGCTCAGTCCTGTTCAACTCTTCGTGACCCCATGGAATGTAGCCGTCCAGGCTCTTCTGTCCATGGGATTCTCCAGGCAAGAATACTGGAATGGGTTGCCATTTCCTTCTCCAGGGGATCTTCCTGACTCAGGGATTGAACGTGGGTCTCCCACACTGCAGGTGGATTCTTTACTGTCTGAGCCACTAGAGAAGCTCAGATCATGACACTATCTTGGACCTAATGAGTCCCAGAGTCCACAGATGGTACTCCTCAGACCCCTAACTCTAAGTAATGGTGACACCCAAGACTTCAACCACCATCTAAATACTAACAATTCATTCAGACCACTCCTCCAGGGTTCTACATTCACAAGTAACAAAAGTCAATAATTCAACAAACATTTCAGGGTTTCAGAGACTGGTAATACTGCAGCTGAACCAAAGTGCCTGTCTTCATGGAGCTTAGAACTAGTAGGCAGATCAACAGATTAGGGGGACAGAGCAAGGGAAGATAGAGATTAATGGGAGTGAAGAATGGCCTCTAAGGAGGGGATACGGGTACAAAGAGCTTAATGAAGGGAGTGGAGGGTACCAACAAACCTCCAGAAGAGCTTTGCAAAGAGGAGTAGAAAGAGTAAGAGCTGGTGTGTTCTGATGCAGAATATGGGAATGTCTCCCGGGGTCCTCAAAACCAAGGTGCAAAGTTCAGTGTATCTTCTCAGCAAACCACTGCTCATTTCAGTAAATGCAAGACGGCCACCCAGATATCCAGGACAGAAACCTGTACTCACTCATTCCCTTCTGACCTTCCACTAAGTCATCAAGGCATCTCAGTCACCAGCTACCAGCTTTTCAACCCTGATCCAGACCCCCTTCCTCTCTGTAGTATCCCATCTGAGATCTGACCTGTCTTCCTCCTTCCTCTGAGCATGCTCCAAGTTCAAGTACCAAGTGACTCGTTCCTGATCAGGTAAATCGTCTTAAAACCCTTTGAAAGCTTCCTAGAGCCCTCAAGGAAAGGTGCAAATTCTTTACCAAGGCTCTGACCTCTTGGGTGTCCATTCTCACCACTCTCCAGCGCTGTGGAACTTATGTCCCTGGATGAATCATGTTTTTTCATTCCGTAATTTTACTGAGCACCTATCCTGCAATACGGGCTTCCCTTGTGGCTCTGCTGGTAAAGAATCTGCCTGCGATACAGGAGACCAGGGTTTGATCCCTGGGTTGGGAAGATCCCCTGGAGAAGGGAAAGGCTACCCACTCCAGTATTCTGGCCTGGAGAATTCCATGGACTGTACAGTCCATGGGGTCGCAGAGTTGGACATGAGTGAGCAACTTTCACTTCACTTCTTATCTTGCAATACAGGGCTTCCCAGGTGACGCAGTGGTAAAGAACATGTCTGCCAGTGTACGAGATGCAAAAGATGTGGGTTCGATCCCTGTGTTGGAAAGATCCCCTAGAGAAGGAAATGACAACCTACTCCAGTATTCTTGCCTTGAAAATCCCATGGACAGTAGAGCCTGGCAGGCTCTTGGGGTCCAAAGAGCCAGACACAACCTAGTGATTAAACGACACCTTGCACTACATGGTTCTAGGTGCTGGAGGCAGTGAGTGAAGGAGGCCAACTGGTTGCATGAAAAACACGGTCCATCTCCTCACCCTAGAACACTCTTTCCTTCCCCTTCACACACCAGGCAGGCTCCAACTGGAGAATCCTTCCAGTCTCAACATTTTCCAGCAAACCTGCAAGATGGTGGCAGCCCTGCTGCTGCTCCAGCCCCTCGCCTACCTGCCTGCCCCCTGAGCTGTCAGCTATGGCTTGGCATTCACACGAGACTGCAGTTGATTCTTATGAAAATCCCTGAAACCTGGGGTCCCCTGGCAAGACACCTAAAAATGTTGGAACCGGATGGGTGGGGGCTCCAGCATGTAGTGATGAAATGAAAATACAGATTAAAGCGGGTGAAAAGAGAAAGATGGTGAACATCAGGTATAAAATATCTGGCTGTGCTTCTGCCACTCCCAGCAGCTGGTCAGCCCCTGAATGGGTGAAGGGGAAGATGGTGGAGGAAGCCTCGACCATGAAGAACACAGATACCGCCTTCTGCCTGTGAAACTGCACTACTCCACACTGGCCAGAGAGGCCATCAAGGCCGCCTCGGCTGACTAAGAACTCAAACAAGAAAGAAGAGGACAAGAAGAAACAAGCCCTTGGGGAAGCCTCCTGCAGGTCACATGGGGTGCTTCCCACTCCCTCTCTGCAGTCCCTTGTACCTAGGTGTTCAGAAGCCCTAGCACTGAAACCAGAGATGCGGGGCCTGGACAGCACCTTACGTTCACGCTGACTCAGGGGCAAGAGACACAGTGAGCTGCGAGTCTGCAGTCATGATGCGCACAACCTTCTAGTGTTCCTGAGTCCATTTGGGGGAAGACTACCAGTAGAATGCTTTGGTAGGACTACTTGATAAAACTGAGCAAATATATAACACAGGACTGCATATATGTAATAAATCAAGAAATGTAAGACTCTCCTCAAAAGAAACATTCTCCCTAGAAAGCCATCGCTGAACTCTTAGGTAGGTTACGTGCCCCTGTGATCCATCTCTCCTTTTCACTTTGTAACATAAGGCCCTGGGCCATGCCCATTCTACAACAATTTACACTCACTGAAGGCAATGGCACCCCACTCCAGTACTCTTGCCTGGAAAATCCCATGGACGGAAGAGCCTGGTGGGCTGCAGTCCATGCGGTCGCAAAGAGTCAGACACGACTGAGCGACTTTACTTTCACTGTTCACTTTCATGCATTGGAGAAGGAAAAGGTAACCCACTCCAGTGTTCTTGCCTGGAGAATCCCAGGGACAGCAAAGCCCGGTGGGCTGCCATCTATGGGGTTACCTTACGTTCACGCTGACTCAGGGGCAAGAGACACAGTGAGCTGCGAGTCTGCAGTCATGATGCGCACAACCTTCTAGTGTTCCTGAGTCCATTTGGGGGAAGACTACCAGTAGAATGCTTTGGTAGGACTACTTGATAAAACTGAGCAAATATATAACACAGGACTGCATATATGTAATAAATCAAGAAATGTAAGACTCTCCTCAAAAGAAACATTCTCCCTAGAAAGCCATCGCTGAACTCTTAGGTAGGTTACGTGCCCCTGTGATCCATCTCTCCTTTTCACTTTGTAACATAAGGCCCTGGGCCATGCCCATTCTACAACAATTTACACTCACTGAAGGCAATGGCACCCCACTCCAGTACTCTTGCCTGGAAAATCCCATGGACGGAAGAGCCTGGTGGGCTGCAGTCCATGCGGTCGCAAAGAGTCAGACACGACTGAGCGACTTTACTTTCACTGTTCACTTTCATGCATTGGAGAAGGAAAAGGTAACCCACTCCAGTGTTCTTGCCTGGAGAATCCCAGGGACAGCAAAGCCCGGTGGGCTGCCATCTATGGGGTTCCGCAGAGTCGGACACGACTGAAGGGACTCAGCAGCAGCAGCAGCAAGGAGCAGTGAAGGTACTGAATAAAACACAAATTTCAAGTTATGGTACTTTTGAGAACATATGAAAAATATTTCATTGCCACTAGTTGAGAAATTTTAAGGGACGCCAAAATAATTTGGCATCATAAACAGAGGGGGGCAGGGAGATCTTTAAAAAATAAACAATCGTTTTACCAATTTCAAAATAAATTATATGATCAAAATTACTTTTTAAAGGTAAAAGAAAGCCTTCTGAACAAAACGGAACGATACCAAGCTATTCATGTGATGCACAGAGAACCAGTGGTGGCCAGGGGGCAAAATAAGTGAAGGGGATTAAGAGGTACAAAGAGGTTATGTAATAAACAAGCTGCAGGGGCATAATACACAGAGTAAGAAATATGGTCAATACGGGAATTCCCTGGCAGTCCCATGGTTAAGACGCCAAGAGGCGGGGGTCAGGAAATTATTCCACCTGCTGAGCCGTGGCCAAAAAAAAAAAAAAACTGTTACAAAGCAAGGTCAACAGCAACTGAAATGGTGCTCCCAGCACAGAGAACCGCCAGTCAAGCAGTGCTCCAAGTGCTGCACTGCACTCCTTACAACCACCCTAGAAAGGAGGGGCTTGTGTGCCTGCTTCACACACAACGACACAGACACATGCAAGTCAAAATCAAATCCAAACCAGCAAGTTACAGAGCTGAGTTCTAACTCAGACAGTCTCAGTCCTTTGAGAAATGAGTACACTTCCTTCCGTCCCTGAAATTCAGGAATTATCTTAAAGTTCCTATAACAATCTTTTTTGGAAATCTATTGTAGAAACTTTAATACTCTCATGCCTATTTAGAAGTGTTCCAAATTTTTAAAAATATTTATTTGGCTGTGCCAAGTGTAAGTTGCGGCAGGCAGGATCTTTACTTGCAGTATGTGAACTGTTAGCTGTGGCAAATGGAATCTAGTTCCCTGACCACAGATGGCCCTACATTGGGTGCATGGAGTTTTAGCCAGTGGACCACCAGGGAAGGCCCCAGAATTTTGTAAAGCTTTACCAACTACAACACTTGAACAGGCAGTCAAGAGAATCTGTAATCTGCATTGGGAATATATTTTACAGTTGCCACAGGACTGAGTCAGAAGACATACAGACAAGCACAGACATAATAGCCCACAAGTAAACAAGAATATAGCTGACCAAATCCCTTAGTATTCTAGTCCAGACAGGTTAAAGAACAGCTTTGCCCCTTGATAAAATACAGTATTAAGCTTGGAGCAGGAATTCCCTGGCAGTTCAGTGGTTGGGACTCCTGGGTCCGGGTTCAATCCCTAGTCAGGGAACTAAGATCCTGCAAGTCACAAGGTGGCCAAAAAACAAAGGGGGATCCCACAGCAACTGATTATTAAATTGTAAACTTTTATCAATGGCAATATGGATTCAACTGGATAATCTCTTTGAATTATTATTTTAGATAATCTTGACTTGGTCTTTTTAATCAGTGAGTTTTTAGAAATGGTTTTTTCCCAGAATTTTTAACTTAGTCAAATAAGGGAATCCTCAAGCTTCTAAAAGAAAGAAAAGAAAGCAACATTGCTCTATAAAATGGGAAGCTTTGCTGTCACTGGAAGTGAGCAGTAATTTCCATCGATAACTGCGGCACAAACGACAGGCACTGCCAAAAGAACAAGGGAGCTAAAAGGTTTTAAATGCTATTAGCATTCCTCTAATCCACTGACCAATTCAAGTGTCTACAGAATTGCCTGTATTTCTTAAATGAGAGTTTAAGTCTGGAACAAAACTCACAGCTCTAAAAAGAAGTGGGACTCCATTCTCTTCCCGAAGAGTCAATGTGCTGTTGTGTTACTCAATACACAGCCATTCTCTCCATGTATATTTGGACCTATTTGGACCCTGTCTTCCTCCCAGTAATGTTACACAATCAGTTTTGTAAATTGCTTCTCTGATAACAGTTTCAATTTCAATTTCTTTTTACCCCCTCATTCTATGTTTACTACACCACTCACTCAACTGAACTGCCCAATGTACATACATGGAAACAGAGCCACGGAGAGACAGCGTGCTCAAGGGATGGAACCAGGTGTCTAATGCAGATTGAATGAATGAAGCCAATCAGTCATGCCTGACTCTTTGTGACACCATGGACTGTAGCCTACCAGGCTCCTCCAACCATGGGATTCTCCAGGCAAGAGTACTGGAGTGGGTTGCCATTGCCTTCTCCAGGGGATCTTCCTGACCCAGGGGTCGAACCCAGGTCTCCTGCATTCCAAGCAGAGGTTTTAACCTCTGAGCCACCAGGGAACTGCCTGCTTCATAAATTCTCAAACTACTCTTATCTACAATGCGAACCTGNGGATTCTCCAGGCAAGAGTACTGGAGTGGGTTGCCATTGCCTTCTCCAGGGGATCTTCCTGACCCAGGGGTCGAACCCAGGTCTCCTGCATTCCAAGCAGAGGTTTTAACCTCTGAGCCACCAGGGAACTGCCTGCTTCATAAATTCTCAAACTACTCTTATCTACAATGCGAACCTGAGATCAGAATTCACACCAACATTAAAAAATTAAGAGTCTGACTCTTTGTGACCCCATGAACTGTAGTCCACCAGGCTCCTCTATCCATGGAATTCTCCAGGCAAGAATACTCGAGTGGGTTGCCATCTCCTTCTCCAGGAGATCTTCCTGACCCAGGAAATGAACCCAGGTCTCCCACACGGCAGGCAGACTCTACTGACTGAGCCACCAGGGAAGCCTAAAAAACTCTAAAATTTGTCGGTTCAGTGCTTTATTAGACTCATGCTAAGTAAGGCTTTTAAAATAATATGCATGCCATATGGTCAGGCCCAGATAATAAAATTGAGAATATCTATTACCAATCCACTAACGCTAAAAGCCAAAGTCTGTAGACAGTAAGAACTTAATCCCATTTAGAAACCAACATGAGCCAAATCTTTTGGGCATAGAAAAAAGCAATCTAATGAAGACACTACAATAAATGCTGATACTGCATGTCAACATTATTCATTAAGGTGCTCGCTAAAAAGACAACTGATGGTAGGCAAGTCTACATAAAGACCCCTCTCAAAGGTATTTTTAGAAATACAACTTTTCCAATCAAGCTAAAGGATAAAAGACACAAAATTTTAGCAAAATAAAAGGTAACAGAACAAAACTCTGAGAAATAAATGAACTCCTCATAGAATCAGTGCACTTCTCATGTGATCAATATAAGACCTAGGTGATCCAAGCTTTGGAATCAAAGTTGCTAACCATGAAAAAGACTTGACAATCTTTCAAATCTCTTCTGAGATTAAAATGAAATCTGAGGAAATTTACTTGAACTCCTCCCAAAACAGAAGTAACTCAAGACATCAAACAAAGAGAAATCCTTATTAAGGTCTCACTAAAGAGGACATTCCTCTTAGTACTTGCCAGATAATATAAATATAGCTCTGTCGTAAACTCAGGTAACATACAAGCAGAATGGTTCCTACCTGGTGGGTGTTTTCATTTAAGAAAGTGTCAATTCTGAAGCAAAACTGAACCAGAGTTGAACGATATTCTCTATTAGCTTACTCTTGCTCCATTTCTGCAGAAGAGAGGCAGGCCTAACAGGCGCCCCCAAGCAGGAGAATTGGGAATGAGCCGCAGGCACAACCATAAAACTCTGCTTTCCTCAACTCACACCTTCTGAAGAAAAACTTGTAGCAATCACAATGCCTGTGAAACCAGAGGCTTGGTGAGGCAGAGGGAGTGAGTCTCGGGAGGAGAAAGGCCCTGCAGTCCCCTGGACAGCCTCACAGCAGCTGGAAATCTTCCCCAGCAGGATCCTGCCAGGGCGGCCTCTGACCCTTCCAGTTGCACTCCATTTCTGACAGCTCTGTCAGAAAGTTCAATCCGGCCAAAAGCTCCCGCCCGGTTCTGCAGTCTGGAGGTTCTCAGACCTGTTTCCATGTTGGTGGCAAGCAGCCCTGTCCCCAGCCAAACATCCGTATTAGCAAGGAAGCAAAAAAGGAACTGCCTGTTCGCTTTCTTTTTGCAATGTGTACCTTTCGGAAGAAATCCAGAACAGGCCCTATCTTAATAGGACTCAAACTGAAACCTTCCTTTGAAATAAGAATCCCCCTCCAAACCAAAAAAGACTACAGCCTCAAATTAGAAAACGGGAACTCAGGTAGAAATCTTAACAGACAACAATGGTTTCCAGACCTTTTCTAGGGTCTGGGGTTGAAGGAACTTCTCATAAAGCTATTACTTCCATTTATTTGCTTATCATGAAAAATAGCTATATATTTTTCCTAGTAATCTCGTAAGCAACCACTTAAATCATTAAATATTACTTGAGATCACTGTGTTAAACACGTAGCAACATGGAAGTGCAAAAAAACAACAAAAAAAGGCCTCTAACCTAAAACAAAACTACAGATGAAAATATATACATCGTGTATGCATAAACTCAGTTATGTACTCTTTAACTATAAGTGTCCACCAACTTCCTTTGCCCAAATAAACACCCGTTTCCCCAAATAAACACTCTCCTGTTTGCTTCAGGCGGTGAGTCTCCCAATCCTAACTCAAAAGGGTCCATGAAAAAGACACTAAGCACAGAAAGCTCCCGCTACTAAGATATGCTAACTCGGTAATTTAGAGGACACTAGAAACGTGTGGACACCACTGGAGTCAAATAGCAACTCGCAAGGCAAAAGACAGGGTTTTCAAAGTCCAATGGCTCAGTTACCCCCGGGTGGAATCTACAGCGCTCCCCACCCCTCTGGGGCCGAGGGGGACCCCGGGCGGCGCCCCCGGGCGGCGCCCCCAGAGCCCCGCGGCGCGGGCGGCAGCTGACAAAGGCCGCGCGGCGGACGCGCCATCTTGCCGGGCCGCCGAGGGCCATTCATTCGGCGGGGGGCGCGGGGGCCCGGCCGCCTCCCGCAGGCTGCTCGCCGTCACCGGGGCTTCGGGCGGCCCCGCTCGGGCCGGGCGGCGACCGTGGGGCCGGGACTCGCGTACGCTGGGCGCTTTGTCCGCCCCGCGCGCCCTAGGCGCCGCTTCCTCATTTCTCCGCCACGGCGACGCCGGCCTCTCCTCCAGCCTCCGAAAGGCCGCTTTTCTCGCAGCCCGTCCTCCCGTGACCAAGGATGGCGCCCACCGCCCAGCGCGGGACAGGCCTGCCGCCGCCTTTGTTCTCGGGCCATTCGGCGCCCCTCCTCCGGGCCACCTCCCAGGCGCCGGCCGAGGGGCGCCGGCCCCAGACCCCCAAACCACGGAGTCTCCGGCCCCGCCCCCACCGCGGACCTCAGGACCCGGACCGCAGGCCTGCACCCGGGACCCCAGACCAGAGGCCCGGACCTGGACTCCAGACGCCGGCGCCCCAACTCCCAGCCCCGAGCCCAGGACCTCAGCCCCAGGCCCCGCCGAAGCCCGCGGGGTCCCCGCCGCCCCCGCCCCGAGGACCCCACCCGGGCGGGGCAGGAAGACTCGGCCAGGCAGCCGGGTGGGGGCGGGGAGGGTGGGGGCGGGGCGGCCCTGGCGGGCGGGCTAGCGACCGGGGGGCGATGGGGAGGGCTGGTGGTGGGGGAGACGGTCAGGGCTAGGGAGTCTGGGACGGGGGTCGCTTTTGGGGCTGGGGCCGTCGCGCTCACCTCGACGCCGCGTCCCGCCTGCCGCGCCCGCTCCCCGCCGCCTCAGCCGCCGCTCCGGGAGGTGGTCGCGCTCCGGCCGCTCCGCGGGCGCTGCGGGCAGGTGCGCCGGCGAAGCTCGGTCCGGTCGGTCCCGCGGCGGCTGCTCCACTCCCGCGCCCGCTCCCGCTCCCGCTCCCGCCGCCGCCGCCTCCGTCCGCCCCTCAGACGCCTCCAGCCATCGGGATGGGCGCGGCGGCCCCTGCCCGCAGCCTCGGGAAACCCCACGGTCGCGTCACCGCGCACGCCGCGCGCGCACGCCCCGCTCGGCTGAATCCCCGGCGCGCGCGCGCGCGC
>SJYX01017019.1:344141-394728 GCA_006410675.1 Oreotragus oreotragus
GCGCGCGCGCGCGCGCTTCGTCCCTGCGCCAGCCCCCCGCGCTCGTGCGCGAGCCATTTAAAGGGGTAGAGCCGTATCCTCGCGGACCCTCCCTAGTAGCCTCCAAGTCAGAGCCATCTCTCCCCCTGCCAGGCTCCTCTCCCCAGGGGCCGGAGCGCGGGGCACTGCGTAGGGTGGTCTGCCTGCAGCCGACTCCCTAGGCTACCAGCCTGATGGACTTAGATAAAGGACGCGGGACGGGAGCCTGCCGCCGCACCCGGCACTCAGCATCTGAACTCCTCTCCCCGTACACGCGCACGTAAAGCCCCGGGCGCTCCACATCTGCATTGTGCACCCGGCACACACACACGAGCATACATAACCCCAGCCCATGCTGACCCACACCCACGCTGTGTAGGCCTCAGGGAAGCCTGGCTTCAGCCTGCCTGCGGAGTGGACCCCCTGCAGCCCAGGGTCAGGGCTGTCCTCAGAGGTGCCCGTGGGGCTCCAGTGAGCTGGGCAGGTGCAGGCAATGTGGCTTTGGTAGTCAAGGTTCTGTCTGGAATGGCCACCCGAGCGTGGAGGTGTGACCACGAGAACGAGAATGACTGACAGTAGGGACAGACAGTCTGCCCCTGCATATGCAGGAGGCCGAGTTTGCCAGGGAGCTGAGAATCAAAGACCCCCTAGTGGGGGAGGGGGGAAGGGATCAGCTGTGAGCAGCCCTCAGTCTCCAGTGTCCTCAGACCCCTCCTGGATGTTTATGATTGGGGCCCTTAGCCCACCAGCTTCCACCTTTCCATCTGACCTCTGCCTCCCCAGTTTCAGCAACGTCCTTCACTGCAAGAGCCTGGGGTCCCCACCCTAATCACCTCCTTGCAACCACATCAGCTCCCTGCCTGCAGCCCTCCCTGTGCTGCCCTCTCCTCCCCCTGGCCTGCACAGCAGAAGAACACCCAGGCAATGCAGTTGGCTCCATAAACCTCAAGGGGCCCTGTAGACCCTCCCTCCCCAGCCTCTTTCACAGCTGCAGCAGATTGTTTCCTTTTGTGTGTGAGCCTGACTGTCTAGGGTGGCCCTGGACCCCAGCTTGGAGCCCATGCCTTCCCACCCATTCTGGGGCTGTGCCCCTTGTTGTCTAGCCGCGCCCCCCCCACACACACACACACTGATTCATCCTACCAGCACACAGACATGTCTCCACTTTCCTTGGAGCCCTTCCTCAATTTCTGGCGCAAGAAGCTCCAGGCTTGTCTCAGGTCCTCCCTGCCCCAGCCTTGACCTAACCTGTTCTCCAAGGGGCCCTGTTTCCTTCTGGTGGAGCAGATATTTAGAAGCCTACATTCAAGCATGGGCTGTGCTTGCTGCTCCTGGAGTGCCATTGCTTCTGGTCTCCAACAGCGGACTAAGGAACATATGCATGTACAAGCATACCTGTATATGTACACACACATACCACCCCCTCACCGGGTAACAAACCTTCCATGCTCACCACCCCCTCGTCTGGGTGCTGACCAAAGCAGAGACGTCCACCCTGCTCAGCTGAACCAGAACTGAACATCAGCAGGATTGCTTCTCAGCTTCAAACCACTGGCAGCTCCTATTGCCCAGCATCTGGCTCCTCTCTGCTCCTTAAACACTCAGTCTCCACATTCCAAGCTCTGGCCTTTGGTCCTTGTGGCTCTACCTGCCTGTGAGGGGCTCCCCCATAACCTGAAGTCCCCTCTGCAGAGCAGCCTCCCCCAGCCCGCCCCGGCCCCCCAGTGCTACTCTGGCTCCTGTGACCTCATGTGGTTCATGCCCAGGCTGCTTGCTTCTTGCCCTGCTCACCTGCTGAAAACAGGGCTGGACTCCCTTGCCCACTGCTCCACCTGTGTACAAGGGCGGGGGGGCACACAGAGGGACCTCCAGAAATGTTGATGAGTCAGGGAAGGGGTGTGGGCAACATGCTGTGTTCCAGGCAAGGAGGACACGACTCAGAGTGAGGATGGGGTGGGGAGTGGGGGAGTGGGGAGAATCAGAATAGAGTGACCACTGTGTCCAGGACAAGGGCTGGGGAGAGGAGACAGCAGCACTGCCTACTGCTCAAGAGGAGGAGAGGAAAAAAAAAAGGTATTTCCTGGTGGTCTAGTAGCTAGGACTGCACACTCCCAATGCAGGGGCACAGGTTCAATCCCTGGTCAGGGAACTAGATCCCACATGCTGGAAGTGGGAGTTTACATGCCTCAGCTGAAGATCTGGCATGCTGCAATAACTAGATAAATATTAAAAATAAAAAGTAAATAGAATTATCAGGTGGCCCAGTGATTGGGACTCTGAGCTTTCACTGCTAAGAGCCTAGTCTGATCCCTGGTTAGTTAACTAAGATCCCACATGCCTTGGCAGGTGGGTCCCAAGGTCCCAGACTTGGGATCAGAGAGGGACATCCCAGAGAGTCCAGTGGGGCTCATGCTGTCCCAATCTCTATGCTCACCTAAGTCCAGGGACTGAAAAGTAGAGAGGAGGAGCAGGGAAGGGAGAGGCAGAGGAGAAAGGGGTGGTGGCCGGAGGAGAGGGAGAGTGAGAAGGATGACAGGGGAGACAGAGCAGAAGGAACTGGGCAGTGGGGTAAGTGGTCTCTACGGAGCCCACTCTGTGCTGCTGTGGAGATGGCAAGAAAACCCCCATCCTGTTAGCCTGGGTCCCTGCATGCCCATCTGAGGGCAGACCCAGGGTTCCCCTGTTGCAGGCCATCATCAGCCTGATCAGGCCCTTCCTCAGGGACATCAAGGCCACAGGGCAAGGCCACGCATCAGGACACCAGGCCGGTGACTGCCCCAGCTGTCTAAAGTTTTGGGGTGCAGCCCTCTTGCCCCCGGATAATCTGTAGGTCTGCAGGGTGTGGCAGGGCCTTCCCTGGAACTTGCCCTTTGGCCTGGGCCTAGAGCCCTGTTTATGTGTTTATGGACCAGGTGTGAGGGGCAAAGTTGAGGGGAAGGCAGCAGGGAGGGGACGGGGCCACAGGGCCCTCATTCCCAAATTCCCTGCCCGGTCTCATCTCCATCTGAAGTACACAGGCCTCAGAGCCTCCAGGCAGCAGGGCCCTGTGGCCCTGAAGATACATGCCCTGGGCCTTGATCAGCTCTGTGTCCCTGAGACCCCAAGAGTCTACAGGATGCTCTGGGGACCCTGCCCTCCCCGCCCATCCTCCATTCCTGCTGCACTGGCCTCTTGCATTTTGGGGCCCCCACCCAGCCCTTCTCAGTGGGACATAAACTGGGGCCCCTCTTGGAGAGCTCATGCCCAGCCAGGAGGCCAGGCTTCTCCTGACTTCCCAGAGACACTCCCTCCTTCTCTCTTGATAAGTGGCTTAGAGCCTAGTCTGTGGTCCCGAGTCCACTGCCACACCTGGTCAGCCGTATCCGGCAAGGGCCAGGCCAGCTGGGCCCCAGTGCCTGGCTCAGAGCCCAGCTCCACTAAAACCTGGGGAGCACGAATGCATAATTCAGATGCCCTGGCCCCATCTGCTCTCCAGCAGGAAATGGTCTGACAGGAAAGTAGGTCTTTTAAAATCTGAATTATTCAAACAATCCGTGCACACACCAGACTGCTCCCGGTGGGACGGGGGCCCAGCTCCAAGCCTGGCTTTGCAGGTCCAGGGCTGCAGGGGCATCTCCCACTGGGTCTGTCTTGTCCTCCAGTAAGCAAGCTGGGGCCTGACCCTGCCTCCCAGCTCTGGAAGACAGAAGATGAGGACAGGCTGTAGGGGGAGGGGGGTGGAATGTAGGTAATCCAGAATAAGCCTAATTAGATCCTGCTGGTGTGCAGAGGTAGGGGCTGCTAGCAGAACAGGGTCAGGTGGGAAGGCAGCTCCCGCCCCTCTCTATCTGAACTCACCCGAGGGGAGCGCCAACTAGGTGCCAGGATGGCATGATGTGGGATGGGTCTGCAGAAGAGTGTGCGGAGAGGAGAGCAGGAGGCAGTTTATGTGGGGTGGACGGTGGGAAGGGACAGTCAAGCAGACCCAACAGCAGACAGACAGGGAGCGAGCTGCATGAGTGCCAAGGCCCCAGGGAAGGGTTGAGGCCCAAGGTGGGCATAGGATGGACCAGGTCATGGGCAGTGCACCCAGAAGGCTGACATGATGGGCTGACTGCACCTCATCGGCCTTGGGGAAGGGCTGGTCGTTGCCCTTTGGCTGCCAGCAGATCTTGGAGCACCCCTGGACCCTTCTCCTGGGCAGTGGAAGCAGCCCCTTTCTCTCCCAGGGCAGGACTTGCCCCTTCTTGCATCTTGTGACCTGACCTCTGAGCCTGGGACCCTTCTCATCAACTCCCTTTGCTAAAAAACCAGACATCCCTGCTGGGGGGCACCAAAACATGGGGGGCAGTGGGGAATTGGGAAGTGCCACCTCGGCGGGGGGCACCACGGGTGTGGGTGGCTTGCTCTCGGCTGGGCAACTGCATCTCAGAGGCATGCCCTCTTCCAAGTTCTGGAGCAGACACCCTAGGGAAGGCCCCAGTGGCCTTCTTGCCACTCCCAGAGGGGGCTGTCCTGGGGGACTGAGACCCATGGACAGTGCAGACCATCAGCTCCAGCAGATGCCCACTCTGCCTTCCCTGGAGAAGCGGAACAGGAGAGCCCACCCTCCTCCTTGGTTGTCCCCATAGCAGCTGCATCCAGTCAACCTGGGACTGTGCTTGTGGGGTTGGAAATCCTGGCCCCACAGATGGCTCTGGGGCCACAGCAAACCTCACAAGAGGCTCTTCAGTATCATTTGTGGAGGGAGATGTCTTTGGTTGAATACTCAGGAAGCAAGATGCAACCATGAGTAGGGGTATAATCCCCACACATTCCCCCAGAAATGTGTGCACCCACAGGTATGCAAACAACACATGTGAGAGTTGGATCAGCCAGGACTCAAGGTAGGAAGAGGCAGAAGCTGAAATAGCTTATCTGGAAAGAGGCTCAGACCCTGAGCTTCAGGCTCAGCTAGGCTCAGGGAAGCTCCTGCTGGGCTCCACCTCCGGAGCAGGGCCTCCTGCTTGGAGTGGGGATGTCTGCTGGGGCTGCCTCCCCACCACCCAGCTAAGCAGCCATGTGCTCCAGAGGCTCTGCAATGCCACTGCGTGGACCCCAGAAAGGCCCTGAAAGGCCTCACTCAGATTTCATATGGCCCTGGAGGCAGGGGATGGAGGGAATGAGAAAAAGCAAATGCTGTCACCAGCAGGCGGAGGGCTAGTGGACAGGGGAAAACACGGGGAAAAAAGCAGGATTTGGGCAACAGCTGAGACACTCATCAACCAAGCCATTGCAGGCGGGCGGGTGAGTTCAAGGCCCACAGGGCCCAGGTTCTGGCTCCTCCTGGCGGAGGCTAGGCAGCCCCAGCCTCTGGCCTGCTCCATCCTGAAACCGGATGCTGGGGGCAGAGCCTGGAGGGACAGGCTGGGCAGGCTCTCGCCTCCCCTGCTCGCCCTCCCCTGCCCCCGCCCCCAAGCTATCTCCAGGGCCTCCCTGGCAGTCATTTAGGCCCAGCCCCCAGTCCTGTTTCCTCTCCGTTCTGGGCGGCGCCCTTGGCAGGGAGGCCTCAATTCTTCTGCACTGGAGCTTCCCCAGCTGCCTGCAGAAGGCTGGGCAGTCATCCGCCCAGCCCTGGACCACAGTTGCCAGAAATGCCTTAGCACACCCTGGGCCAGGATGGGAATTCTGAAACCAGGAGGGAAGAATTCAAACCAGGGGTTGAAGCAGAGACTGTGAGATCCTGAAAGAGCCCCAGGGTTGGAGTGGGGCACACACAGGCCCCAACACCCAAAGATGAGAGAGGGGAGCCCAGGCAGGCGCCAGAGAGGTGAGAGGAGAAGGAGGCCTCAGTGTCCAGTGTGGGAGGGTAGGCCACGGGAGCCTAGTGGACGGGGAGGCCCGAGGGTGGTGAGGAGGCATGGTGGCTCGGAGGCAGCCTCTGCCCCAGAGATGCCTTAGGGCTCTGAGCCCCCAGACCCCTTCGGGCCCCCACCCTTCTCCCCAGCCTGGCAAGCCTCCTGTCCTTAGGTGCCATCTAGAGGCCTAGCCAGGCTCAGAGAGGGGTCCCTGAGGCCGAGAAGCTGGGACAGGCCCCTAGCTGGCCTGGCAGCACATACCCAGGTGGGCTGACCCTGGCTCAAGCCCAAGCTTGACTGCCCCTAGAGGGGAGCCGGCCACAGACTGCCTGGCTCCCAGTTCCTGCTGCAGACAGGAGCGCAGCTGACGGGGTGGTGGCAGGGGAAACCAGTCCGGGGAAGTGGGGGTCTGCAGTCAGGGCCACCAGGTTCGCCCTGTCTCCAGTTCCCCTCGCCTCCCTCTGCCAGGCTCTGCCTGGGGGAGGGTGCCCAGCTGTTCTGGGATTCCTCTCCCCGCAGGCGGTGCCCTGGGACTCAGCTCCGCCAGCACCTGCCAGGTAAACAGCTTGCACCTGCAGCACCAGTTCAAGCCCAAGGGTGCCTGTGACCCTGTACTCCACAGGGCCCTCTCACCCCATCCTGAAGTCACGTGATCCAGAGAAGCCACGCAGGCCCTCTTCCAGCAGGCGGGCAGCCACTGAGCAGAGGGGAAGGGACAGGAAATCCTCAAGGCCACACGGGCCCAGAGCTGCCCTGCTCCCCCAGACCCCACGACCATGGACAGGGCTCCATGCCACATCATGCCACACAACACTGGCCACACCGTGTTACCTGCCATATCTCGTCACCAAGTGCCATACCACATCTGCCGGCCCACCCCAGTATCGACATAGTGGTAGAGCTTTGCGCCCGATGCCTGGCAGGGAGGGCCTTACCCTCTGGGCCTACACCCTGGTCACTGTCCTGACTGCCCCACAGCTTTGTCTCAGGTCCTGCCCTGGAGGGACTGTCCTTTCCAACAGAAGACCCCCACCATGCTGCCCCTCCATGAGAGGGAGCAGAGACCCAGCCCATGGCCAGAAGCCAGGGTTTCCACTCTGGCTCCCCAGCTCGGGGAGGGGTCTCTACCAGGAAGTCCCTCTTGCAGGGCAGCCCACATTCCTGTCAGAAGGAAGATGCCTCAGGAGCTCCTGGGGACTCAGAGTTCCCCCAGAGAGGTTCTGCCTCATGAGCTACTTCGGTTTTGAATCCTGGTAGAACACACCAAATGTGAAATTTACCATTACACCCCCTTTTTAAAAAAATAAGGAACATGTCTCGAATTTGCATGTCACCCTTGCCCAGGGGCCATGCTAATCTTCTCTGCACCGTTCCAGGATTAGTATGCACTAAACTCTTCTGATGTACACAGTTCAGTTCATTTAGCAGGTTCCTCATTGTGCAGCCACCCCCTGCATCCATTTAGAGAAGAACATGGTCTTCACCTCAGGGGGTGAAGACCCCCATTAAGCCGTCCCTCCCTGTGCCCTCCCCCCAGTCCCCCACAACCACAAGTCTCCTGTCTCCGTGGACTTGCCTGTTCTATACTTCACACAAGTGGAATCATACAGTATTCACACAACCCGTGTCCTTCTGCGTCTGGCTTTTCTCACCGAGTGCTGTGTTCTCAAGGCTCATCCATGTTGGGGCAGGTGTTGGTGCTTCATTCCATTTGACGGCTGCATGACCCACTGGGTGGACACATTGCCCTCTGTGTATCCAGTCATCCACTGGTGGCCATCTGGGCTGTTTCCTGCTTCTGGTTGTGGTGAATAGCACTGCTGTGAACATTCGTGGACACATTTTTGTTTGAACACCTGTTCCCAGTTCTCTTGAGTATTTACCTGGGAGTGGGATTGTAGGGTCTTAGAGTAACTCTATATTTAGTTAGCCATCGAACGGCTTTCCACAGTAGCTGAGCTATATTACATTTCCACTGGAAGTGCACAAGCGCTCCGACCACTCCATGTCCACACCAAGACTTGTTACTATATGCCTTTTTGATTCTAGCCGTTCTAGATGGTGTGAAGTGATATCTCACTGTGGTTTGATTTGCATTTCCCTTGTGACTAGGGACAAGCATCTTTTCATGTGCTAACTGGCCATTTGAATGTCTTCTTTGGAGAAATGTCTATTTAAGTCCTTTACCCTTTTTTAAACTTGTTTTTTGTTGTGCTTGTTGTTGAGTTGCATGTGTTTTCTGTATATTATGGACATGAGATCCTTATTAGGGTTACAAAATATGTAATTTTGCAAATATTTTTTCCCATTCTGTCAATTGTTTTTTTCACTCTATTGGTGGTGTCCTTTATGCACAAAAGTTTTTAGTTTTGCTGAAGTCCAATTTATTTTTTTCCTTTTTTGCTTGTGTTTTTGATGTTATAGCTAAGAAACCATTGCCAAATATAAGTTAATGAAGATCTATTCCTATGTTTTCTTCTAAGAATTTTATAGTTTTGACCCTTAAGTTTAGGTCTCATCCACTTTGAGTTAATTTTTATATATGGTGTGAAGTAGGGGTTCAAATTCATTCTTATTCTTTCCCTTTTTTGGCCATGCTGCTCAGCATGCGGGTTCTTACTTCTCTGACCAGGGATCACACCCATAATCCCTGCACTGGAAGCACAGAGTCTTAACCACTGGACCACCAGGGAAGTTCTGAAATTCATTCTTTTTCATGTGAATATTCAGCTTTCCCAGCACCATTTGTTGAAAAGCTGTCCTTTCCCCACTTAATGACCTTGACATCCATGTCAAAAACCATTTGACGAAACATGTGAGGGTTTGTTTCTGGGCTCTCTGTCCTATTCCATTGGTCTGTATGTCTGTCTTTATAGCAGTACCACATTGTTAAGATCACTGTAGCTTTGTAATAAGTTTTAAGTTTGGGAGTTTGAGTCCTCCAACTCTGGTCTTCTTTTTAAAGATCATTTTGGCTACTCAGGGTCCCTTGCAATTCTGTATGAATTTGAGGAGTGGCTTTTCCTCAGTGGCAAAAAAAAAAAAAAGCACCATTAGTATTTATCAGCTGCTGCTGCTGCTGCTAAGTCACTTCAGTCATGTCCGACTCTGTGCGACCCCATAGACGGCAGCCCACCAGGCTCCCTCGTCCCTGGGATTCTCCAGGCAAGAACACTGGAGTGGGTTGCCATTTGCTTTTCCAATGCTTCTTAAAAATATAAGCTCTGGGAGGAGGCCATGATGGT
The DNA here is from genome assembly GCA_006410675.1 of Oreotragus oreotragus. Taxonomy (NCBI): domain Eukaryota; kingdom Metazoa; phylum Chordata; class Mammalia; order Artiodactyla; family Bovidae; genus Oreotragus; species Oreotragus oreotragus. The sequence goes on from SJYX01017019.1 coordinate 353,221, forward strand.
AGCTCAGTCCTTTTGCCCTGGACAGTGGTCAGCTTGCTCAAGTCCTGTGGTAGTGAGGAGGGCAGGTCCTGTTGGGAGATGGGGACCACCAGGGGATTCTGAGCAGTGGTGCACCCCCACAGCCATTGTGGGGCAGGTGAGCCTGAAGCGGGCAGCACAGTAGTCTGGGGAAGCTGGACAGGGCCAAGTCTGGAGTGATGTGGCTTGTTCAAGGATGGGGGCACAGAGGAGTCAGGGGTGACACTAGGGTGTCTGTCCTCACGGCTGGACAGTGAGCTGAGAGGACGAGGGGCAACTGGGTGGGCAGTCCTGGTGGGCCAGAAGGGAGGAGTGCTGTGCCCTGGGCCTTTTCAGCCTAAGATGCTGTAGATGTTGGCTGAGAAGCAGGCCTGCAGTGGGTTTGGAGAGCCATGCACGGGCCACTGAGGGGCCATGGAGGAGTCAAGGTAGCCAAGGATGTCTGGGGCTGCCAATGCCCCCCAGGGGGAGAGTGGGAAGAAGAGAAGTAGGAAAATCCCAGAGAGAGGTGGGAACTTTGCATACAGCAGATTTATGTGGTCAGGGCAGCAGGGACAGCACGGGGTGGGATCCCATGGGAGCTGCAGGGTCCAGAGCTGGCCTAGGGGGATATGTGTGAACACAGCCAGGAGCCAGGACAGAGCTATAGGCAAGGGAGAGGCCATGAATCCTGGGCCTGGGGGCACCTCAGAAGGAAGGCAGGGGCCCTGCTTGTCACTTGCCCCACCCCAACACTGCCCTCTTCCACTTCTTGGCAGCAGCTCCATATTCACCGGTTCAGAGCTTTCCCTGGGCAGCAGAGATCCCTCCACAGTCTGAGCAGGGCCTGGAGCTGGCAGGGGTAAAAGCAGCACAGCCAGCCATTGGCCACAAGGGCAGGGTCTGGCTCTCTGGAGGCCCCCTTACTCCCACTGGGCACCTGGGGACACTCTTCAGCCTGGAGCACGACTACCGCTCTCTGGTCTCCACTTCCTCCCCTTCCCATCCCCTTCCCCGGACCAGCTGCCCCTCACCCCTGGCATGAGTCCAGCCTGTGAGGCCAGCGGAACTGCCCAGGGAGAGCTTGCTAGGCCCCAGGAGCAGCCCCAGCACCCAGAGACCCAAGGACACCTTCTGAGGCGGGGGTAGGCTCTGGGGTAGCTGGGGGGAGTTCGATGTGGCCTGGGCCAGCAAGTGGGGGGGGGACAGCAAGTGGACAGCTGGACAGCAAGTAGGGGGGTGCTCGCTGGGTGCTGCACTCTTCACCCTCATCTGCCCTCTACCACCAGGCTCTGCTCCTAGTCAGGAGGGCACGTTACACTTGGGCTGGGCACCACTGCATGTGTTTGTGGGCAGGCATGGAGGAGGGAGATGACATCTGACCCCTGCAGGGCCATCCAGGCCCCCGGAGCCTCAGCCCTGCGGTCCTCAGCAGAGGGCTCTTCATCCTGAGGATGCAGCTCTCCTCCCTTTAGGAGGGCCTTTGGGGCCTGAGGGCTGTTTGTCAAGAATCCTGTCCCTGAGGCCAGCCCACTGGTCACCTGGGAGGTGATGCAAGCTGTGCCTGCAAGGGGCAATGAGAGGCAGGTGTGAGGCCAGTGACCCTGGAACTTGGCAGAGTCCCAGGGCGGTGGTCTTGGAGGCTGGCAGGCATGGGACCCAGGGAGAAGAAAGAGGAAGTGGTGGGCTGGGACCCCAGGCCGTAGGAGTTCAGGTTAAGCATGGAGCGCATACTGGCTCCCTGGGCTGGCCCTCCTGGGGCGGCCAGGCCTGCAGGCACTGGGTGTTTTGGAAACCAGCAGGCCTGCATGGCACATCAGGTGTGGTAGCGCTGCCTGGAGCCAGGGCCCTGGTGCTCTCGCAGTGACGTTCATCTGGGACCTGCCAGGCTCCTGCTACGTTCCCCTGGGCGGATGCCTGGTGCTCGCGCCCAGGCCCGCTCTGGGGTGCCAGGGGGTGGCTCAGCCTGAGGATCACTTCTAAGGACTTGTCTGTCCTGTCCTATTGTCCCTCCAGGAGCCTCTGGTGGCCATAGGGGTAAGGCCTTGCACTGGGTGGACACTCCCTCTGAGACAGACCATGGCGATGAAGCCCCAGAGAGAATGCACGTGCAAGGGGCAGTGAGTCATCCCCATTGGGCACCACCAGGGGCACTGCTGAGAACAGGGCCATGCAAGCCTCACCCTTGGCAGGGGGACCCTGTCTGCAAGGCTGACAGGTGCTGCCCTCATGGGTGTTGCCCCCAGGCTCTGTAGGCAGAATTCACTTCCTCTAGCATCAGCATCCCCTCCGTGTGGGACAGACCTCCAGGCTCCTACCGCCCTCTGGCTACTGGGGCCCCTGGAACCAGAGAGGTCTGAGGCTCTTTCCATTGACTTAAGAGAACAAGGAAGAGCCCTCAGAACGTAGGAGCGCCCTGAGCCCTCAGCGGAGAGGGGACACAGGGCTGTCAGGGTCAGCTGGGAGCCCCCGGAGCCTGGGCAAAGCAGGGGCCGGCCACATCGGGTCACCTGGTGGCTGAGCTGAGCAGTGGGCCCCGGCTCCCGAGCACGGCTGGCCAGGCTCTCAGGACACACGGTCCAGGGCCCACCCCCTGCCCTTGAGTAAAGGTGGTGAGCGGTGGCTCCATTTCCGCAGTCGGCCCTCTGACCTCCCCACTATTTTTTTTTTTGAGGCACCTCTGTAGGACATTCCACCATTCTACATTCCCACCAGCTGTGCTCAAGGGTTCCAGTTTCTCTACGTCCTCACCAACACGTCTTGTTTTCTGGTTTTTGATAGTAGCAGTCCTGATGGTGTGAAGTGCTATCTGGCTGTGCTGTTAATTTGTGTTCCCTGATGATCAGGGTTGTTGAGCATCTTGTCGTGGGCTTGTTGGCTGTCTGTCTCCTTTGGTGAAAGGTCTGTTCAGGCTCTTTGCCTATTGTTTGAATTAGGTTATTTTTGTGTTGAGTGGTAGCAATTCTTTGCATTTTCTGAGTATTAATCCCATATCAGATGTATGATTTGCTAGTATCCTCTCCCATCCTGTGGACTGCCTCTTCTGTCTGTTGATGGTTGGCTGTGATGCACAATGGTATTTACCATACACTTTGGTGGTTATAACCCAATATGACTTGGTTATTTTCTTGCTCATGTTTCCAGCTTTGGCTCCTGGGAACTCTGTCAGGTGGCTGGGTTTACTTTGTTTATTCTTCCATTTTTATCAACATATAATTGACATACATACAGCACTGTGTAAGTTTAAGATGTGCAGCATAATGATTTGATGTACATACATCAGATATGAAGATGACATCACCCTAACGGCAGAAAGCAAGGAGAAACCAAAGAGCTGCTTGATGAGAGTGAAAGAGGAGAGTGAAAAAGCTGGCTTAAAACTCAGCATTTAAAAAACGAAGATCATGGCATCCGGTCCCATCACTTAATGGCAAATAGATGGAGAAAAAATGGGAACATAAAATCTGTGACAGACTTTATTTTCTTTGGCTCCAAAATCACTGCAGACTCCGACTACAGCCATAAGGCTAAAAGACACTTGCTCCTTGGAAGAAAAGCAATGACAAACCTAGACAGCGTATTGAAAAGCAGAGACATTTTGTCAACAAACGTCTGTGTAGTCAAAGCTATGATTTTTCCAGTAGTTATGTATGGATGTGAGAGTTGGACCATAAAGAAGCTGAGCGCCAAAGAATTGATGCTTTCAAACTGTGGTGCTAGAGAAGACTCTTGAGTGTCCCTTGGACTTCAAGGAGATCAAACCAATCCTAAAGGAAATCAGTCCTGAATACTCATTGGAAGGACTGATGCTGAAGCTGAAGCTCCAGTCCTTTGGCCACCTGATGTGAAGAGCTGACTCACTGGAAAAGACCCTGATGCTGGGAAAGAATGTGGGCAGGAGGAGAAGGGGGTGACAGAGGATGAGATGGTGGCTGGCATCATTGACTCAGTGGACATGAGTTTAAGCAAACTCAGGAAGATAATGAAGGACAGGAAAGCCTGGTGTGCTGCAGTCCATGGGGTAGCAGAGTCGGATACAACTGAGCGACTGGACAGCAACAGCCTCATGAACTGTCGTCACAATGAGTTTAGTGAGCATCCATCATCTCATATAGATACAAAATTAAAGAAATAGAAGAAAGCTTTTTTCCTTGTGATGAGAACTTAGGATTTTCTCTTAACAACTTTCATACATAACATACAGAAAACTGATTACATTTATCATGCTGCACATCTCTAAGTACTTTACTTTTCTTATAATTGGAAGTTTCTACCCTTTGACTGCCTTCCTCCATTTCCTCGTCCCTGCCCCCACCTGGGTTTACCTTTATTATGTTACTTTTTGCTTCCTAGCTATGGTGACTTCCACTTATTTTTATTTTTGGTTGTGATGTGTGGGGATCTTAGTTCCCTGACCAGGGATCAAACCCAGACACTTGACAGTGAGAGTGCAGTCCTAGCCACTGGACCACCAGTGAAGTTCCCATTACACTGCTTTCTTATGCTTCTTTCTCCCTGCCTGTGTTCTATGAGGTACATTACATTTTCTTTAGTCTTTTTTCTTTCCACAGATGTGGAAGTCACACAACCTACTTCTGTCATTTTAGTGGTTATCGTGTTTTACATTATATTTTAATCTCAGTCACTGGCACTGGCCATTTCCTGAACACTACTGGATCTTATGCTTGCATCCCTCTCCCATCTGTGGTTGGTGGTCTGGGTTTGGGGTTTCTTTGGCACCCCTTGTCCAGGCTGGGCGGCCTCCAAGCAGGCCGTGTGATAAGGGCTCAGGACGAGGGGAGGCAGGCTTTCCTTGGGAGTGAAGGAAGTAAGACAGGATGGAGGGGGCATTCCTAGAGCTGGGCTGAGCAGGGGGCTCAGTCCACCAGGACCTGGGGAAACTGTCATGGTGCAGCTATCACCCATGGGCGAGGAGGCTGGGGGCTTCAGCAGAGCCCAGGGTGACAGCCCCCATGCAGCAGCCCCAGGCTGGCAGAGTGAAGCTCAGGCCAAGGCTGTGGGGAAGAGTGGAGGCGTCTGTGCCCCCCCACCCCCAGCTTATGCTCCAGACCCTAGAGGGAGCCCCCAGGCTTAGATGTGCTCGCCTGCCTCCTGCCAGCAGGGCCACCAGGTCCCTTCATCCGCCTACGTCAGGCCCAACTTGTCCTCAGCTGTCTCAGCTGCAATTATGGGGCCTTTCCCCCACTCTGTCCCGTGTGACCTTCTGCAGGGACAGTCCCTATTCCCGGCGCCTCGTGGCGGCTGGGCAGCAAGAGACCCATCTCCAAAGCTCATCTGGTTGCAACCTAGTCCTCCAGAAGCTGATCCCGAGGTGGGGTCTGGGGTACAGGCTCTGTGTTAGAGGTCAGGTCCAGCTGTCCTGTGAGAAGCCTTGGGCCAGCCATAGGCTCTGGAGTGAGCACCCTTCAGAGTCCCGTGTGGGACCACAGTTTCTGGTGAGCCAAGTTTGTACCAGCGGCCACCCCAGAGGGATGGGGTGGCAGCGCCTGTGGGTCTCTTGTCTGGGAGCAGGTGACTGGTCTGCACTATGTGAGAGGAGGGGGCTCTGAGGGAGGGCCTGAGGCCTCCCTGCTGCACACACAGCCTTTCCCCTCCCCTGGCCTGGGTTTTCAGTGTGCAGGTGTAGCTCTTCTCTTTGGAGAAGAGCACACACCATGTGCTCTGTCCAGGGAACACACCGTGTGCCCTGAAGTGGGGGGGCTGCCCCAGCACCTGTGCACAGACACCTGGGTACAGGGAGCACACTGCTCTGGCCTTCCTGGGTCCCCGCTCCTGGTCACTGAATTGGTAAGGGTTCTGCAAAGAAACAGACCAATGGGAGAGAGTGGGAGGGAGGGAGGGAGACCAACTTATTTTAAGGAATTGGTTCATGTGCTTATGGCTTGTCCAGTATCTAGAAACCCAAGGAGGAGCTCCAGGCCAGAGGTGATGTGCAGAGGGTCCCTTCTTCCCTGAGACCTCAGATTTTCCCCTTAAAGCCTTCCACATTATTAGGGTCATCTGCTTTACTTAAAATCTATAGATTTAAACATTAATCACCTTGGAATAAACCCCTCATGACTCCCATGTTCACTATAGAAGTATTCACAGTAGCAAAGAGATGGAAGCAACCTAAATGTCCATGGATTGTTGGATAAACAAAATGCATTCAACCCATCCAGTGAAACATTACTCAACCTTAAGAAGGAAATATTGACACCTGCTAAAAGATGGATGAACCTAGAGGACATGATGCTGGGTGAAGCAAGCCAGACACAAAAGGACAAATCCTGTCTCATGTCATTTATAAGAGGTCCCCAGAGGGGTCCTATGCACACACAGAAAGGAGGAGAGTGGGTGTCATGCAGGGAGTGGGATGGGGAGTGAGTGTTTAGTGGAGACAGAATTTGGGTTTGGGAAGATGAAAAGGTCCTGGAGGTCTGCTGCCTAACAAGGCCAGTGTAGTTCATGCTACTGATCTGCACACTTGCAGTTAAGTGATACAACCATGGTGTGGTGATTCAGTCACTCAGTGTGCCTGACTCTTTGTGACCCCATGGACTGTAACCCGCCAGGCTTCTCTGTTCATAGGATTTGCCAGGCAAAAGTACTGGAGTGGGTTGTCATTTCCTTCTCCAGGGGATCTTCCCTACGCGGGGATCGAACCAAGGTCTCTCACATTGCAGGCTGATTCTTTACTGACTGAGCTACAAGGGAAGCCCCCAAAACAGTTAAGATGGTTAATTTTATGTTATAGGCTTTGTACCACAAATAATACAAAAAAGAACAAACAGAAAGTTTGTGGTTCATAATAGATGATCAATATGTTAGTTCTCTTTTTTGAGTGATATTTTAGGTGAATTTCACCACAGTAATCAATACATATATGAAAAAACAGCCACACCTAGATGAGTGTTTGGGAAAACACCTAGCCTTGCAGCCTGACTATTGGGTGCAAAAACTGACACTCAGGCCTCTTTCTCTACAGGCCCTTGTTCCCCCACTCCCACCATCATTGTGTTGCATCCCCACTCTGGTCCGGAAATATAGATGGGACCAGTTTCCTTGAAATGGCTTGGTAATGTTTGAAGGGAGCAGTGGGAAAGTCCTTCTCACCATCACACAGCCGGAAGCCATAATCGGGAGCAGCTAGGACGAAGGTGGAGAAGGCAATGGCACCCCACTCCAGTACTCTTGCTTGGAAAATCCCATGGGCAGAGGAGCCTGGTGGGCTGCAGTCCATGGGGTCGCGAAGAGTCGGACATGACTGAGCGACTTCACTTTCACTTTTCACTTTCATGCATTGAAGAAGGAAACGGCAACCCACTCCAATGTTCTTGCCTGGAGAATCCCAGGGACGGGGAGCCTGGTGGGCTGCCATCTATGGGGTCTCACAGAGTCGGACACGACTGAAGACACTTAGCAGTAGCAGCAGCAGCAGGACGAAGGTAGGGGGGCCAGAGCCGGCTTCTTCTCCATCTCGGCCCAGGGCTGCTGGCCTGGAGCCTGCTGGAGCCATTTTGTCCCCATCAGCACAAATCTTGTGGCCTCAGCAGCTATCCTGGGCCTCAGCAGGCAGCATCCCTGTGGTTTCCATACTCTGGCAGGCCAGCCAGGCTGGCAGGGGACAGGACACACCCCACCTGCTCAGATAAGTCAGGTGGTCACAGGGCCAGGGCAGGTGTGTATCTGCCTGTGAGGCCCTGGGGGCCATGCAGGTGGTGAAGGGAAATGGGGGCCCGTGACTGTTCCTGGGGCAGGAGCTGGAGGGGAGACGGGAGGAGACCCTTCAGCCCCAGTTTCGAGCCACACATCTCCGAGGGCCATGGCCAGGCCAGCAGGTCACTGCCTAGATGGGAGCCTGAGGACCTGGGCTCCAAGGTCTGGGGGGCGGAGCCACTGCCGCAGGTCGTAGTGTGTGTGTGTCTAGGGGTCAAGCACACACATGCAGGGCTGTGCGCTGCTGTGGCACCTTGTTACTAAGCAACCTGGCCATGGAGCTCCCCTGGGAGCCAGCTTTGCTGTTCCGAGCAAGAGGGAGGTCAGGTTTCCCTGAGAATAGCCCCTGACTGCCCAGGGGAAACCTGGCTTGACCTCTCTGTGGCCAGTCTGGCCCCCTGGTCCTGTCTGCCCTACTCTCTCTTGCCCCTGGCTCACTGTCTTCTCCTTGGACTCTGGACCCCCAGCCTCCTCTGGACAGGGTGGCCAGAGAGGGTCCCAGATGTATTTGTTTACTGATCTTGTCTTTAGAGGGCGACGGCAAAGTGCTGGCACCACGCTGGGCCCCGGGTCCTTGGAGATGCAAGGGAGGCCATCAGCAAGAACCCTCACCAAGAAGTGATGACAGCCCCGCTGCAGCCTGGGAGGAAGGGGGCTGCATGGGGAAAGGGGAACAGCCCCCTCACCTGCCCTGGCCCACAGTGTCCATTCTCGCTGCAGCCCAGGAGGGCCTTGGCTAGGACCCAGGGTCGCAGAGGGCGCTCTGGGGTGAGGGGCTGCTCAGGCCATGATGGACCACATGGGGAAGGGCTACCGGTCCAAAAACAGGGCTGAGAGGATCTCCTGGCTATAAAAGGCTCTTGGAATCTGGTACCCCAGGACCTTGGGCTGCTGGGCCCCGCTAAAACTCAGCTGTCCCTTCTACCCCTTGAACTCTACCCACAGCAGCTTGTGTGCCACTGTGCAGGGTCCTCTCAGCTGGCACAGACATGGCAAGCCTGCTATGGGTGCCTGGCGGAGCCCCACTGGGCTGGCTGGGTGGTCCAGAGGGAACTGGGGGCAGCGCCCGTGGGAAAGGGTGTGCAGGCCTCTAGGCGTGGGGATCAGCTTGGGCTGTGCCCGAAGGTGTGAGGGTCTCTGGGAACCTGAGGAAGAAGTTCAGTGAATCTGGACAAGAGCACGGATTCCCCAAGGCCAGGCCCTGCCAGCCACTGGGGCTGCCCTTGCTCTGGGGGGCCAGGTTGGAGCAGCCCTTTCTGAAAGCTGCCACGGTGGTGGAAGACGGGGTGGCCAGGTGCTGGGCTATCCTCTGGGATGCCAGAGCAGGCTGGGGCTTTCACTCTGCGCCCCCGGGAAGACTTCTCCCACATTGGTCCATGGTGTGCTCCTCCAGTCTCACTGGGTACCCACTGCTGCCCCAACTGTTCTCACATGGCTGGTCTCCCCCAGCCCTGGCCCGGGCGTCCTTCTCTCCCTTCAAGACCTGCCCCTTGTGCCACCTTGTCTGAAGGCTGTTCTGGGCTGGGGCTGAGCGCTGTGGGCCTCACGTCCCACGCTTCAGTCTCCCCTGGACTGAGGGTGGAGGAGCCCTTGCTGAGCCTAGGCCCGTGTCCCCACAGACGGAGCGCTTGTCACAGGGCAGATCAAGGATGACAAGGGGGTCTCTGAGATGTCTGACGAGGAAGGCAAAGGGCAGGTGAAGACGGATGGGCTGGAGCGGTTCATGAGTCTCCTGGGCATCAACTCCACCAAGAGCAAGTTGGCCTCCATGGCCAAGGATGTGGACAGAGTTAGTGAGGTCGACAGGGACAGCCGGGGCAGGCAGGGGTCCCCTGTGCATGACGAGGGGTGCACCACCCTCACCGGCCGCTTGCTCCCCAAAGAGAAAGGGTTCTTCAACTGTGGCAACTTCCTGGCCCTGATGGGCGGGTATACTGGGAGAAGGCCCAGAACCAAGAGGGTGAGCTGAGGGCAGTCTTGTGCATCTTTGACAAGGAGGCCAAGGGCTACAATGACTGGGACATGCTCAACTAGGGCCCAGGCCAGGCGGGGGGTGGGGCAGGGGGCCAAGGAGGTGGGTGCCTTGCTGGCTGCTTCAGTGCAAGGGGGCCCCCTGCAGGTACGTGCTCATGAATGTAGGTGAGCCCCTCAATGAGCAGATGATGAAGGAAGCCAACGAGAATGGGGAAGTGACCCTTGACTACGAGGGTGAGCAGAGGATGGGCCCCGGGAGCCCGGAGGCCAGTTGGTCTACTGACCTGTCCCTCTGCTCTCAGAGTTCACGGCATGATGACTGGGGAGTCCATCAAGCTGGTTCAGTAGGAGAAGCCACTGGGGCCCAGGGAGGTCTGCTGGCAGAAGCCTACTACCCTCTACTGTCCACGCCACCCCAGTTCCGCAGCCAATAAATGCTCCAGCCAGATTCATGTGTGCATCACTGTCCCCAGGCTGGAAAGAAGGGGCTGCAAAGCTGTGGATCTGGAGAAGGTAGAGGGTTCTCCCGAGTCGACCATGGCACTTGGCCTGTCACATCTGTGGGACACCTGACACGGACCACAGCCCAGCCCTGGGCTCTGGACACCAGTCGGAAGGCCAGGCTGGGCCTAGGTCGAAGACTGCACACCCTGCCCTTGGCCCTGGAAGGTGCTGCTCAAGGGCCCCTCCCGGGGCCCTTTCCTCTGTGCAGAGATCACCTAGATACAAACTTTATTTTCTCTCTGAGAAGCTGGGGACATCACAGCAAGCTCTGAGCCCTGAGGCTTAGGCCTCTGGGGCCTCCTCTGGGCTGAGGGCCTGCTGGGGCTGGGCTAGGGGCCAGGGCTGGATGTAACAGCGTGTGTGTGTGGCCAACACAGGGCCAGTCAGCTTGGCTGTCCAGTGTTACACAGCAACGAGTCGAGGGCTGCAGCAATGTGCTGGATGGCTGGCCTTCCTGGGGAAAGGACGGTGGGGATGGGCTGGGTGCCCTTGCACCATCCCCTGTGAGCACAGAGTGGCCTGTGGCACTGGGAGGCTTGGGAAAGCCCTCCTGCCCCCACTACGGGGCACCAGGGCCACAGCTAGGGGTGCTGGGCATTGGGGCCTGGCTCCTGAAGCCCTGGAGGGGTCTTGAGGCACGAGGCCCCAGGGGAGGCTGGGTTACAGGGAGCGGGGTGGCTCCTCCTGTCTGGTCTTCATCATCTTGACTGGCTCCTCATAGGAAGGTGGCGGCTCAGGGGCGTACAGGCTGTAGGCCGGAGGGGTCGTGGAGTTGAGATCCAGCTCCCCGAAGGGCAGGGGTAGCTGCATACCCAGTGGGCACTGCACAGGACTGTAGGCTGCAGGGACCCAGGATGGGTTTGTGGGGGTGGGCCTGGCCCTCACCGGTCCCCTGCCACCCCTGCAGACGGGTGGGCCACCAGGAGAGGTGTGCCAGCACTCACAGGTCACAGTGCTGTGTACTGGGCTGTCACTGTCCATGGGAATGGCTGTCAGGTCGCAAGGCTCAGGTGCCAGCGGCAGGTGTGGCTGCGTGTGTGCCCGCTTTTGGAGGCGGCAGAACCGGACACAGCTGGCCGAGACTCCACAGAGCAGCAGCAGGAGGGCAGTGAGCAGGATAAGCCTGGGCAGGGAGGAGCAAGACCCCTACCTCTGGACTGCCCCCTGGTCTCTGGGCACCTGTTCCCCAGGGGGCAGTCACAGCCCAGTTGCTCAAGAGAAGGCAATGCACAGGATAAAGGAGAACCAGGACTGCCTCTCCAGGCCAGACACCTCCTTCCTGGCCAGAGTTGGGCCTGAGGATCTGGCTTGGCCTGGCCTCCTGCTGCTGGGCCTGCCCTGGCTGTCTCTCCAGGGTTGGCCACAAGTGGCCTTGGGTTCCTTCCCAGGACACACTGCCCCAGGCCAGCTACGGAGTCCCATGCTCAGACCAATGACCATGTTCAAGGGGCCTCCCACAGGGACGAGGAGTGAGGGAATGGAAGTGGGCTACCAAGGGAAGTCAGTCAAGGGCCCAGGGGTGTCCCCAGCCATGAGGAACTCAAGCAGGACCCATGCTGGATGTTGCCTGGGTACTGGGGGAGGAACCTGGGATCTGTCTGCCTGGCTGCTGGGGGCCTCAAACCTTCCCGCCAGCAAACCAGGACGGGGACAGTGCTGGTGACTCCTCAGCCGTGGAGCCAAGTGGGTGGGGGTCTGGTGGGACTGGCCCAGGGAGGACCATCGCACCCAGCTGCGCACCGAGCCCTCCACTTACCCCACGTGCCACAGGCTGCTCCAGCGGGCCTGGGGCGGGCATCTGTGGGACGGCGGCACCTGGAGCCGGTGTGGCAAGGCCAGGCCCACCGTCCCGCCCGAGCCTCCCCGCGGGAGGATCCCGGGTCCTCCCTACCCCCGCTGCCTCCCTCCGCCCAACCCTTCTCGCCTCCTCCCCGCTCCCCCGTCCCCGACTTACCGCTCCGAGGGGTCGCAGCTGCCTTCCACGAAACCCAACGCCACCTGCGGGGACACGGGTGTACCGGGCCAGGGCGCGCCGAGCGCAGACCCGCCCTGCGGTGCCGGAGCCGAGCACCCCGCGACCCACCTGCAGCAGCGGCAAGAGTGGCGGCAGCAGCAGGAGCCCGCAGTGGGCCGGCGCCCGGGAGAACATACTCAGAGCCGACAGAGGTAGCGAGCCCCGAGGCCAGGCGGCTATATGAGGGCCACGCCCCTGGGCCGCTCCCAGCGCAAACCCCGCCCTCCCGAGACTACATCCATTGGAGGACTGGCCTAGTAGCCATGCCCAGGTCCCCGCCCCCACCCTCCCCACCAAGATCACCGGCGCCCTCTAGAGGCCCCGCCCCCGACGGGCAGGCCCTTGGCCACTTCAGGGCCCCGCCCACGCAATTCCCGCCCCAGAGTCCTCTCACCAGGTCCGTCCCATCCATAGTTTCTTAGCATAAGGTCACAGGGTGGCGGGCAGTCTTGCCCTTTGGCGTCCTGAAGTCGGGCTCAGGGTGGACGGAGGCGTCCCATGGACAGTTGTGCTTGGGTGTGGCCTCGGAGGGTGGCGGCCGCGCCTCTCACACAACTGAGGGCTCAAGATAAGGGTTTCAGCAGCCTAGACGCTGGGGCGTTCCAAGAGCGTGAAGTGAAGCGAAAATGAAGTCGCTCAGTCGTGTCCGGCTCTTTGCGACCCCATGGACGGTAGAGTACCAGGATCCTCCGTCCATGGGATTTTCCAGGCAAGAATACTGGAGTGGGTTGCTGTTTCCTTCTCCAGGGGATCTTCCCAATCCAGGGATCAAACCCGGGTCTCCCGGATTGTAGGCAGACGCTTTACTGTCTGAGCCACCAGGGAAGNGTCCATGGGATTTTCCAGGCAAGAATACTGGAGTGGGTTGCTGTTTCCTTCTCCAGGGGATCTTCCCAATCCAGGGATCAAACCCGGGTCTCCCGGATTGTAGGCAGACGCTTTACTGTCTGAGCCACCAGGGAAGAGCTTAGTTCAGCGACATTAATTGTGCATGCTCGCTGACCTCTGCTCATCCGTCGGGCGGTCAGGCTAAGGGAATTGGTCCGCATGGCAAAGGGCCTTGTCTGGGGAGGGAGGGAGAGGAAGCTGCCCTGCGTGTCTTTCTTCATTGCAATCAGGAGACGGTCCTCAAACGTCTACCCCCTGGAGGGGAACTGACTGCAGCTCTTTGAGGGCAGGGCCTCCTCTGCTTGGGCTTCCCTGATAGCTCAGTTAGTAAAGAATTCGCCTCCAATGCAAGAGACCCTGGTTCAATCCCTGAGTAGGGAAGATCCTTTGGCGAAGGGATAGGCTACCCACTCCAGTATTCTTGGGCTTCCTTTGTGGCTCAGCTGGTAAAGAATCTGCCTGCAAAGCGGGAGTAAAGAATCTGCCTGCAATGTGGGAGACCTGGCTTCGACCCCTGTGTTGGAAAGATCCCCTGGAGAAGGGAAAGGCTAACCCACTCCATTATTGTGGCCTGGAGAATTCCATGATGGGGTTGCAAAGAGTCGGACACACTGAGCGACTTTCATTTTCACCTCCTCAGCTTGACTATCCTTCTACACTTGCCAGGCCCGTTGCATGATCCCTGCCCAGGCTCTGTCCTGAATCTGTCCTGCGCCTCCGGGCTCTGTGGTGGCCCCCAGCTCACCGTGCTCCAGCCAGGCTCCTGGCTCAGGAATGGGAAGGAGAAGGATGGGCAGAAGTGCAGCCAGCATGCAGGAGTGTAGGCAGGACCTGGGCCAGTAAGTGCCAAGGCCTGCTGGTTCTAAAGCCCAAGAGCCAGGCCAGCATTTAGAAGAGAGGGGCCTACCCAAGGAGGAGGTGAGGCAGTGCCCTGCAGGGAGGCTCCTCTGGGGCCTGACCTGGCTGCAGGACCTGGGTTTCTCTCCCATCTGGTGAGCAGCAGCCTGGTGAGGGTCTGCTCACTGGACAGAAGTCCCACAAAAGGCTGCTCTGCGGCCACTGTTGTGGGCTGAGGGTTAGGGAGAGGGCAGACTTCCAGATGCCAAGGGCACCGAGGAAGTAGGGTGAAGACTCCAGGCTGGTGTCCTGAGGCCTGTGCCCAGGAGAAGCCCTGGATGCAGCTGGCCCTCCACTCCTGCCAGGGAAGGCTGCATTTGGTCTCCAAGGGCTGGCACAGGCTGGGCATGCTGCGCTGTACACAGGGGGCCTGGCTGGGTGAGCTCTGTGGGGACAGCGTCCACCCTGCCACTCTCTAGAAGGCAGGGGCTGGTGCAGGCACCGTTCTGAACTCCCAGCAAGGTCTCATGGCCTGGGAGAGGGGGCTTCTCCCTTGAAGAGCTGGTCAGGACCCAGAAGGCTGAGCCTGGACTCACTTCAGAACAGTGGGAAACCAAACTGACAGGTGGGCCTCCCCCTGGACTCTGACTGGGCCATGAGGGAGGATGCAGTGAGGGCTCACTCCTTGCTTGGGCCTCAGGGACTCAGGAAAGCTGGGGGCTAAGGGGCTTTGGAGTCTGCAGCACCCCCCCCCACCACCACACACATACTCGACAGCCTCTCCAGGTGTGGGTTGACCTCAACTCCATCCCCTAACCACCTCCAGCCATTTCCCCAGGGCTTAGGAACCCCCTCTAGTTGTCTAAGCTGAGTTCATTGTTTTTTTGGGCTGACTTGTGTGTATAGGCAGGGGCAGCCCCCCAGGGCTCCTCCCCACGGGCCCACCTGCTCACTGCAGCCCACACTGCAGGCATGGAGGCACAGATTCACACAGGGTTTATTGACAGGTCTGTAGGGGCAGCTGTTACCCACGAGGACCTTGAAAGGTTGCGTGGGTGCTGGTGGGGCTGGGGACCCTCAGGGTTCAGGCTGGGAGCAGGCTGTGGTCAGGACTGGCCTCTTGGCTGGTTTTGACGTGGGGCTGGGACAGGACAGCAGGAGTGCGCTGGGGGGCCATGCAGGAGGCTGCCCTTTTGAAACTGCCCAGGTCCCAGGTCCCATGTCCCTGGGTGGTTTGGCCTGTTCCACAGACCAGGGGAGGGCTTCGAGGGTGGCAGGAAGATCAGGGGGCTCTGTGGAGAGACTCCTGTGGCCTCAGGGGCCAGTCACCACCTGGGCTACAAAGAGGACCTTGTAGGTCTCCTTCACATCCCCCCTGAGCTGCAGCAGGGCCGATGCCATGAGTGGGTGGTCCGGCTGGAAGGGGAGAGGTGGGAACAGAGGGGGATCCTCAGTCAGGGGGCACAGCAGGCATGTGTTTTCTCTTGGTGGAACTGCCCACCTCACCCACTGAGGTCCCCCAGCCCTCTCCTTGCAGGGGGGGGCTCCCAGGCACCCACATCAAAGTCGATGGGTGGCGTCCAGGAGATGCTGATGGCCTTGGTCTGGCCGCGCTCTACAGATCCTTTGGAGGGCTCAATGGTGAAGCCCTTGTGCTGCAGGGCTGCGATGTTTTCCATGCTGAACTCAACAGTCTGCAGGCATTGGTGCTGTCAGCGGGCAGGCGGGTGGGCACAGCTCCCGGGAACCAGCAACCCTGCCCCGGCCCTGACCAGCAGGCTGCCCACCCCTCAGCTACAGACAGGCAAGGCCAGCAGCGGCCTGAGCCGCCTGGGCAGTGGCGGCTGCGGAAGTGCCAGGGAGGCCAGGGCACTGCTGTGGTCACCTTCTTTGCGGACAGCTGGGCGGTCCGGATGCAGCCCACCTGCAGTTCTCGGGTGGCAGGTGGGGCCTGGGTGTCTGGGTCCAGCTGCACGTAGTCCAGGGTCACCAGGATGGGCTTTAGCTCCTCAGCTTCTGGAGAGGGAGGGCCTGGCGGAGGTCTCAGGGGTGGGGGTACCCAGGAGGGAGTGCGGGGGTGCCCGGGGTCAGGTAGTGATCCTCTGAGCAGGGCTGGCCCACTAGCCTTGCCCCCACCTGTGGAGGATGGGCCAGGAATGCCTGCCCTCCCTGCAGACTCCAAGGGCCAAGGGTCCTCTTCTGCCACCCTGCCCACCTCGGAGCTCTCTGCCCTCAGAGGGCTCACCCTCTCTGTGCTCCAGGTCAAAGGCAGGGATCACGGTCAGGGACTCCACGGGCACGTCCAGGGGGTCTCCGCCCTCCACGAACATCATGTGCTCGCGGGCCGCGCCCTTCAGGAGGATGTGGTGGGAAACTTTCTGGGGGCAGGAGCACAGCGGTTTGTGACCCTGCGTGTGGGGCTCTGGGAGGGGGTGGGGCTGTGATGTGGGCCTGTGGGACCCCATACGTTGGTCTCTCCACCTGATGACCCCCAACCTGATGTGGAGCCCCCCAGGCACCAAGCTCCAATGTGGGGCCGCTCAGGCAGCCGAAGAGCTTGGACAAGTGGGTGGGGAGGAGGGGTCCAGGCTGGGTCAGAGTCCTGCCTTTTCAAAGAGCACGACCTGCAGCCGGTCAGAGAAGTACAGGCTTTCGTGGTCTGGGCTGAAGGTCACAGTGAAGTCCTGAGCCTTGCCAGGCTCCATGATGCCCTGGACCGGGACCACGCTGAACACACTCTGGCCACTGTAGTTCTGTGTGCCTGGGGGCAAGGTGGCCAGGCTGGGCCAGATCCCCCTGCAGCGTGCAGCACCCCCTGGTCACCCCGCCTCCACGGCCCACACGGTCTCCCCAGCTGGCCAGCTCACCCACAACTTCCGTCCTCTGGTCAGGTGAGGCCAGGAACTGTGGCAGGCGGTGCTGGTCTCTGTTCCTGGAGGAGAGGCTGTCCAGCTGCATGGAGAACTTGATGGGCAGCAGAGAGTTGTTCTGCAGCTGGGGGAGCAGAGCCGGGTCCCTGGGGCAGGTGCGCTGGCCAGCCAGGGAGCAGGCCACTGCTGCCAGGTCTCAGCCCCCTCCTGCCCCGTCAGGCTCAGGCTAGCCTTCAGCTAAACCAGCATCCCACCCCAGTTCTCTCCTGCCTCCCCCTCTTCCCAGGAGAATGCTGCATCCCTCTGTAAAATATCCCATGGATTCGGGCCCTGGGGTCTGCTGTCAGAACCTGGACTAAGCTAAGTAAAGAAGCAGCGATCCCATTGGCACCTTCAGCCCAAGGCCGCCTCAGATGAGGGGGAGCAGAAAAAGCCAGGCCTGCCTGCCTGCGTGGGGGTAGAAGCCCACATGACCCCCTGGGGGTGATGGCCCCCATCCCATGCAGAGGCCCTGGGGCAGAAAGATGGGAGCAGGGAGAAGGCCTGGGCAGCAGCAGAGGGGCGGAGGGAGGGGCGTCCTCAGCACCCCTCCCCACTGGCTGGAGGAGCCAGTGGAATGACAGCTGCTGGGGGTGGTGGGGGAGGGGGCGGATCGGAGAGGCCTGTGGCTCTGCTGGCTCTGTGACTGAGGCAGAGTGGACCCCTCCTGGGAACCTCTCCCAGGCGATGGGAGGCACCAGGCCCTGCCACATGCTTTACCTTGAAGCCCAAGGAGACAGACTGTCTGGCGATCACATAGCCCATGTTGAGGACATCACCTTCAATGGAGCATGTGATTGTGGACGCCACACCCGTGCCCATGAGGGCCAGGGAGAGCGTGCCTTTCTTGGTGATGATGTCCAGTGTTTCTTGGGCCTGCAGAGACCACGTCCCTTAGCGTGAAAAAGATCCTGGCAGAGGCAGGTGTGGGAGCTCTGTCTTGGAGCAGCTGGCTCAGGGCGTGGGGGACCTGAGATGGCTAGGAGCTCCCTGGCCCCCACCTCCTCTTTCTTCCTTCCAGCGAGAGGCCAGGGCCCAGGAGGACCAGTGCCTCCCAGGCCCAGAGTGCTGGACGGCATGCAGAGCAGGGAATAGGGCTGCAATGGAGCTCAGGTGGGCTGGGACTCACCAGGACACTCTCACGTGGGGAGAAGGACAGATCTAGGACCTGGGTCTCGCCGGAGGGTAACCTGATGGCGGGGTTCAGCAGGACGAAGGGGCCATCGGGGTTCAGCACGGAGTACTCCAGCTGAGGGCCCAGCGTCAAGGAGGGGGTGAGAATGGGGCCTCAGCCCTTCACAATCCCCTTCTCTCTACCCGCCCCCCTCGCCCCTGCTACAAGCTGCCTGGGTGGCGTGGGCAGGATACGTCGAGATCCTCGGGGGAGATGTTCTGGATGGAGACCTTCTTTATGCCCCGGTGCCCTGAAATGGAGGGTCAGGTCACAGCCCCAGGCCTGGGGGTGGGTGTGGGAGCCCAGGTGAAAAGGGGTGTACATGGGGGCTGGGCTCCGATGGGTGGGGGTGTGCGTGGGGGCTGGGCTCCGATCAGGACACACCTGCAGCGATGTTGCCGAAGTTAATGATGGTCTTGCCTTTGTCGGACGTCACCACGATAGATGGCGCCACCGCTGGACACCACAGCTCCAGGTACAGTGTGTTGTGGGGACTGGGAACGGCGGGGATTTGCTGAGGGCAGGGCAGGGACCATGTGCCCTGCCCTCCCAGCCAGATCCTGAGCCGGCCCCACCGGGATCTGGGTGGCTGTTGGCAGGGAGATGACCACCCCGCCCCCCTGCCCAGAGCACTGCACCTGAAGCTCAGCGATTCCATCCCCTTCCGGTCTTTGGTGTCACCACTAGCAACAACACAGGGAACCACAAACTTGTCAAACTTCCCCTGGAAAGACCTGGTCAGGGAGGCCTGTGCCCACTGGTACTCTTGAGAGCTGGAACAGAACCGGCAACGTACACTCATGCCCTGTCCCACACTGCCCCCAGCACCCAGGAGGCTGTGCCCTGCCATCCATGGAGGGCTCTGTAAGGCCACACCTGCTTCCCAGGGCCCTGGGCCAGAGGGTACGGGGCAGTGGGGGTGGCAGCCTGGGGGCCACGCTGTGGCCCAGGCTGTGGTTGTCACAGTTTTGTCTGACTTTTGCAGCCAGACTTTGTCTGGCTTTTGCATCCCTTCCCTGGTCCCTGTGGGGGCCTCTCCTCTCCCAGGGTACCCATCAGGCACCACCAGACAACTGAGTTCCTGGGGCCACAGCAAGGGTCCAGGGCTGACAAGTGGCTCAAGCCTGTCAGAGCTGCCCGGAGCTCATGTGGCAGCTGGGGAGGCTGGGCTGCTGAGCTGGGAACATGAGAGTCAGGGGCTCAGCGTCCCCCAGCTCCTGGACTGAAACTTTTCACAGGGGCCCTGGGCCCAGGGGAACTGAGGTGAGCAGATACCCAGGACAGGAGAACCTGAGAAGCCTCAAGGCAGCTCCTGGTTCCAGCTGTGCCTGAAGCCAGCCGCGCTCTGGACTTGCAGTCATAAGGCCCTGGAGCATGGGGGGACATCTCTGTGGGGCAGGAGGTGGGGGCAGCCTTCTCTCGGGCCCACCTGGATGCGAGGTCCTCCTTCTGCAGCTCCGGGGGCTGGGAGGCTGAGGCCTGGAGAAGCCGGTCTTGGTTCTGCAGCCGCAGCGTGGAGAAAGATGGTCTCCGCTGGTCCTTCCTCTGGGCGACCGTCTCCTTTTGGGACTGCCAGGGGGAGGCTGGCTATGGTGTTGCCCTTGGGACTCTGCTGGGCTGGCAGACTGTCCAGGGCAGGAACCAGGGACCCAGACCCCAACCAGCTCCTTAAGGGTGACTGATGACAGGTGTGGAGACCCCTGTGGGGTCATGCACCACCTCCAGTGTCTGTCTTCCCATCAGGAAGGGGAGGCACAAGGTGAGGCAGAGGGCTGGCCGAAATGGGGGTTCTCACCCTTGTGCCCTGCCCCCATGCCTTGCTGCCCTCTGGCAGGCTGAAGGCATGTGTCCCTTCCTTCAGTGTGTGCTCTGATAACAGGGGCGCTTGGATGCTGAGGAGTAACCACTGGGGCCCCCTGCATCTCCAGGGCAGCAGCAGGTGGGCGGGGCTCTGGGCCATGACTGCCCAGCTGTATCGGATGCCCCTTCTGGGCAGGAGCCCGGGGCAGCTGCTTCTCCAGGACTGAACTCCCTCAGGTTCACAGGCCCTTTGATGTTTTGTCTGTTCCCCTTCACTGTAAGCACAAGCCCTTGCTGAGCAGTGCAGAGGACCTGGCCTACCCTCCCAGACCACCCTGGTGGACCAGGATCTGGGGCTCTTCCCTACCTGGTGACGCTCTCAAGAGAGGAGGGAGGGGCTTTGCCAAGAAAAGTGCTAACCTCTTAAAACACACCTAGTGCTCTGTAAAGTGTTCCCAGGGCTCCTGCCCCACAACCGTGGGCACCCTCAACCTCAAGGCGGGGTGAGGGTGTTTGTTCTCAAGCCTTTGTGCAAGGGCCTCGCGCAAAGTGGGCAGCCCCAAGCCCCCCTGGCCCCCTCCCCACCATGCACCGATTTGATCTCAGCTTTTCTGCTCAGGGCCTGGAGGGCCTCCTGGTGGATCAGCTCGTTGGGCAGCACTGGCCGGAAGGCCACTCGGACCAGGCACCTCTGTGGGGGGAAAGGTTCATGCTCTTGGACATGGTGGGGTCCTCCCCATCAGGGAGATCTTGTCTGATCTCTGTCCCTGTAAGCTGGGTGGCTGCAGGCATGATCACCAGGCCCCTCTCACCAGGTGGGGGGGAGGGTCCCTGCAATGGACCTGGCACACTGCCTGCAGTTGGTAGCAGCCCACAGGGCATGAGTGAGGAGGGAAGGTTCACGTTCAGGCTCTGAGACCTGGGGGTGGTCCCTGTACTGCCATCTGTCCCCATGAGGGGAATGGCAGCCCAGCTCCAGGATGACCCTGGGCCCCACAAGGGCTCCCTCACCGTAACCTCCCCCGTGCCCTGTACAGCAAGGGAGCGAGGGGGAAGCTCTTAACAGCTGCAGTAACCCCCTTGGAGAAGAGAACCATTTCTTAAGCCTAATTTGCTCACTTTACTACGATGAGTTTCTGTGACTGCAGGGCCTGCATGTCCCTGCCCATCCTCACTCAGTCCCCTCACAGTGCCTGTCACCCCCACATATGAAGGCATGGAAGTAAGTTCAGAGATGCTGTGAGGGCCCCGGGAGTCCCTGCCTTGAGGTCTGGCTCTTTCTGTTTCATCAGGAGAAGCAGAGGTGGAAAACCCTGTGCTCCTGATGACCAGGTGCTGCGCAGCCTCTGAGACCATCTGCTGTGACATCCAGGGCTGCACACTCTCACTTGGTCTGAACTGATGGCGCCCCCAGCCAGGGGCCTGTGGGGTCAGCTATCTTTGGGTGCCCCGCCTCTGGGGCCAGGCTGGACTGAGTGAGGGCAGGAGGGCCCACTCAGCTCTGATGAGGATCCAGGTCGATCTCTACTATCTGTTGTCTGGTTGAACCACTGTGGTCCAGGGTGGGCAGAGCCAGGCCCTGCCCTCCCCCCCGACCTGCACAGCCCACCTATGGGGCTCACACCTACCTTTCCTGGCCACACGGTGCCCACCAGGGGTGAGATGGTGATGGGCGAATCTGGGGGCAGCAGGAACTCGAAAGACGTGGGCCCCACGGGAAAAGCATCCTCCGAGCCAATGCGGGGCACTGAGTGGGTCAGTGAGTTCATGCTCAGGTGGGAGTTGATGACGTACAGGGTGGCCACAGATGTGTCGTACAAGGAGGTGGCTGCAAACTTGATCTGGTAGTGGGACAGCTCCAGGGGCGGGTGGACACCCACGGCCCGGCATGCCAGCTTGAAGCACCTGGAAGCGACAGCATGAGCGGCTCAGCCAGGGGCTGAGCAAGAGGCCTCCAACACAGGGACGCCCGGACCCGGACAGCAGGTGTCACAGGTTTGGTTTCCCACCCCATTAATGAGTTTTAGTCACTTTCCAAAATACCATTTACCCCTGTGCACATTTTTTTTTTATTACTCAAAAATGCTTCATTTTTTATTTAGCTTTCTGACTCTGTGCTTATGTTTTCAATACTCTCACAATGCTCTTCTGCTCCTCAGTAAGGAAAGTGTGCTTGATCCTGTCACGGACACATTTAGTACACATGGAACCACCATAGGCTCAGCTGACGTATTTCTTCGTTTCAGACAACCTCATGAGAACTTTAGGTCTCACAGCATGAACGCCTCTAAGTTGGCCCGGGCACACACCACATGTGGATTTTGTTGCTTTCCCAACCTTCTTGGTATAAGTGTAAACAATTCTATTACCAGGGATTCAGGACAGCTTGGTTTTGTTAGAGGTTGTATTGTAACACAGCCTACAATGGTATGTCAGATGCTGCACCATCCTGAATCCCTCTAGATGCTGTCCCCGGAAGAGGCCCCTGTGCACATTTTAACTGGATAGTTAAAATTTTCATCACAAGTTTAAACAGTTGCAATGGAAGTTGCAATGGAGGTGTCTGATTTATTTCCTTAAATATTCAGTGATATTTAAAAGGGCTTCCCAGGTAACTCAGTGGTAAAGAATCTGCCTGGCAATGCAGGAGACACAAGAGACATGGGTTTGATTCCTGGGTTGGGAAGGTCCCCTGAAGAAGGAAATGGCTATCCACTCCAGGATTCTTGCCTAGAGAATCCCATGGACAGAGGAGCCTGGAGGGCTACAGTCCATGGAGTCGAAAAGAGTTGGGCACGACTGAGCACAAGCATATGCATGACATTTAAAATGACAGAGCTTCCCTAGGTGCTCAGTGGCAAAGAACCCACCTGTCAACGCAGGAAATATGGCTTTGACCCCTGGTCCAGGAAGACCCCACATACTGTGGAGCAACCTGGTCCATGTGCCATAACTACTGAGCCTGTGCTTTAGAGCCCAGGATCCACAGCTACTGAGTCCGCGTGCCCTAGAGTCTGTGCTCTGCAACAAGAGAAGCCGCCACAATGAGAAGCCTGCACAGCACCAAAGACCCAGCACAGCCAAAAATGAACAAAACTTAAAAATGAAATTGACAAATTACTTTTTAAATATAAACATGGGAATCTGTATGCCATAATGAATTGATTCCAGCCATTATCCATTTAAAAAACACAGATATTTGGAATTTCAACGGCTAGAAAATTTACATTCCATATTTCTTTGAACTCCTGTTCCCATGGCACTCTTGTCATAGAATTTTACCGTAATTTCATATATTTTAATGCTTTATGAGATGACGTCGATGACCCTGTCATTCTTGTCCATAACAAAAATGTGTTCATATGCTGAAATATTTCAGGGTATATTTCTGTGTCCTGTAAGCACAAGCTCTAAATAGTAAAAAAAAAAAAAATCTTTCTGGGTGGAGAAATTCAGTTCAGTTCAGTCACTCAGTCGTGTCCGACTCTTTGCGACCCCATGAATCGCAGCATGCCAGGCCTCCCTGTCCATCACCATCTCCTGGAGTTCACTCAGATTCACGTTCATCAAGTCAGTGATGCCATCCAGCCATCTCATCCTCTGTCGTCCCCTTCTCCTCCTGCCCCCAATCCCTCCCAGCATCAAAGTCTTTTCCAATGAGTCAACTCTTCTCATGAGGTGGCCAAAGTACTGGAATTTTAGCTTTAGCATCATTCCTTCCAAAGAAATCCCAGGGCTGATCTCCTTCAGAATGGACTGGTTGGATCTCCTTGCAGTCCAAGGGACTCTCAAGAGTCTTCTCCAACACCGCAGTTCAAAAGCATCAATTCTTTGGCGCTAGAACTCGATTAATAGAAAAAGCATAAATGTGTATAATAATGAAAGTCGCTCAGTCGTGTTCAACTCTTGCAACCCCATGGACTATACAGTCCATGGAATTCCCCAGGCCAGAATACTGGAGTAGGTAGCCTTTCCCTTCTCCAGAGGATCTTCCCAACCCAGAAATCGAAGCCAGGTCTCCCGCATTGCAGGCAGATTCCTTACCAGCTGAGCCACAATGTGACCCTTATTACATACAAAAATAAAGGTGCTTGGAGTCACTTCAGGAAGGTGCCCATGAGGGCTGTGGCTTTGGCCTCGCTCAACTGACCAGGGAACAGGGGACAGCTTCAGGGGCATGCTTCGAGTCTGTCAACCCTGCAACCCCTTCCTTTACATTCTCGCTTGTCCCTCTGAAAATCTCCCTTGCGGTTCTCTCATGTTCTGCTCCACTTTCCTTTGAGAAAAGGCTGTCCGGGGAATTCCCTGGTGGCTCTGGGGCTAAGACTTTGCACTCCTCATGCAAGGGGCCCAGGTTCAATACTTGTTTGGGGAATGAGATCTTTCATGCTATAACTAAAGGTCCCACCTGCCACAATTAAGACCCAGTGCAGCCAAGTTAATAAATAAATAACACCAAAAAAAAAAAAAAAAAAAAAAAAACACTATCAGGTCCAATCCCCCAGGCTTAGCTAGAGGCTGTTGCCCTGTGACCTGGAGGCATTGAGTTCAGTGGAGACACAAAAGGTCCTGCTACTCAGCACCACCACATATGTTGAGATATGTGTGCTTATCTCTGAGTGTGCTTTACATGTCTCTCTCCCCACCCAAACCACTGAGGTGAGAAAAGCCCATCAACTTGTGGGAATGTTCTTCTGACTTCAGAGGCAGACATGCAATGTACCTGGCCTCCCCACCTGGTTACAAGCTTCCATCTTCCTTTATCTGATTACACAGGTGGCTGGTGCCAGTTACCAGGGCCAGGCTCCAGGGAGCCTCAGCCCTGCTCTTGGCATGTGCTCAACCTCCAGAATGTCATTATCACCATCACCACCACCACCATCATCATCACCATCTCCACCATCATCATCATCCCATCACCATCATATCATCATCATCACAACTACCCCCATCAGCAGCAGCATCAATGGGCCAAGGGTAGTGAGGTTTCCCTGCTTCTCCTGCTCTCTAGAAGATCTGTTTAAGATTGGCATCATTTTTTTCTTTAAATGTTTGGAAGAAACATTAGTGAAGTCATCTGCAATTTTCACTGTGGGAAGCTCTTAAGCTTTGTTTTAATTTTTTCATTTAAAATATATTTATTGCCTATTTTGTTTCCTTTTTGTCATATGTTTAAATTTTTTGCCTATTTATTTTATTTTCTTCCAGATTTATTGAGATGTAATTGACACACAGCTCTGCATTAGTTTGAGGTGTGCAGCAAAATGATTTGACAAACATACTGTGAAATGATATTCACAGTAAGTTTAGTGAAAATCCATCATGTCACATAGATACAAAATTAAAGAAATAAGTATTTTTTTTCCTTTGTGATGAGAATACTTAGGATTTACTCTCTTACCTTTCCTGTATAACATACAAGCAGGGTTAATTATATTTAGCACGTTGAACATTACATCCTTAGTTGTTTGTTGTTGTTCAGTTGCTAAGTCATGTCTGACGCTTTGTGACCCCATGGACTGCAGCACGCCGAGCTCCTCTGTCCTCCACTATCTCCTGGAGTTTGCTCAAATTCAGTAATTTGTTTTCTCAAATTACTGTTGAGTCAGTAATGCTATGTAACCATCCTCTCTCGCCCCTTTCTCCTTTTGCCTTCCATCTTTCCCAGCATCAAGGTCTTTTCCAGTGAGTCAGGTGGCCAAAGAATTGGAGCTTCAGCTTTAGTATCAGTCCTTCCAATGAACATTCAGGGTAGATTTCCTTTAAGATTGATTGGTTTGATCTCTTTGCTGTCCAAGGAACTCTCAAGAGGCTTCCCCAGCATGACAGTTGAAAAGTATCAATTCTTTTATGCTCAGCATTCTTTATGGTCCAGCTCTCACATCTGCACATGACTACTGGGAATATCAGAGCTTTGACTATATGGAGCTTAACTGGCAAAATGATGTCTCTGCTTTTTACTACGCTGTCTAGGTTAATCATAGTTTTTCTTCCAAGGAGCAAGCAAGCATCTTTTAATTTCATGGCTGCAGTCACTGTCTTCAGTGATTTGGGAACTCAAGAAAATCTGTCACTGCTTCCACTTTCCCCACTTCTATTTGCCATGAGTGATAGGACCAGATGACATGATCTTAGTTTTTTTAATGTTGAGTTACAAGACAGCTTTTTCACTCTCTTTCACTTTCATCAAGAGGCTCTTTAGTTCCTCTTCACTTTCTGTCGTTACAGTGGTATCATCTGGACATCTGAGATTGTTGATATTTCTCCTGGTAATCTTGATTCCAGCTTCTGAGTTGTGCAGCCCAGCATTTTGCATGATGTACTCTGCATACAGGTTAAATAAGCAGAGTGACAATATACAGCCTTGATGTACTCGATTTTCCCAATTTTGAACCATTCAGTTGTTCTATGTCTGGTTCTGTTTCTTCTTGAGCCACATACAGGTTTCTCAGGAGATAGGTAAGGCAGTCTGGTATTCCCATGTCTTTAAGAATTTTCCATTTTATTGTGATCCACACAAAGTTAATGAAGAAGTAGATATATTCCTGGAATTCCCTTGCTTTCTCTATGATTCAGTGAATGCTGGCAATTTGATCTCTGGTTCCTTTGCCTTTCTAAACTTAGCTTGCACATCCAGAAGTTCTTGATTCACATACTGCTGAAGCCTAGCTTGATGGGTTTTGAGCATAACCTTATGAGCATAAGAAATGAGTGCAACGATATGGTTGTTTGAACATTCTTCAGCATTGCTCTTCTTTGGGGTTGGAATGAAAACTGAACTTTTCAGTCTGGTGGCCACTGCTGAGTTTTCCAAATTTGCTGATATATTGAGTGCAGCATTTTAACAGCATCATCATTTAGGATTTGAAATAGCTCAGCTGGAATTCCATCACCTCCACCAGCTTTGTTTATAGTAATGCTTCCTAAGGCCAACTTGACTTCACACTTCATGGTGTCCAGCTCTAGGTGACCACATCATCATGGTTATCCAGGTCATTAAGGCCTTTTTTGTATGATTCTTCTGTGTATTCTTGCCACCTCTTCTTAATATCTTCTGCTTCTGTTAGGTCCTTATCGCTTCTGTCCCTTGTTGTGCCCATCCTTGCAAGAAATGTGCCCTTGATATCTTCAATTTTCTTGAAGAGATCTCTAGTCTTTCCCATTCTATTGTTTTCCTCTATTTCTTTGCATTGTTCATTTAAGAAGGCCTTATCTCTCCTTGCTATGCTTTGGAACTCTGCATTCAGTTGGGTATATCTTTCACTTTCTACTTTGCCTTTTGCTTCTCTTATTTTCTCAGCTCTTTGTAAAGCCTCCTCAGACAACCACTTAGCCTTCTTGCATGTCTTTTTCTTTTGGATGGTTTTGGTCACTGCCGCCTGTGCAGTGTTACAAACCTCTGTCCATAGTTCTTCAGGCACGGTGTCTACCAGATCTAATCCCTTGAAACTATTTGTCACTTCCACTCTATAAACATAAGGGATTTGATTTAGGTCATAGCTGAACGGACTAGTGGTTTTCCCTACTTTCTTCAATTTTAAAGTCTGAATTTTACAATAAGGAGCTGATGATCTGAGCTAGTCAAAGCTGTTTTTTTCCAGTAGTCATGTATGGATGTGAGAGTTGGACCATAAAGAAAGCTGAGCACTGAAGAATTGATGCTTTTCAACTGTAATGAAGAGTCTTGAGAGTCCCTTGGACTGCAAGGAGATCAAACCAGTCTGTCCTAAAGGAAATCAGTTCTGAATATTCTTTGGAAGGACTGATGCTGAAGCTGAATCTCCAATACTTTGGCCAAGCGATGCAAAGAACTGACTCATTTTGGAAAAGACCCTGATGCTGGGAAAGACTGAAGGCAGGAGGAGAAAGGGACAACAATGGATGAGATGGTTGGATGGCATCACCGACTCAATGGACATGAGTTTGAGCAAGCTCTGGGAGTTGGTGATAGACGGAAGCCTGGAGTGCTGCAGTCCACAGGGTCGAAAAGAGACAGACACAACTGAACTGAATTGAACTGACTGAGCCACAGTCAGCTTCAGGCCTTGTTTTTGCTGATTGTATAGAGCTTCTCTATCTTCGGCTGAAAAGAATATAATCAATCTTATTTTGGTATTGACCATCTGGTGATATCCATGTGTAGAGACGTCACTTGTGTTATTGGAAAAGGGGGCTTCCTATTACCAGTGTGTTCTCTTGACAAAATTCTGTTAGCCTTTTTCCTGCTTCAGTTTGTACTCTAAGGCCAAACTCGCCCGTTGCTCCAGGTATCTCTTGACTTGCTACTTTTCCAATCTCCTGTGATGAAAAGGATATCTTTTCAGTGTGTGTTAGTTTTAGAAAGTCTTGTAGGGCTTCACAGAACTGGTCAACTTCTTTGGCATCAGTGTTTGAGGCATAGACTTGGATTACTGTGATGTTGAATGGTTTACTTTGGAAACGAACCGAGATCATTCTGTCCTTTTTGAGGTTGCACCCAAGTACTGTATTTCAGACTCTTGTTGACTATGAGGGCCACTCCATTTCTTCTAAGGGATTCTTGCCCACAGTAGTAGATACAGTGGTCTTAGAATTAAATTTGTCCATTCCTATCCATTTTATTTCACTGATTCCTAAGATGTTGATGTTCATTCTTGCCATCTCCTGCTTGACCACATCCAATTTACCTTGATTCATGGACCAAACATTCCAGGTTCCTATGCAATATTGTTATTTACAGCATCCAACTTTACTTTTACCACTAGATACATCCACAGATGAGTGTCATTTCCACTTTGGCTCAGCTGCTTCATTCTTTCTGGAGCTGTTTCTCTGCTCTCCCCCAGTAGCATATTGAACACCTTTGAATGTGGGGGGCTCATCTGGCATCATATCTTTTTGCCTTTGCATACTGTTCATGGGGTTTTCATGGCAAGAATACTGGAGTGGCTTGCCATTCCCACCTCTGGTGGACCACATTTGTCAGAACTCTTCACTTTGATGTGTCTTGGGTGGCCCTGCAAGGCATGGCTCATAGCTTCACTGGGTTACGCAAGCCCGTTGCCATAACAAGGTTGTGATGATGAAGGGACATCCCTACTAGTTATGATAACTGGAAGTTTCTATAAGAGTATTTAAACTTTGCATTTGATTTCCCTCACAGTTATTGGACTATTCAGATTTTCTCTTTTTCTCCATGTCAGTTTTGGTAAGTTTTTGTTTTTTAGAAAATTGCCCATTATATTCAAACTGTCACATTTACTGGTGTAAAGTTATTCATAATATATTTTTTAAATTTTTCTGATGTTTGTAGGATCTTTGATGTGTCTGTCCCCTTTCATACCTGAGATTGGCAATTTGTGTTTTCCCTCTCTTAAAAAAAAACCTTGATTGGTCTTGCTAAGAGTAATGAATTTACTAATTTCTAGAACAGACTTTTAGTTTTATTGTTTTCTGTTTTGGATATTTGATTTTTTTCACTGATTTACACTGTTATCTTTATTACATTCTTTCCTTCTACTTTCTTTGGGTTTAATTTACTGTGCTTTCTTCCAAGTTCTTGAAACAGAAGGTTAAATGATTGATTTTGCACACTCTCTCCTCTTCTTTATATGCATTTGGAGCTAGAAACTTCCTGCTAAGCACTACTTTTGCTGGTTCACAAGCCCTCCAACTTAACATGTCCATGAACATCCTTAGATGTGTTCATGTGGTTCAGGTACTCCCATAGAGTTGGCGGGGAAAGCAGAAGCAAGATGTAGACTGCTATGTGGATTCTGACACCACCCATGTGACCGATGTGGGGTGTCATGCCCCCCCCCACCCTGCCCCAGCCACCTGAGGCTCCCTTGGTGTAGTGCTGAAGTCCCACATCCTGGGAACCCCTCTTTCCTGGACAGCCTGACCTGGCTGGTCACCCTGCATTTACATAAGTTTAGGTCTCCTGCATGCAGGCAGATTCTTTACTGTCTGAGTCACCAGGGAAGCCCCAGGAATACATACAAACAATAAATATGCCAATAGGAAGTGAAAGTCAGACACCCAAAATTCAGAAGGACCCTGCAGATTCTGGCAGTGGGAGGCTCTGGGGAGGGAGGGGGTCCGCATGTCGCTTGCTCCAAGCAGATGGTCTATTTCTGTAACAAAGGGAAACCGGAGGCAAACATGATAAAAATGTAAGAGCCGCTATTGTGGGTGGAGGGTACAGCAAGCTGGTTCTGGGATCCTTTGAAAACAGAAGGGAGGGCTTAGAGGAGGTGGCCCTAAGGAAGTCGCTGACCCCCACATACTGAAGAGGGCACCCCAGAGCCATGAAGGAGGGAACTGTGAACTGGGCTCTCAAAGCTGAGGAGAAGCTACCATTTGCAAAAATGAGCAGTGGGAAAGGAGCCAGATCAAACCACAAATAAAGCTGTTAAAAGAGAAAAAGGGAACAGAATAAATAAAATTCACACAGACAGTAAAACATGCCAGAGAGATGTGCCCATAAGAGAAATGAAAACTGCAATGTGATCATTCAAAGTGAGCTTAACAGACTTGAGAAAATACTACAACATATGAAAAAACAGAGCAGAATCACACGAAGTCAGAAGTGAGGGATTAAAATTTAGGAAGGGGGACTTCCCTGGCAGTCCGGTGGTTAGGGCTCTGCGCTTCCACTGCAGGAAGAGTTGGATCCCTCTTTGGGGGGCTAAGATCCCACAGAATGTGTGGTGTGGCCAAAACAAAAAAACCACAAACGACTCAGGAGAGAATATAAATAACAGAAATTTAGAACCAGAAACTCAGAAGGAAACTATGAATAAAGAAACAAGGAAGATAATTCTTTAAGAGAAAGAAGAGATAAGAGTGGAAATATCTAAAAAAATGATGAGGGACTTCCTTGGTAGTCCAGTGGATAAGACTTCAGGCTCCCAGTGCAGGCGGCCCAGGTTCCACCCCTGGTCTGGAGGCTGGATCCCACATGCTGCAACTAAAGATCGTGCGTGCCGCAACGAAGATTGAAGATCCCACATACCACAACTAAGGATGTTTGGGCCAGAGTGAGTAAAGCAGGAGAGACTCCATCTTGAAGCTTGTCATGCATCTTGAAGACAGGATGTAAACTGGGCCTGAAGCCTGCCCAAGAGTGAGGAAACTGTTGCTAATGAAAACCAGGTCTCCTGGAGACTTCCCTCCCTACAGATGGCAAACAGAGTTTGTAGTTGAGGTCAGGCTGCCCCTGTTAGGTTAACCATGTAGATATTCCCCCTTGATGCATACTCATTGTCTCCCGCCACTTTAACCTTGTTTGTTCTCCTAGCTCATACTTGTTGTAAAACTCAGTCATATACAACAAAGAGGTTGCTAACAGGTAACCAGTCATATGGTGGAAGGGGGGTAATAAAACTGGGCCTCTCAGAAACATCAGGGTACTTGTTGGGAACTGATTCCCCTTGGACCCGCTGGCATAATAAACCATACTCCACTGTCCTGAGTGTCCTCTGAGTTTGTGTTTGAGACTCCAGATTCCACAGCAAGACCTGGCGCACGCAAATAAATAAAGAAATCATATTTTAAAAATGATGAAAAGGATCAAGAAAAAGTGGCAAAAGTGAACAAAGCAAAGATAAGTCATTATATTTATTGCAGGAGGCTCCCAGGAGGAAAACCGAAGGACAAGAGTGAAGCAAATGTTTTAAGGGCTAAAATTCAAGGAAACTGAAAGTGAAGTCGCTCAGTCGTGCCCGACTCTTTGCGACCCCGTGGACTGTAGCCTACCAGGCTCCTCTGTCCATATGATTCTCCAGGCAATAATACTGGAGTGGGTTGCCATTTCCTTCTCCAGGAAATTCAAAGAAGTGTTCCTGAAATTAAAGAAAAAAAATTTGAAAAGCACCATGTACCTGAGGAAATCAATTGATAACAACCAACACAAAGTGTGTTCTTATAAAATTACTGGATTTTAGATAAGAAGTTGTTGTTCAGTCGCACAGTCATGTCTGACTCTTTACAACCCCAAGGACTGCAGCAGACCAGGCTTCCCTGTCCTTCACCATCTCCCAGGTTTGCTCAGATTCACATCCGTTGAGTGGATGATGCCATCCAACCATCTCATTATCTGTTGCCCCCTCTCCTCTTGCCCTCAGTCTTTCCCAGCATCAGGGTCTTTTCCAATGAGTCGGTTCTTCGCATCAGGATTGGAGCTTCAGCTTCAGCATCAGTCCTTCCAATGAACATTCAGGACTGATTTCCTTTAGGGTTGACTGGTTTGACCTCCTTAATATCCAAAGGACTCTGTAGAGTCTTATCCAGCACCACAGTTCAAAAGCATCAGTTCTTCAGTGCTCAGTCTTCTTTACGTTCCAAGTCTCATAGCCATACCTGACCACTGGAAAAATCAGAGCTTTGATGATAGGGACCTTTGTCGACAAAGTGATAACTCTGCTTTTTACTAGGCTGTTTAGGTTTGTCATAGCTTTTCTCCCAAGGAGCAAACATCTTCTAATTTCACGGCTGCAATCACCGTCCACAATGATTTTGAAGCCCAAGAAAAATGAAATCTGTCACTGTTTCCATTTTTCCCCCTCTATTTGCCATGAAGTGATGGGACTGAATGCCATATCTTAGTTTTTTGAATGTTGAATTTCAAGCCTTTCACTTTAGTTTCTCTTTGTTTTCTAACATTGGGGTGGTGTCATCTGCATATCTGAGATTACTGATATTTCTCCTGGCAATCTTGATTCCAGCTTGAGCTTCATCCAGCCTGGCATTTTGAATGATGTACTCTGCATGAGCAGGGTGGCAATACACAGCCTTGAGGCAATACACTCCTTTCCTAATTTTGAACCAGTCCATTATTCCATGTCTGGTTCTGTTACTTCTTGACTTGCATACAGGTTTCTTAGGAGGCAAGTAAGGTGGTTTGGTCTTCTCATCTCTTTAAGAATTTTCCACAGTTTGATGTGATCCACACAGTCAAAGGCTTTAGTCAATGAAGCAGAAGTAGATGTTTTTCTGGAATTCCTTTGATTTCTCTATGAAGAAGTAGGTCCCTTAAGTACTGGGTTGCCATCAGACTTGTACAGACACATTTTGTTCCAGAAGAGAGTGGATACGCTAATGTGTTAGTATTTAAGGTACTCAGGAAAGAAAAGGTTTTTTCAGGTAAATAGACTTTCAGGTGTAAAGGCTGTGCAGAGTGTCCCCAGTGTGAGGGGGTGGGCTCTACCCTCTGCTACTGTCTCAGTGATGCCACTGGAGTGACTGGAAGCCCTTCACCTTCACGCTGTATCTCACACCTGATGCAATGATTCATCAAAGTAAAACATAAATGCACAAGTAAGATGTAAATTTGTAAAATTTTTAGAAGAAACTTTTGTGACTTTAGGTTAGGGAAAAAAATTCTTAGATATGATACCAAACTCAAGATCCAAAAACAAAAAGTTGATAAAGAGGACTTGTTGTTCAGTCAGTCAGTCATGTCCAACTCTTCACAACCCCATGGACTGCAGCATGCCAGGCTTCCCTGTCCTTTATCATTTCCCGGAGTTTGCTCAAACTCATTTCCATTGAGTCAGTGATGCCATCCAACCCTCTCATCCTCTGTTGCTCCCTTCTCCTCTTTCCCTCAGTCTTTCCCAGCATCAAGGTCTTTTCCAGTGAGTTGGCCCTTCACATCAGGTGGCTGAAGTATTGGAGCTTTAGCTTCAGCATCAGTCCTTCCAATGAATATTCAGGACTGATTTTCTTTGGGATTGACTGGTTTTATCTCCTTGCAGTCCAAGGGACTCTCAAGAGTCTTCTCCAACACCACAGCTCAAAAGCATCAGTTCTTTGGCGTTCAGCCTTCTTTACATCCAACTCTCGCATGGCTACTGGAAAAGCCATAGCTTTGACTATATGGACTTTTGTCAGCAAAGTAATGTCTCTACTTTTTAATATGTTGTCTAGGTTTGTCATAGCTTCTCTTCCAAAAAGCAAGCGTCTTTTAATTGTGTGGCTGCAGTCATCATCTGCAGTGATTTTGGAGCCCTTCACTCTTTCAATTGTTTTTGCATCTATTTGCTGTGAAGAGATGGGACTGGATGCCATCATCTTTGTGTTTTGAATGTTGAGTTTTAAGCCAGCTTTTTCACTCTCTTCTGTCACCTTCATCAAGAGGCTCTTTAGCTCCTTTTCGCTTTCTGCCATAAGGGTGGTGTCATCTGCATATCCAGGCAATCTTGATTCCAGCTTGTGCTTCATCCAGTCTGGCATTTTGCATGATGTATGAGATCAAACCAGTCAATCCTAAACGAAATCAGTCCTGAATATTCATTGGATGGACTGATGCTGAAGCTGAGGTTCCAATACTTTGGGCACCTGATGTGAAGAACTGACTCACTGGAAAAGACCCTGATGTTGGGAAAGATTGAAGACAGGAGGAGAAGGGGCAACAGACAAACTGAACTGAACTCTGCATATAAGTTAAATAAGCAGGGTGAAAATATACAGCCTTGATGTACTTCTTTCTCAATTATTCAAAGTTTAAAATTTTTGCTTTACGAGAAGAGATTGAGACAAGCCACAGACCAGGGAAATTTTTTGCAAATCTGATAAGAAACTTTTATCAGAGTATATAAATAACACTCAAAACTCCATAGAAACCCCAATTTAAAAAAAAATAGACAAAAGACCTGAAAATACTTTTCACTAAAAAGATACATGGATGGCAAATAAGCTCCAAGCTGTCAGTCGTTGGAAACACAAGTTAGTGAGACACTGTCACACACCTCTCAGGATGCCTCTCCATCCAGCAGACAAGGAAACCTGACACTACCCACAGTTGGAAGGGGTGCAGCAGCCAGACATCCGGACGTTATGGGGGAGAACATAAAATTGAAAAGAAACTGACGCTGTGACCTGGCAACTCCCCTCCGAGACATTAAGCCATGGGCCATGAGAACTCGGGCTTACACAGAAACCTGCTGGGGGCCTGTGCCAGACTCAGTGTCCTTCGCAGGTGGGCTGCATGGACACGTCTCCAGGGGGTGGGGGCCGTGGCGGGGCGGTGGGGGACGGGAGGCAGAAAGCGGGCTTTGGAGNCCCGTTTAAATGTCCTTTCCCCTTATTTTGTAATTGTACAGTTAGCAGGGTCATTTGCTTATTTATTTTCTTTTTTTCCTTCTGGAGTTAAGAATAGAATAGAATGCATAGTGAAAGAGTGTGTCTTATCTGAGGGCTCAGACACTTCTGCTGGGTTTCTTTGTTACTTCTTTGCCTTTTACTCCCTGGAGGCTGCACAGGTGTTAGATGCAGGGTGAGAGAGAGGGAGGGAGGGAGGGAGGGAGGTGGTCAAAGACAGGAAGGAGGAGAGAGCGAGCTTTCAGGGTGGTGGTGATTAGCAGTCTGGAGAAAGGAACAGTCTTTTAACGCATAGAGTATGCACAGCTAACTTACTCAAGGTCACGTGATGGGAGCATTCAGAACTTTCAAGGTGAGCCGACCCGTTTGACTCCCTGGGTCTCAGTGCTCTCTACTCGAACATTGTGCCAAGTTTGCATCTGGTGAGCTTTCCAAAAAAAGAGTGCTGAACTCAATTTAACTTCCAGGGGGATAGTTAGGCATGAAAGTTGAAAACGTGGGGGGCTGGGGAGAGAAGAAGGAATGGGAGGGAGTGGCA
Organism: Oreotragus oreotragus; assembly: GCA_006410675.1. NCBI lineage: Eukaryota > Metazoa > Chordata > Mammalia > Artiodactyla > Bovidae > Oreotragus > Oreotragus oreotragus. The sequence goes on from SJYX01017019.1 coordinate 388,659, forward strand.
AGAGGCTGCTGACTGACTGTTTCCACCTTTGGATCACAGCTCTTGAAACATTACACCTAAAATAGGTCAACAGGGATTTGGGATAAAGTGGGATAAGCTTTAGTTAATTATCCCAAATGTGCAGAATGCCTGCTTTTAAATCCTGAGTTGGATTTAATCACAGAAGCTGAGAAGATCTTCCAACATCCAAATCCATTTGAAACTTGACCGGAGGGGCATTCTATCCAAAAAGATAGTTGTTCAGTAATAAGGTGGCAAGCTCAGCCGCCGCACAAAGACAAGGACTCCCAGTGGCTCGTTTGTGCACTGGTTCCTGGTGTCATTCAGGGAGCAGCACAGCAGGCGGAATTAAGGAGCAAGTGCTGGCTCTGATCACTTTCCACATCCTCCCCGTCAGGCTGGGTCTCCTGGGCAGAACAGACCTCACATTCAATACAACAGAGACACGAGACGACACAAAACACCAGCAATCAGTTGGTGGGGAGACCTGAATAACAGAGATGCTGAAAACGGGGCATGGAGGGTACTTCAAACCTCACTCTGAGACACACTTTGTCTTTAAAGTTATCTTGGCTTTTCAACAATCTTACATGAGTCTGGTGGGGGTCCATTTAAGGAAGACTGTGAGCCCTCCTGAGGTGTATTGTTAAAAAGACTAACATTTGCTGGAGGTGTAAAAGCAAGTTGATTTACTTCCTGAACAATTTTGAAAACCATCCCAGAAAATGCTTTGGATTAACCTCTGCTGATAGCATCTTATAAAGCTTGTCATGACTTTGTGGTTTAGCCACTAAGTTGTGTCCAGTTCTTATGACTCCATGGACTGTAGCCTGCCAGGCTCCTCTGTCCACAGGACTTTCCAGGCAAGAATACTGGAGTGGGTTGCCATTTTCTTCTCCAGAGGATCCCCCTGACCCAGGCATCGGACCTGCATCTCCTGCATTGCAGGCAGTCTCCGGCCTTGCAGACAAATTCTTTACCAACTGAGCCACCAGGGAAGCTTTCCATGATTTAGTGAAGTGGATCCGAACAGGCCTCCCCGGCCTACATCCTTCCTCCAGCCATATGTCCATCCCACACCCTCCATTCACAAAGGCATTGTCCATCAATGTTCTGATGTTAAAACTCTACTCCAGGCACACCATGGTTCTAATCCAGCTTTCTCTTATAACTATTTCTTTTCATTTTTTTCCCTTCCTTCTTGCTGCACATCCCAAATCACACGCTTGCCAAGGGCAAGAGTCATATCTATTTAGGTTTGGGAGTTCGACGTCTCCAAGAGTGCTGTCACTTTGAAGAGTGTTAGAACACAGCTACTGTTGCATGAGTTCAGTACTGTTGCTCATTTGTGTCTGACTCTTTGCAACCCCGTGGACTAAAACATACCAGGCTTCCTTGTCCATCACCAGAGCTTCCTTGTCCATCACCAGAGCTTCCTTGTCACTACCAGAGCTTTTTCAAACTCATCTGCATCGAGTCGATGATGCCATCCAACCATCTCGTCCTCTGTCGTCCCCTTTTCCTCGTTTTCAAACTTTCCCAGCATCAAGGTCTTTCCCAATGACTCACATCAGGTGGCCAAAGTATTGGAATTTCAGCTTCAACATCAGTCATGCCAGTGAATATTGAGCACTGATCTCCTTTAGGATGGACTGGTTGGATCTCTTAGTCTTCTCCAACACCACAGTTCAAAAGCATCAAGTCTTCAGTGCTCAGCTTTCTTTATAGTCCAACTCTCACATCCATACATGATTACTGGAAAAACCATAGCTTTGACTAGATGGACCTTTGTTGGCAAAGTAATGTCTCCGCTTTTTAATATGCTATCCAGGTTGGTCATAGCTTTTCTTCCAAGGAGTGTCTTTTAATTTCATGGCTGCAATCACAATCTGCAATGATTTTGGAGCCCCCCCAAAAATAAAGTCTCTCACTGTTTCCATTGTTTCCCCATCTATTTGCCACGAAGTAATGAAGTAACGGGACCACATGGCATGATCTTAGTTTTCTGAATGCTGAGTTTTAGGCCAACTTTTCCATTCTCCTCTTTCACTTTCATCAAGAGGCTCTTTAGTTCTTCTTCACTTTCTGCCATAAGGGCAGTGTCATCTGCATATCTGAGATTTCTGGTATTTCTTCTGGCAATCTTGATTCCAGCTTGTGCTTCATCCAGTCCAGCATTTCTCATGATGTACTCTGCATAGAAGTTAAATAAGCAGTTCTGGATTTGGAACCAGTCCGTTGTTCCATGTCCTGTTCTCATTGTTGCTTCTTGACTTGCATATAGATTTCTCAGAAGGCAGGTCAGGTGGCCTGATACCACTATTTCTTGAAGAATTTCCCACAGTTTGTTGCATAAGTGGTGATAATGAACTGATCTAATGAACACTTGTTGAGTATCTAGTAGGCAATGCTGCTGCTACGTTGCTTACAAAAGTTCGAGTCCTTTACCCCCAGGAAGTTTGTGACCTATTGAAAGAGAGGAGCTGCAGAAGTTATAGGAACGATTCCAGTAGAGGTAGAAAATCCTGAAGCAGGAACCTGCTATAAAGCTCAGGAAGCTCAGCTCAGTGCTCTGTGATGACCTAGAGGAGTGGGATGGTGGGGGATGGGAGGTCCACAGGGGAGGGGGTATATGTACACATGTAACTGATTCACTTCACTGTACAGTAGAAACTAACACAGTGTCACAGAACAATTCTTATCCAGTAAAAAATAGCATGCTGGAAACATACAGCACAAGGGTTTCATGGATACAACAGGTGGCATATGGGGCTCAGAGAAGGTGCTCTATGAGTTGGATTTTATGGGAAGACTGGGGCTCTGATAGAAAAGGGTAGAAAGGGAAATCCAGGCTGAGAAAGCCATTTGAAGAACAGCACGGATGATGGTGGGGTTAGATCACAGCCAATAGACTCGTGTCCACTTTGACATAGGGTGCCTAGACAGATGTGAGAGAAGTGAATCTAAGGTTCCCTGCAGAATTCCTTTACTCTCCTGCTTCTAGAATGGACACACTCGCTCCAACACCCAGGAATCAGAGAAATAAATTTCATTTGCTAAATCACCTCGTATCACTCCAGGGCAGAATCTGCGAAGTGGTCCTGGGGCCCGGACTCCCAAATAGAACACAGATGAGGACCCCAAATTTCCCAAATCTCACTCTTCTGATAGCTAATGCCTACCCTCAGCCCCATTCCCAGGATCCTTTGAGAGGCCTTACATAGTCACAGATACAGAGCTTTCTACCAGACTTTAAAACAAGAATTTCACCTCAGAGGTGAGAATGGATATGAGAAATTTCAGCCCAAAGAGTGATTTCCCCCCAAGGCTGTCATGAGCACCTGAAGACAGGGGTTTATAATGGAAGTGCCATTGCAGCTGTAACTACATTGCCACAAAAGTGTGACACTGTCCCCAGGTACAGGCACTGTGATAAGACAGAGCATTTAAATGATGCTTGGAAGGACAACCATGGTATGCAGTTGTCTTTTTCTAGATCATCACATCTCCCAGTCACTTCCATTTCCAGCTAAAAAGACACACAAGTTGCATGGGGGAAAAGCTTAGTGCAAGAACGGCAAGTTTTGCAACTAGAGAAAAATCAGTTATGAAGGACGCTGGGTTCTGACTTGAGGCAACTGTCACTAAGAGGCTGTGATAACCCCGGGGCTCTGGGAGAGTTCACCAGGGTTCAGTTCCCTTCTGGCCAGCCCCCGAGCCTCCCTGAGCAATTCCCTGGGACGGTCCCCGAGCCGGTCCGTTCCAGTCTAGAGCTGAGGTGGTGGGATCAGACTTTCCTGGCAGACAGCACCGCATAAAATGTAACTCTGCAAGGAAGCGGGAGCCGATATTAGCACAAAGGGAGTTTCTTTCTCCAACAGTTCTGTAAACTACTTCGCTGCTCCGCTTCCATGGACCATATCCTGAGATCATGTGGGATTTCATCAAATCAGTAATAAGGTCCCAAGTCACACAGGAGAAAACAAATAAAATTCTCATTGATGTCACATGAGACAAAAGTGAAGTGAAGTGAAGTCGCTCAGTCGTGTCCAACTCTTTGCAACCCCATGGACTGTAGCCTACCAGGCTCCTCCCTCCATGGGATTCTCCAGGCAAGAGTACTGGAGTGGGTTGCTATTGCCTTCTCCAGGGGATCTTCCTGACCCAGGGATTGAACCCACGTCTCCAGCATTCCAGGCAGATTGCTTTAACCTCTGAGCCACCAGGGAAGCCCACATCAGGGGGGAAAAAGCCAACAGAAAATGAAAACTACTCTTTCATCGTCAGGAAACTATGTGTTGGAAAGAAAGTTATGAGCAACCTAGATAGCATATTCAAAAGCAGAGACATTACTTTGCTAACAAAGATCTGTCTAGTCAAGCCTATGGTTTTTCCAGAGATCATGTATGGATGTGAGAGTTGGACTGTGAAGAAAGTTGAGTGCTGAAGAATTGATGCTTTTGAACTGTGATGTTGGAGAAGACTCTTGAGAGTCCCTTGGACTACAAGGAGATCTAACCAGTCCATTCTAAAGGAGATCAGTCCTGGGTGTTCTTTGGAAGGAATGATGCTAAAGCTGAAACTCCAGTACTTTGGCTACCTCATGCAAAGAGGTGACTCATTGGAAAAGACTCTGATGCTGCGAGGGATTGGGGCAGGAAGAGAAGGGGACGACAGAGGATGAGATGGCTGGATGGCATCACCGACTCGATAGACTTGAGTCTGAGTGAACTCTGGGAGTTGGTGATGGACAGGGAGGCCTGGCGTGCTGTGATTTATGGAGTCGCAAACAGTCGGATAGACTGAGCGACGGAACTTATGTGTATGTGTACATCTGTGTGTACATACATTATATATTATATATATTTGTTTCAAACCTATAATCAAATTTTTGCATTACATGTGCCTACATGAATATCCTCTCTTCTATTTTTTACTTTATAATTGCTTCACAAGATTGTGTTCACTTTTGCTGTACTAAGAAGTGAATCGGCTCTTTGTACACATACATCCCTCTCCTTCTTTAGCCTCCCTCCCGCTCATATCCCACCCTTCTAGGTCAACACAGCACCAAGCTGAGCTCCCTGTGCTTTACAGCAGCTTAGTAAAGTACCTAGTATCACTAGGTCCGTATTTCACGCATGGTAGTGTATACATGTCAATCCAAATCTCCCAGTTCCTCCCACCTTCCCCTTCCCCCACTGTTTCCACTATTCTTTATGTCTGCATCTCTATTTCTTCACTGAAAAAAGGTTTAATAGTCAGAAAGATAAGTATATATATATATATGTATATTAATAAATATCGTCTTGATAGAGCGTAATACTACTCCAAAAGCTATGGGTCTCAGTTTTTCCTTCAGGCTAAATGTGGGCAATTTAGCTCATTTTGCATGACTTTCTTTCCATTAGTAGGGTTCCAATCCTCTTTGATTTGTTAGTTTAATGAATAGCAAACCTCGCCCTCTTCCACATTTAGCATAATACATCCTTTATCAAGGTGCCTTTTGTGCCCATCAGTGTGGATAAGTCTGCACAGTGAACCAAATATTTGGACACTTGCCTATTTGTGTCTTAACAGCTCTAAGAAATCTGATACTGCGAAAGGAAAACATCGACTTTCCCAAACTTGTCTCGGCACTGTATTTAGTACGTGTGTGAGTGTTAGTCACGCAGTTGTGTCTGACTCTTTGCAACCATATGGACTATAGCCACCAAGCTCCTCTATCCATGGGATCTCCAGGAAAGAATACTGCCGTGGGTTGCCATTCCCTTCTTCACGGGATCTTTCTGGCCCAGGGATTGAACCTGGGTCTCCTGCATTGCAGGTGCGCTCTCTACCATCTAAGCCACCAGGGAATCCTGCATTTGGTATCCCCCCACCAACCTTAATCTTGTTTTCCTGACAATTATTCACTGGAACATATTTGGGACATGGTGCAGGAAGTCTGTGTGGACACTGCATAGAGTATAATGCAGGGTTAGGGGCCAAGAAAAGTCACTTCCCCGGCTTGTGTTTCTATGTGGACAGCTTTACACTAGAGATATTATCTTCAAATATTTCCTGATCA
>SJYX01017020.1:0-19598 GCA_006410675.1 Oreotragus oreotragus
GAACACTGGAGTGGGTTGCCATTTCCTTCTCCAATGCACAAAAGTGAAAAGTGAAAGGGAAGTCGCTCAATCGTGTCTGACTCTTAGCGACCCCATGGACTGCAGCCTACCAGCTCCTCTGTCCAAGGGATTTTCCAGGCAAGAGTACTGGAGTGGGGTGCCATTGCCTTATAAAAATGAAAATTAAAGGAGTAATAGAGGGCTTAAAATTTATTTAAAAATTAAAAAAAATAAAGAATGATTGTAAAAATAGTAAAAATATATCTAGGACTTTCTCTGGTGTTGTTGTGGGTGGTGTGGGGTCAGTTCATTTTCAGATAGTTCCTTGATCCGGCTTATATTTCTCAAGATCTATAAGCCCCTAACTACAGGGTTTTAATCTATTGCTCCTGTCACTTCCAAGGAGGTTCCCTCTGTTTTAGCTTCTTCTGTCTGCTGGTCTCTTCAGTGTCTAATTTCCGCCCTGACACAAGGGGGCGGTGGTGGCACTCTTTTAGGCTCACTTGTTCAGTGGTGCTGTGGGGAGGGAGGGATGCTGCAAACAAACACTGGTGTGTGTTCACAGTGTCTCGTCCACACTGGGTTTGCCCCTGCTCATGGCGTATGTGCTTTCCCTGTCAACACTGCTTAGTCTCTAGGTTGCTCTGCAGGGAACTGTCTGAGGCTGGCCCTGGGTTGTATGCACTTCCCAGGTCTAAGCCACTCAGGTTCAGGTACTAAAATTAAAAAAAATAAAGAATGATTGTAAAAATAGTAAAAATATATCTAGGACTTTCTCTGGTGTTGTTGTGGGTGGTGTGGGGTCAGTTCATTTTCAGATAGTTCCTTGATCCGGCTTATATTTCTCAAGATCTATAAGCCCCTAACTACAGGGTTTTAATCTATTGCTCCTGTCACTTCCAAGGAGGTTCCCTCTGTTTTAGCTTCTTCTGTCTGCTGGTCTCTTCAGTGTCTAATTTCCGCCCTGACACAAGGGGGCGGTGGTGGCACTCTTTTAGGCTCACTTGTTCAGTGGTGCTGTGGGGAGGGAGGGATGCTGCAAACAAACACTGGTGTGTGTTCACAGTGTCTCGTCCACACTGGGTTTGCCCCTGCTCATGGCGTATGTGCTTTCCCTGTCAACACTGCTTAGTCTCTAGGTTGCTCTGCAGGGAACTGTCTGAGGCTGGCCCTGGGTTGTATGCACTTCCCAGGTCTAAGCCACTCAGGTTCAGGTACTCAGGTAGTCCTCAGAGGCTCAGACTTGGTTGGGTCTGCGTTTTGTGCCCTTCCCAGGTCCAAGCAGCTCAGCTGACCAGGTGTTTGGTGAGCACGGTCACTGTGACTTATCACCTCCCCCATCCCTGCCACTTGGTTTTCTTGGTGTACAACTGGTGCACCTTCTCAGGTGGATATTGACCGTCCAGAATCCCAAGAAGTCTTAGTTAACAATGAAGCCTGCTTGCAATTTGGTAGATAATGCCTCCTTGGGGCTGTTATTGCCCCCTTCTGGCTCTGGCTGCCTGTCACTGGAAGGGGATGGTCTGCAGCTGGCTAGCTCTGCTCAGTCCACTGTTCTGTGAGCGGGCCTGGCTGTGTCTTAGATTGGGGCTTTTCACGTGGTGGCTATCCCACAGTCTGGTTTGCTAGCCCAAGTTAGTTCCTTCAGATTGCCCTCGGGGAGTTCAGTCCTGGTCCTTACTCTAAGCAATGCAGCCCGCACTTCCGTGCCCAGCCCCTGCTTGCTAGTGGTGGATGCAGGCATCTGCGCTGCTTCTCCACTAGGGGAGTTACCATTGGGCATGTAATCTGTGGGTTTAAATTATTTATTTGTTTTCCTCCCAGTTATTTGCCCTCTGTGGTTCCAAGGCTCACCACAGACTCGGCAATGAGAGTGTTTCTTGGTGTTTGGAAATGTCTCTCTTTTTTAAGACTCCCTTCCTGGGATGGAGCTCTGTTCCTACCTCTTTTGTCTCTCTTTTTGTCTTTTATATTTTTCCTATCTTCATTTGAAGACTATGGGCTGCCTTTCTGGGTGTCTGATGTCCTCTGCCAGCGTTCAAAAGTTGTTTTGTGGAATTTACTCAGCATTCAAATGTATTTTTGATGAATTTGTGGGGGATAAGGTGATCTCCTCATCCTATTCCTCTACCATCTTAGGATCGCCTCCCCAGGTTTGATTCTTAATCGGAGAACTAAGATCCCACATGCTGCAGGTCAACTAAGCTTGAACACTGCAACTCCTAACTGCGTGCTCTAGAGGCCATGTTCCTGAAAAAGAAAAGCCCATGAACTGCAACTAGAGAAAGTCATTGGGCTGCAATTAAGACCCAGCATGGTCAAAAGAAAACAAACAAAGAAAAAAAAGTCATGACTGAGAAGAATCTTTGGAGTTTGTCTCTGGACATGAGTCCACCATAACCTCTCCAGATTGCCACCTTTTCTGATTAAAGCACCTTTCCTTTCTACTGAGATTTGTCTTTTGAGTTATTGGCTTATAAGCAGCGAGCAACTGAGCCTGGGTTTGGTTACAATTTCACTTGTATAGAATTTTTAATTTAAGGTCCAAGATGCACATTGATATGATTTTCATCCTCCCCCTAGAGAACTCTATCATATAAAATGACTGCGCATTGTAATGTAAGGGCCAGATTTTTTTTTTTTTTTGCATTTCCTTTAACTTACTGTGGGATTCTGATGTCTCCTCTTTCTCATCGTTCAAATATGAACATTATTCATTTCTGCCATCAGACCATGTCAGTGAGTACTTTGAAATCCTTAAATGAAAGACCCTACATAAACAACAAATATGGCTTTACAGTGGCAGTAAACAATAGAATGACAGTAACTTGGGGCTAAAGTGTCAAGTTTAATCTTTGGAAATCTTTTATCTCCAAGCAGAGCCAGGGTGGATACATCTTCCTACAAACTTCCCAAGAACCACACACTAAAAAGTTGGGAATTCTGTTTAGTTCTGCAAAAGATAAAGAGTTAACTAAATCATACCAGGACTTCAGACCATGGCTCCAAGGAGTCTAGGTACATCAAACCAGATGTTCAGATTGAGCCATGCCCTCCAGCTGTCCCAGGAAAACATTTTTTAGACAAAGAATGAACATCTTACTTGTCATCGTTGAGCTGCATGTAGCTTCCAGCAAAGTGAAGGCTGGTACTACTTTTAATTTGTTTTTGCTATTGTTAAACTTTGTGCATTCTTGTGGTCTTCTTCATTTGTGTGTGAGAAAGAAAGGCTTAAAAAAACACACACACATATTTGCTCTCTCTTTCTTTTGGTATTTTCTTGGGGATAGTCTTAATTGAGGACAATTGGGGATTTGCCAATTGACTATTAGAGTCATGGAGACTGTTGTTTTCCAGTAGGATAGTGGTCAGCAACTGTTTCCTTCTGAAAAGTGTCAATATGCAGAAATTTTGGGGCCCAGTTTTTGGATGTTATCTTCAATTTTGTATAAAATATTATTTTGTCACTTCAGTGTTCCAGAACACCTCTACTTTCTGCTATTTCATCCTTCATACTGATTGAGACTTTACCAGTATAAAGACGGAACAGCTGGAGCATGGCATTAATAAAAAGCAGGGAAAACATTTGGATTCACTTATCTTTTGGACATCTGCCTCTTCCCTTGCATTTAATCAGCATGCACGAGTTCTGGGTACCAGGTTAGAGAATAGAATGTCCTAAGACATTGGTGTCTAAGATATTTTCCTTCTTCATGATATCAGAAAAGATGAAATCATTTGAAAAGCATTTTTCCTTCTTTCAACTAGCAACTGTGCAATAGAAAATAGGTTAAGTTCCAAACCAATACTTTGGTAAAGCTGTTGCCTAACAAAATAAATGGGGTAGGTAGCATTCACCCCTCTACCCCTCTTTGATGGAAGTTTTGACAATGGAAACATAGTTACCTTAGAAATATGCACCATTGCGTAAAAACCTTTTTATCTTGGGACCAAAATAACTGCTTTTGTGGTTATAAATACACTAAGAGAAACCTCAAGAAAACCTGGAGCCAATTAGTCAATTGATGTCAAAGTGACAGAGGCTGGTGTATTTACCTTCTTACTGTTACAGACTGGCTGTTACAAGCTTCTGAGTTTCTTCCTAATAGTTTCCCCTCTACTTATTTTACAATACTCAATGTATTTTTATTTTTGGATGTTAGATATTGTTTACTCTCATCCTTTCGCAGACCAGCTGGTTACTTGGGCAGAGATGATTATTTTTTTCTCCAATATGATGTAAAGGAAGGAAGTATACTGTTTCATTTTAAATCCTAGGACTCTCAGAAAGTGAAACAGACCTTCAATAGTATACACTTAAAAGAAGTCCACCAGATAAAAATATAATTCAAAAAGATACATGTACTCTGATGTTCAACAGTTCAGTTCAGTTCAGTCGCTCAGTCGTGTCTGACTCTTTGCGACCCCATGAATTGCAGCACGCCAGGCCTCCCTGTCCATCACCAACTCCTGGAGTTTACTCAAACTCATGTCCATCGAGTCCATGATGCCATCCAGCCATCTGATCCTCTGTTGTCCCCTTCTCCTGCCCCCAATCCCTCCCAACATCAGTCTTTTCCAATGAGTCAACTCTTCGCATGAGGTGGCCAAAGTATTGGAGTTTCAGCTTTAGCATCAGTCCTTGCAATGAACACCCAGGACATAGAGCAGTGCTATTTACAATAGCCAAGATGCGGAAATGATGGAAATGTCCACCAACAGGTGAAGGAATAAATACAATGTGATATATATATATATATATATATATATACACACATACATATAGTTATGTATAAATATACATGTAAATATGAATAATATTTAAATAAAATTATTCAACATGTATATATGAATGCATATAAATATATTTACACACATTACATATATTTATATGTAAATATATGTCAATATGAATATATATAAATGTGAATATGTGATATATATATACTGAAGTGCTACTCAGCCATAAAAAAAGAACAAAGTAATACCATTGCAGCAACATGGATATAACCAGAGATTATCACACTAAGTGAAGTAAGTCAGAAAGAGAAAGACAAATACCATAGGATCTCACTCATATGTGAAATCTAAAATTTGGCACAGCAGCCTGGATGGGAGGGGGCTTGTGGGGAGAATGGATACATGTATATGTATGGCTGAGTCCCTTCACTGTTCACCTGGAATTATCACAACATTTTTAATCAGCTATACCCCAGTACAAAATGTTTTTGGTGTTACAATATGGCACAAATGAGCCTATTTACAAACCAGAAACAGACTCATGGACATAGAGAACAGGCTTGTGGTTGCCAAGGGGTAGGGGGAAGGGTGAAGTGGGAGGTTGGGTTAGCAGATGTAAGCCATTATATATAGAATGGCTAAACAACAAGGTCATGCTGTCTAGTAGGAACTGTATTTGATATCCTGTGATAAACCAAAATGGAAAAGAATATAAAAAAGAATATATGAATAACTGAATCACTTGTTGTACTGGAAAAATTAACATGACATTGTAAGCAAACCATACCTCAAATTTAAAAGACAAATTTAAAAGGAAGTCAATACCTCTGCTTATAAAATCTGTTTTGCAACATCTTGAATATTTTTGATATTCCTTCCCTTGCCTGATACCAGTTCGTGAAAGGCACCCTCGTGCTTGATTTCCATTTCGAAATTGGGTGTCATTGAAATACTTTCCTCTTGCTTACTCATTTGAAATTAAAGCTTTGGAAGTTACTGATGGCCTGACAGTGCCCATGTGGGGCAATTAATAGCTAAAGACAAATATTTCCAAGGAATGCTTTCTCAAAACAATAACTCAAGCCAAACCTTTTGAGACAGCATGGGTACTGTGCCACATTACTTTGCCATCATATTTTCCTGTTTTAATTTTGTTCTTTCACATGTCTCACTCTGTTTTCCACTGTTCTTATATCCTTTATTCAGCTTATATGGAAATGTGTTGCCTTTCAGTCAGTCTTATGATTTAGACATAGTACAAACACCAGAAACCTTAAAAGTAATCAGTTATAGGCAATGGTACATTTCAATCAAGTAAACACTAAAGTTTAAGAAACACATTTTATTGCAAGAAACTCGACTTTCTAAATTCCTTCCTTTATCTCTTCTTTCCCTTTTTAACGGTTTATTGGTTCTATATTTTATTGGGAGAAAAAGGAGGTTATGAATACTCACAAGAATCTGAGATACAGCATTATTTCAGAATAGTATTCAGAATAAAAGAATTAAGTTTATTTGTTGGAGGTATGTCATTTTTATTTTTTTTTTACATCTTATCATTGATTGACATTAAGATTCCTTAAGGCATTAGCAACAAGCTTACCCCTTTGGTTTCTTGATTAATATAATAAGATCTTTATTAAAATTTTATCTGAGGCATTATGATTTGTAAAGCACAGAGCACAAAGCAATTTTAAAATATCCATCAATGCTATATAAGCTTATACTCACAGATGCTCTTCAACCTGATGTAGTGGGGATAAGATTTGAATTGGGAATTGTGGTCCAATTCTTTCTGCCTTTATTCACCCATTTAAGAATTGTGTAATGAGAATATAGCTCTATGTGGCAGTATCTTAGAGCAAGTTATTGGGTATACAGAAACAGAGTCATGTGCTCAGTCATGTCCAGTTCTTCGAGACTCCATGGCCTGTAGCCCACCAGGTTCCTCTGTCCATGGGGTTTCCCAGGCAAGAATACTGAAGAGGGTTACCATTCCCTCTTCCAACAGATTTTCTCAACCCAGAGATTGAACTTGGATCCCCTGTGCCTACTGCATTGCAGCTAGAATCTTTACTGCTGAGCCATTTGGGAAGCCTCTAGGAGAGTCATTCAGAAACTGTCAAGTCTCTCAAGTTAGACCCATGCAATATGCAAAAAATGCAGGCAAACAAAACTTCAGGAAAATAATATGAGATTCAAATTATCAACAATCTTTTTGTCAGGTGTTTATGAGTGGATTTTGGGAGATATAAAAGACAAATTTAACCAAAAGGAAATAGAAGAAAAAACTTTCAGGATTCTTTGTATATCATGAAATTACATTGGTGATCAAAAGTAACTAAGATCATGTGACATCCAAGTTACTTTGGGATTTTGATGTTCAGTTGTTCAGTCACGTCCAGCTCTTTGTGATCCTGTGGACTGTAGTATGATAGGCTTCCCTGCCCTTCACCATCTCCTGGAGTTTACTCAAACTCATCTCCATTGAGTTGATGATGCCATCCATGTTTTTATATGTGTATCTGACTTAAGTCTCAAAAAAAAAGTAAATGAGATAAAAGTTACATGTCTGAGGATTCACATGCTACTGAAAGACAGAAAGTTTCAAAAGACTGTAATCTCTGAATATATAAGGTTTAAAATAAGCCTTCAAGTATGAAGAGACTGTAGTTATGTTTATTTGTATGAATGAATGTTATTACTGCACTTAAATATATGTTTATACTTGATACAGTGTTTATCTCCCCAAATCATAAAATTTAAACTGAGAGTATATTAAAATATTAAAAAATATATTTTATTTAAACTCTGAGGGTATGACACTGACAAAAATCCCTGTTCTCATGGAATTAATCTCATCAAGAAGATAAAAACAGCTTTTGCCTTCATTGAGTCTATCTTATTGGCTTAGTAACTTTAAAACATAAAAAAAAAACCACATAAATGAAATGATCTCATTTGGTGATGCATACTGTGGAATAAATAAATGAGGCTGTGAATTAAGTTCTTTTTTCTCCCTGAACCTCAGTCTCTTCATCTATAAAAATGAGATGTTTAACCTTCAGCTTAAAACTTCTAAGGATCTATTGAATATGTGAATTAACAAAACATACTGAAAGTGAAAGTGTAGTCACCCAGTCATGTCCGACTCTTTGCTACCCCATGGACTGTAGGCTACCAGACTCCTCTGTCCATGGGATTTTCCAGGCAAGAGTACTGGAGTGGGGTGCCATTTCCTTCTCCAGAGGATCTTCCCGACCCAGGGATCAAACCCGGGTCTCCCACACTGTAGGCAGACATTTTGCCGTCTGAGCCACCAGGGAAGTCATACTAGCTCATATAAATGTTTTTAAAGATGCATAAAATCATCATAAATACATCTATGGAGTCAAAGGGGCAGAAAGTCATTGACAAGCATTGACAGGGCTTGACGACGATAGGTGTCCTTTCACCTTCTAGCTTTAAGAAGAAGCTGAGGACTCAGAGATGGTCAGAACAGTGACCAAGAGCTGAATACTAGCTCATATAAATGTTTTTAAAGATGCATAAAATCATCATAAATACATCTATGGAGTCAAAGGGGCAGAAAGTCATTGACAAGCATTGACAGGGCTTGACGACGATAGGTGTCCTTTCACCTTCTAGCTTTAAGAAGAAGCTGAGGACTCAGAGATGGTCAGAACAGTGACCAAGAGCTGACAAGCTGATAGAGAGCAGATGCTTTGGAATGAATATGTGTGTCACCCCACACCCAATTCATATGTTAAAATTCTAACACCTGACCTGATGGTATTTGAAGGTAGGGCCTTTGAGAGATAATTAGATTTAGATGGGATCATAGGAGTGGGATTTTCAGGATGGGATTAGTGTCTTTAGAAGAGGAAAGACCAGAAGTCTCTATCTCTATTCAAAGGCACTGAGCAAGGGCCATGTGAAGACACAGCAAGAAAGAAACTGTCTACAAGCAGAAAACAGGTCCTTACCAAAACTGAATCTGTTGGCGCCTTGATCTTGGATTTCTCAGTCTCCTGTCATTTAAGCCCTTGTGCATGCCTGCTAAGTCACTTTAGTTGTGTCTCTTTGCAACCCTATGGGCTGTAGCCCGTCAGACTTCTCAGTTCATGACGTTCTTCAGGCAAGAATACTGGAGTGGGTTGCCTCTCCAGGGGATCTTTCTGCCCCAGGCAGGGATCAAACCCACAGCACCTGTGATTCCTGCATTGTAGGTGGATTCTTTACCATTAAGCCTCCAGGGGAGCCCCATTTAGGCCCCCAGAATATCGTATTTTGTTATAGTCACTGCAGTTGACTAAGACAACAAGTAATGGTGTTGACCAGGTCAAACAGCTAAATAGAAAGTGTTAGAGACAGCAGCCCTATAGAAGCGTGAGGACCAGATTCAGAAGACCTTGAACCAGCCCTGCACTTCCCAGTTGTGTAACTCTAGCGAGTAGCTTGACTTCTGGAAGCCACTGTCTCCTCATTCATTAAACAAAGAGTATCTAATTTACAACATTGTGAAGATTCAAGATACATGTGAATAGACTGAAACATGACAGATACATGTTTTTTTTTCTTTTTTTAGGCAATAATTTTTGAAAGGCTACAGGCTCTAAGATTCATCAACAAATTATACATTTCTTCTCTCAAGATCCTCTGTACTCTACCCATTCATCCCTTGCCTCAGCTTGGACACCATTAATCTTTTATTGTCTCCAGAATTTTGCCTTTTCTGGAATGTCATACAGTTAAAATCATTCCATATGTAGAATTTTTAGATTGACATTTGAAGGCTGGCATTTTAAGAGTGGCATTTAGATTGGCATTGAAGACCCTGATGCTGGGAAAGATTGAAGGCAAAAGGAGAAGAGGGCAGCAGAGGATGAGGTGGTTGTATAGCATCACTGATTCACAGGACATGAACTTGGGCAAACCACAGGAGTTAGTGAGGAACAGGGAGGCCTGATGTGCTGCAGTCCATGTAGTTGCAGAGCTGGACATGACTTAGTGACTGAACAACATGCATTTAAGTGTCCTCTGTGTCTTTACATAACTTGTTAGCTCATTATCGGTACTGAACAATATTCCATTGTCTGCATGTACCAACATTTATTTATCTATTCACCTACCGAAGGGCATCTCGGTTGCTTCCAAGTTTTGGTAGGGTTGGGTAAAGCTGCTATAAACATTTGTATGCAATTCTGTAGACATAAATTTTTATTCTTTTGGTAAATGCCATGAACCATGATTGCCAGATTGGATTGAATTAATAATGTTACAAATCTCCCCAACTAATATTTATTTAATCATTTAAATTTAATTTATGAATCTTATTTTGCTTATATTTGAACTTTGTATTGCTTTTTTAAAAATCGTGGTTAAATAATACATAATCTACTCTCTTAAAATGTACTTCAGTGTATACTACAAGCAGTACTGTTAGCTACATGCACATGGTTATACAGCAGATTTCAACAACTTTCCCATCTTGCATGACTGAAACTCTATATTCACTAAGCAGTGCCTCATTTTCCCTCGAGCCCCAGGCAACCACCATTCTATTTTCTGCTTCTATGAGTTTGGCTTCCCAGGTGGTGCTGGTGGTAAAGAACCTGCCTGCCAGTGCAGGAGACACAAGGTACAGGGGTTTGATCCTTTGGTCAGGAAGATCCCCTGGAGCAGGAAATGGCAATCCACTCCAATATTATTGCCTGGAGAATCCCATGGACAAAGGGGCCTGGCAGGTTACAGTCCATAGTGAAAGGTTGCCACTATGAGCAATGAACGACACCAGGATTCTTGGCCTCTGGAGGAGAGGAATTCGATCTGGGGCCAGTGATGAGGCTTTACCACTCAGAGCTTTTGTATAATAAAGTTTTATTAAAGTATAAAAGAGATAGAGAAAGCTTCTGACAGAGATATCAGAAGGGGGCAGAAAGAGTGCCCCCTTGCTAGTTTTTAGCAAGAAGTTATATACCTGTTAGCAAGCTGCTATTTAGAGAAAGGAAATATCTCCAAACTCAGAGAGTGGCACCAGGCCTCTCACCCACAACATGCATTTTGAGATAGCACTGGCACAAGGTGAGTCATCTCAGGCCAGAAAACAATTGACATGAGCCTTGAAGAAAGGCAGGTTTCTGACTAAATACGTAGTTTCATTAACATAGCTTAAGAGAATATTTCCATGAGTAAAACATACTGGCTTGTTGAGCCATTATTGGTTCTGAGTATTAAGTGGAACTGACTTGAAGAAAGAGTTTAAAGTAAGTTCATAGTACATTAACAAGGCTTAAGAAAAACATTTCCATAAGAAAAATGCATTGGTTAGCTAAAGGTTTGAGAAAAGTTAAGTTAGGGTGGAACTAGGTGTCATCAGGACAACACAGAATTTTAAAAGAAACCTCCTTTTAATTTTGTATAGAGAAAGGAAAAAGTCTGACACTTGTAGTTTGTTTCCTCCTGCTGCTTAAGTGAGAGAAAAAAAAAAAGTCTCACATTTGCAGTCTATTCACTCTGCTTGCGGACCCCTAGCTTTCCTTCTTGTTACCCTCTCAATAGGATGGCAAAGAGTCAAACACAACTAAAGCAACTTAGCACACAGCACGTGAGTTTGGCTACTTTATTTACCTTGTACAAGTGGAATCAGGGAGTATTTGTCCTCCTGTGACTGACTGATTTCACTTAGCATAATGTCCACAAAGTTCACGCATATTGTAGCATATGACAAGATTTCCTTCTTTTCCAAGTCTTTAATATTCCAAGTGTCTGTAGACCGCATTTTCTTTATCCATTCATTCATCAATGGACATTAGGATTGATTCCAGCTTTTGGTGACTGTGAATAAAGCTTTTATGAACAGGAGAATACAAATACCTCTTCAAGATCCTATTTCAAATACTTTTAGATAAATCCGCAGAAGTGGAATCACTGTATCATAAGGTAGTTGAATTTTTAATGTTTTTAGAAAATTCATGTTTTTCATAGTGACTACACCATTTTACATGCACACCAAGACATAGGAATTCCAATCACGCCACATTCTCATCAATACCTGTTATATTCTTTTATTCTCTTTCTTTCTCTATTTCAATCCTATGCTCCCTACCTTCCTTTTTCTCTCTCCCTTCTCTTCCTTCCTTCCCATTCTCCTTTCTTCTTTTCTTCCTCCCTCTTCCTTTCTTTCTTTCTTTCTTTCTTTCTTACTTCCTATATATCTTTCTTTCTGCCATCTTAATCATTGTTCAGTTACTAAGTCATGTCCAGCTCTATGCAACCCCAATGACTGCAGCACCCCAGGCTTCCCTCCACTATCTCCTGGAGTTTGTTCAAACTCATGTGCATTGAGTCAGTGATGCCATCCAACCATCTCATCCTCTGTCATCCCTTTCTCCTCCTACCTTCAATCTTTCCTAGCATCAGGGTCTTTTCCAATGAGTCAGCTCTTTGCATCATTATTGGAGCTTCAGTTTCAGCATCAGTCGTTCAATGGATGTCAGGATTGATTTCTTTTAGGATTGATTGCTTTGATCTCCTTGCAGTCCAGGGAACTCTCAAGAGTCTTCTCCAACACCACAGTTCAAAAGCATCAATTCTTTGGTGTTCAGCCTTCTTTATGGTCCCACTCTCACATCCGTACACGACTACTGGAAAAATCATAGCTTTGATTATGTGAACCTTTGTCTGCAAAGTGATGTTTCTGCTTTTTATGACACTGTCTACATTTGTCATAGTTTTCCTTCCAAGGAGCAAGCGTCTTTTAATTTCATTGCTACAGTTACCATCTCAGTAATTCTGGAGAGGTAATAGGCCATCTTAATAGGTAATAGGTAGTATCTCATTATGATTTTGATTTGTATTTCCTTGATGATTAGTGATGTTGAACATCTTTTCATATACCTGTAGACCATTTGTAAATCTTTTCTGGAGAAATGTTTATGCAAGTCCTTTGCACACTTTTTTACTAAGATCATTTTTTGTTTTGTTTTGCTTTTGAGCTTTATGAGTTCCTTATTATTTTTTTTTTTAATTAACCTCTAATCAGATGGATATATGGCTTGCAAATAGTTTCTTTCATTCTGTAAGTTGCCTTTTCACTCTGGTTTGAAGTTTTCCTTTGCTGTGTAGGAGGTTTTTAGTTTGATATTATCCCACTTGTCTATTTCTGCTTTTGTTGCCTGTGTTTTGGGGGTCAGATCCAAGAAATCTTTGCCAAGACCAATGTTATAAAAAAATTTCCCTATGTTTTCCTATTGGAATTTTGTGGTTTTAGTTCTTGTTTGTAAGTCTTTAATCCATTCTGAGTTGTTTTTAGTGTGTGTGGTGTAAATTAAGGGTCCAATTTCAATTCCTTGGTGTGTGGAGATCTAGTTTCCCCAACATTATTTGTTGAAGAGAGTATTCTTTCCCTTCATGTAGGTTTGGCACCCTTATAGAATATGAGTTGACTCTATACATGTGGGTTTGTTTCTGGGCTCTCTATTCTATTTCATTGGTCTATATGATTGTCATTATGCCTGTATTATACTGTTCTGGTTATTATAGCTTCATAATGTGGTTTGAAGTCGGGAAGTGTGATACTTCCATCTTTTTTCTTCTTTCTCAAGATTGTTTTGACTATTCAAAGCTCTTTATGGATTCTTAAGAATTTTAGAATTGCTCCTTTTTCTTCTTCAAAAATGCCATTGGGATTTTGACAATGATTGCATTGAATTTTTATAATGCTTCCGTATTAACATTTTAACAATATTAAGTCTTCCAATCCATGGACCTGTATGTCTTTCCATTTGTTTTCTTTTATTTTTTTAATCAGTGTTTTGCAGCTTTCAGTGTATAAATCATTCACCTCTATAGTTAAGTTTTATCCCATCTTAGTTTTTCAAGGCTATCATAAGTGACTTTTTTATTCTTAATTTTACTTTCAGCTAACATGTTGTTAGTGTATAGAGATGCAACTGATTTTGGTGTGCTGATTTTTTATCCTGAAACTTCATGGACTTTCTTTTTATTAGATCTGACAGTTCTTTTGGTGTCTTTGGGATTTTCTACATATAAAATCATATAATCTGCAATCAGAGATAATTTCACTTCTCTCTCTCCAATTTAGATGCTTTTCTTGTCAAATTGCTCTGGCTAGGAATTCCAGTACTATGTTGAACAAAAATGGTGAGAGTGGGCATCCTTGCTTTGTTCCTGATCTTAGAGGAAAAACTTCCAGTTTTCCCCTTTTGAATATAATATTAGCTGTGAGCTTTTCAAATATGGCTTTTATTATATTGAGGTAATTTTCTTCTATTCCTAGTTTGTTGAAATTTTTATCATGAAAGTGTGTTCAGTTTTGTCAAGTGGTTTTCCGTATCTGTTAAGAGGATCATGTGATTTTAATCCTTTGATCTGTTAATGTTTTTCATATGTTGAATCATCCTTGCAACCTAGAGATATGTTCCACTTGGTCATGGTGTAAGATCATTTTAATGTGCTATTGAGTTCTGTTTATGAGTATTTTGTTGAGATTTTTTCCATTTGTGCTCATCAGGGATGTTGGGCTGTAGTTTTCTTTTCTTATAGTGTCTTTTCCTGGTTATGGTGTTAAGGTAATGCTGGCCTCATAAAATAAGTTAAGAAGTATTCCCTCCTCTTCGGGTTTTTGGATAAGTTTGAGGATTGGGACTAATTCTTTATTAAATATTGAATAGAATTCTCCTGTGAAGACATCTGGTCCTGAGCTTTTCTTTGGTGAGAGGTTTTTGGACCCTGATTCAATACGCTTGTTAGTTATAAGCTTGTTCAGATTTTCTATTTCTTCATGATTCAGTTTTGTTAGGTTGTGTGTTTTTTAGGAATTTATCCATTTCTTCTATATTATCCGTCTTAGGGCATATAACTGCTCATATAGTTGCAATTTTGTTAATTGTTTTATGTTTAGTTTATAAGATCTTTATCCCTTTTTTTTCTCTCTTGCTTTCTTCTTTATGTTTTATTGATTTTTAGGTGAGATTCTTTCTTTTTTTTTTTTTCTTTTTGTCTTCTATGGTTACAGTTGTGCTTACATGGAACATCTTATTTATCTTTCTTTTTTTTAACTTGTCAGCTTTGTTTTATTTATATTTATTTAAAAAATTTTAAACTTTTTATTTTGTATGAGAGTATAACAGTATTCCCCTAACAGTTTCAGGTGAACAGTGAAGGAACTCAGCTATACATATACATGTATCATTCTCCCCCAAATGCCCCTGCCATCCAGACTACAGGTAACACTGAGCTGTGTTCAGTGTGCTATACAATAGGTCCTTTTAAATATAGAAGTCTGTACATGACCATCCCAAACTCCCTAACTATCCCTTTCCCCTGGCAAAATATTTTTTCATACAGGCCAAAAAATAATTATCCATAAGTTCATTTTCTAAGTCTGTGAGTCTCTTTCTGTTTTGTAAGCAAATTCACTTATATGGTCTTATTTATAAAAGTTTGTTTTCAGCTGAAAATAAATTACATATAAAAACTATTTAACTTCTTCCCTGTCTCACCACACTTTATATTATTATGTCACAATTTATATCTTTTATATTATATATCTTTAACATGTTCTTATTACATTTTTCCTTTTAATTTCTACACCATAATTGAACGTGATTTAATCTACCACCACTGTTGTAATATTGTCTTCTGTAATTGTTTATGCATTTACCCTTACCAGCAAGCTTTATACTTCCATATGCCTTGTTACTATTTAGTATGTTTTCATTTCACCTGGAAGAATTCACTTTAACAATTCTTTTAAGTCTGGTTAGAAGTGAGATACTTTCTCAACTTTGGCTTATCTGTAGAAGTCTTTACTTCTCCTTCACTTTAAAGAACAGTTTTGCCAGAATTTGCATTTTTGGATGGCAATTTTTTTCTTTTAGTACTTTGAATATATCATTTCATTCCTTTCTACCTATAGGGTTTTGTTGAGAAGTCTGCTAATAATCTAATGGCTACTCCCCTGTATGTGATGAGTTGCTTTTCTCTTGCTCCATTTAAAATTGTTTTTGTCTTTGACTTTTGACAGTTTGATTATAATGTGTCTGGGTATTCACTCTTGGTTCATTCTTATTGGAATTCACTAGGATTCTTGAAACTAAATGTACTTTTTCTTCGCCAGCTTTGAGACATTTTTGGCCATGATTTCTTCAAAAATCTTTCTTCCTTTTTGTCTCTTCTTCTCCTGGGACTTCCATAATGCATGTATTGCTCTTTATGGTGGTGTCTCATCAATCGCTTAGCCTTTCTGTACACTTTTTCATCCTTTTTTTCTCTTTGCTTCTCTGACTGGATAATTTTCAATGATATGGCTTCAAGCCCACTGATTCTTTTGTCTGCTTGAAAAAGTCTGATGCTAGTTCGTGTAAAAAAATAAATAAATACAAAAAAAAAAAAAGAAAAAAAAAAGAAAAAGAAAAAGTCTGATGCTGAATGCTCCTCCCCTTCCCCTAGTAAGTTTTTCAAATGAATTATTATGTTCTTTAGCTCCAAATTTCTGTCTAGTTCTTTTTAATTTCTTTTAACCTCTAATTTATATTCTCATTTTGTTCATGCATTGTTTTCTTGAGCTTTTGAGCATCTTTATAAAGGTTGTTTTGACTTATTTGTTGGATAATTCATATACTTTCATTTGTTTAGAGTTAGGTTTTGGAGGGTTAGGTTAGGTTAGGTTTAGAGTTAAGTTTAGGGTTAGGTTAGGTTAGTTTTAGTTCGGTTTTCCATTCACATTTATTTTTCCCCTTTGAATGGCCATGTTTTCCTGTTTCTTAATGTGTCTTTGTTAGGATCTACACACTGGAAAACCAAACAAATGAAAAAAAACACCTTTCACAATCTGTATGAACTGACCTTATAAGAACTTCACTAATAAGTTTGTCTAGAGATTATAGGGGTCTTTCAAACCTTTTCTGAGGATGTATCTTCTCTGGGTTTGTGTGTAAATATCAGTCTGAGGAATTTGCTAATTTCCTTTTTCAGAAATCTGTGAACTCTTGCTCCCTCTCATGTCTAACAATGGTACCACAAGTGCTCGAGTTCCGCTGCCTGTCCTCAGCTCTCTTTTTCGTTTCCACAAGCCTTCTAGAGTATGCCAGCTATCATCAGTACTGCAAATTTGTGAATCAGAAACTGGTTCCCCAGGCAGACTTTTGAAAGTCTAGAATGTCAAACACTAAGGCTGATCAGTCAAATTCTCTTTATGTTGAAGAAAAAGTTAACAGTGTTAGTTGCTTAGTCATGTCTGACGCTTTACAACCCATGAACTGTAGCCCTCCAGGTTCCTCTGTCCTTGGAATTCTACAGGCAATAATACTGGAGTGTGTAGACATTCCCTTCTCCGGGAGATCTTCCTGGCCCAGGGATTGAACCCAGGTCTCCTAGATTCCAGGTGGATTCTTTACTGTCTGAGCCACAGGGAAGCCTCCTTTATATTAAAATTAAATACCAAATATCTATCCTTTTGAACTGTAAATCCACAATTCTACTGACAATTAAGAACTAGAAACCTGATTGTGTACAATCTTTTCAAGCAGTTATCAGAAACTTTCTCCAATACTTCACCCTTTCGCCACACAAATTGAAAACTGTAACTTTATGGAGTTAAGCATAACCTAGCATGACTTGGCCTTAAGGGAAATTTTATTCTTATGTGTGTGTGTGGCAAGTTGCCAAAAATTGACTATTTGCATCCCTTTGGACTGTAGCCCACCAGGTTCCTCTCTCCATGGGATTCTCCAGGCAAGAATGTGAAGTCGCTCAGTTGTGTCCGACTCTTTGCAACCCCATGGACTGTAGCCTACCAGGCTCCTCCCTCCATGGGATTCTCCAGGCAAGAGTACTGGAGTGGGTTGCCATTTCCTTCTCCAGGGGATCTTCCCGACCCAGGGATTGAACCCGGGTCTCCAGCATTCCAGACAGATGCTTTAACCTCTGAGCCACCAGGGAGTGGATTACCATGCCCTCCTCCAGAGGATCTTCCCGACCCAGGAATCTAACCTGTGTCTCTTATGTCTCTTACATTGGCAAGCAGGTACTTTACCACTAGCACAGGCAGCATATTGATGTCAAGCACTCTCCCTGACTTGATCTCTTTCATCTATCGTCAGGGGATGGTTTTGGTAATTTTGAGTTCAAGGGCAGGGCTTGTCTTTTCTTCGATCTTTCTAGCATAAAAGAATCTTTAAAGGAAAACTTCATTCCACTTTTGCTTTTCCAGTGTCAGGTGGATTTGTACTACATATCCAGATTAAGATAGACAGAAAAATATCTCCAGCATACTCATCTCCCCCGTATCCTTTTGAAAGTTTACCATTAATGTTTCCACATTGCCTCATTGTTTCTGTTTATTAATTTGCTTCTTTCCATGTGGATTCTCTTTATTATATTGCTGCAAAGAGAGTTTTTTAGTATTTAATTTACTTTTTATTTTTATTTTCTTCCAGTTTTATTGAGATGTAATTGAAATACAGTACTGTATAAGTTTAAGGTATACAGCATAATAATTTGACTTACATACATGATGAAATGATTACCAAATGGTGAACATCACTATCTCATATAGATAAAAGCATCAAAGGAGTACAAAAAAAATTTTTTTTCTGTGATAAGAACTTTTAGAATTTACTTTAACAATTTTATTACAGCATATAGCAGCATTAATTATATTTGTCATTGTACATTACATACCTATTACTTATCTATCTTATAACTGAAAGTTTATACCTTTTGACTGTTTTTATACAATTCCCCCTCCTGCAACCCTCACCTCTGGTAGCCACAGATATGATCTCTTTTTCTATGAGTTTGTTTGTTTTTGAAGTATAATTGCCCTCTAATACTATGTAAGTTCCTGTTATACAATAAAGTGATGCAGTATTTCTACATGTTTCAAAATGATGACTATGGTAAGTCTAGTCACCATTAAAGATAATACATAGTTATTGACCATATTCTGCACACTGTACATGTCATAACTGTGACTCCTTTATTTTTGTTTTATATCTGGAAGCTGGTGTCTCTCAATCTCCCTCACCAATTCCTTTCCTCCCTTGCCCCCATCAACTGTCTTCTTTCTGGCAACCACCAATTTGTTCTCTGTATCTATGACTCTGTTTCTGTTCTGTTGTATTTGTTCATTTGTTTTTTAGATTGTATATATATTAGTAAAATAGTACCACATTTGCCTTTCTCTGTCTGACTTAGTTCGCTTGTTATAATACCTTTTTAGGTCAATTTATGTTGCTGCAAATGGTGAGAATTCAATATTTTTTATGGTTGAGTAGAGTAATATTCCATTGTACACACATAACCACATCTCCTTCATCCATTCATCAATATTTTTTATGGTTGAGTAGAGTAATATTCCATTGTACACACATAACCACATCTCCTTCATCCATTCATCTATTGACGGACACTGGGCTGCACACTCAACTTGATGTTTTGGTGGGTCAGACTGCACCCAGTGCATGAAGGACAGCTCGGGTTTATGGTAATTTGGTGGCCCATGGTCAAGCATTTAGTCTCTAGTAAAGACCAGTAACAGGCAAAAAAGCTGTTTCACAAATGGAGAATAATTAACTGTATTTGATGGCAGGACTTTTCTCCCAACTCTGAAAAGCCCGTGGTGCAGTGCACATATAGAGGCCTGCTAAAGTCTTGAAGTCATGAAATTAAAAGACGCTTACTCTTTGGAAGGAAAGTTATGACCAATCTAGATAGCATATTCAAAAGCAGAGACATTACTTTGCCAACAAAGATGTGTCTAGTCAAGGACACGGTTTTTCCAGTAGTTATGTATGGATGTGAGAGTTGGACTATGAAGAAAGCTGAGTGCC
>SJYX01017020.1:19996-36875 GCA_006410675.1 Oreotragus oreotragus
TCTTTGGAAGGAATGATGCTAAAGCTGAAACTCTAGTACTTTGGCCACCTCATGCGAAGAGTTGACTCATTGGAAAAGACTCTGATGCTGGGAGGGATTGGGGGCAGGAGGAGAAGGGGACGACAGAGGATGAGATGGTTGGATGGCATCACCGACTCGATGGACGTGAGTCTGAGTGAACTCCGGGAGTTGGTGATGGACAGAGAGGCCTGGCGTGCTGCGATTCATGGGGTCGCAAAGAGTCGGACACGACTGAGCAACTGAACTGAATTGAACTGAAAGTCTTGAAATAGCATTCATTCTTATCACTGACACTTCAACATCATCAAATCTTCTGAATCGTATAACTCAACTGGTGGAACATCTCACACAGCAGCCTGGACCTATTGTAAAGCTTTCTCTCTTTCTGGGCTCCTCTCAAAACGAGCAGCTTTTCTGGTCCCTCTATTAACCGACTGGGATAACCAGCCAAATTAGGAAGATACTACTTTCAAAATGCGAAGAGGACTGCTACGTGGTGTGCCTCTTTCTTGGCTATTGTTGAGTCACTAAGTAGTGTCCAGCTCGTTTGTGGCCCCATGGACTGTAGCCTGCTGGGCTCCACTGTCCATAGGATTTCCTAGGCAAGAATTCTGGAGTAGGTTTCCATTCCTCCTCCAGGGAATCTTCCTGAAACATGGATTGAATATGCATCTCCTGTATTGGCAGGCAGGTTCTTTACTGCTGAGTCACCAGGGAAGCCTTTTCTTACCTATAGGACAGGGCAGATACAACAACTAATCTTTCATGTTGCAAGGGGGATATTCCAACATGCCCTACACCACTGGACCCTTAGAAATTCCATGGAAGTAAAAGGCCCCTGTATTTTAATATAGTTTATTTCCCACTCTCTAACAAACAAATGTCTTACCACTAAGTCTTAGGTAGTTTCTCCTTCTAGCTCCTTCTATGCAATCAGCATAATGTCATTGAGATTCCTGAAAACTAATTTCTGACATAGGTCTGGAGAGTTGATATATTGTTAAGATGGAACAATGAAGGTATATTCTTGGCCTTGGCAGTTGAAAGCAAGTTGCCTCTGGTATGAACAGGTATGGAGAAAAAGACATTTGCAAGATTATTATCTGCATACCAAAGAGTATGCTAACTTGCTGAAAAAGTGAAAGCACATCTGGTACAGCAGCTGCAATTGGAGCTTGCAATAATCCATTCTCATTCTCCAAGACTTGTAGACACAGTGGGGGAGGGAGAAGGTGGGACGAATTGAGAAAGTAGCATTGACATATATACAGAATCACGCATAAAATAGATAGCTAGCGGGAAGCTGCTGTATAACACGGGAGACCAGCCTGGCACTCTGTGATGACCTAGAGGGATGGGATGGGGTGAGGGGAGTGGAGGGAAACTCAACAGGGAGGCAATATATGTACACTTATGATTGATTTGAGTTGTTGTATGACAAAGACTAACACAATATTGGTAAAGCAGTTTTCATCCAATTAAAAATAAATTAAAAAAAATCATCTATTCTCATTCTCCAAGGTCATATCTGCCTTCTGCACAGGCTAAATAGAAGAGCTGACTGGAGATGCCCTGGGAATCACCAGTCATGCATCTTTCAAGTCCTTGATGGTGACACCAGACTCTGTAATTCCTCCAGGGATGTGAATTGCTTTTGATTTACTATTTTCCTAGGTGGAGGCAGTTCTAATGGCTTTTATTTAGACTTTCTCATCACAACAGGTCTCACTTCACATTAGTCAGAGAAACATTGCTGGATTCTGCCAACTGCTAAGTAGGTCTATTATAATCATATGCTCTACAACTGGGGAAATAACCACAGAAGGGATTCAAGAGCCCTACCTATAAGCCCCTACTCTGACTGCACGGTCACAGTGACATTTGGATCTCCTGGAATCAGTGTCAGTTTGGAGCTCTTGTCCAATAGTCCCCAAGAGGTCTGACTGCTTCCCTTTCCCCAGTGTATGATGTACCTTGGCGGAAGATAATATGTCATGAAACATGATTGGAAAATTGGTGACAAATAAATTTTGGCAAACAGGTATATAAGTAGACCTCACTGAATTGGCAAAAACATGAAGATATTTGTGTTCCACAAAAGGGTGACCTCAGCAGAGGAAGATTTAATCATCAAGAGTCTACCCATCCAGCACTTTCTTTCCCCAGCACGCTTGTCATTGCCCAATGGGCTCATGAACATATTAGCCATGGTGTCTGGGATGGAGGTTAGGCATGGACTCAGAAACACTGAATTCCACTCACCAATGCTGATCTGACTATGGCCATGGATGAAAGCTCAACCTGCTAGTAGCAGAGACCAACACTGAACTCTTGATATGATACCATGGCCCTTCTGACCCAGGGATCAAACCTGCATCTTCTGCATTGCAGGCAGAGTCTTTACCACTGAATCACTGGTGAAGCCCATGAAGAAACTTATTTCCCTGAAAAAGAAATGTGGCAGTGGGCCCATGATGAAGGAATTTGCTGATCCAGCCATGTCTCCTACTATCCTGATTCAGTTGGCTTGATGGAACAATGAAAACAGCCCTTTGAAGACTCAGTTACAGTGGCAGTTAGGTGATCATGATTTGCAAGGCTGGGGCCTCCAGAAGAATATATATATTTTGAGTCAGTATCTAATATAGGTGCTGTTTCTCCCATAGCAAGGATTCACAGGTCTGGAGATTAAGGGGTGGAAACAGGAATGACACCACTCAATAGTAGCCCTAGTGCTCCACTAACAAAACTTGTACTTCCTGTTTCCATGACTTTATGCTCCACTGGGTCACAGGTTTTATTTCCAGAGGGAGAAGTCTTCCACCAGGAAATACAACAGTGATGTCATTGAACTGGAAGTTAAGTTGGCTGCCAAGCCTCTTTGGGCTACTCATTCCTCTTTGGGCTACCCTGAATCAACAAACAAAGCTAGGAGTTATGGTGCTGGCTGGGTTGACTGGAGAAAACTGGACTACTATTCTATAATGGAGGTAAAGAAGATTATATGTGGATCATAGAAGATCCTTTAGGGTATTTCTTAGTATTATCATGCCCTGCAATTAAGGCCAGTGGAAACTACAATTCAATCGAGGGAGAATGAGTAGTGGCCCAGACTCTTCAAGGATGAAAATTTGGGTCCCTCCAGTAGGTAAAGAACCATGAGTAACTAATGTGCTTGCTGAAGACAAAGCAAATACAGAATGGGTAGTGAAAAAAGTTAATTATAAATGCCAGTCATGACCATATGACCACCTCCAGAAATGAGAACTGTAATTGTCATGAGTATTTCCTCTTTAGTTATGAATATGTTATATATGCATATATATATATAAATACATATACACACATTTTGATGTATATCAAATGGGCTTCCCTGGTGGCTCAGACAGTAAGAATCTACCTGCAATGGGAAAGACCTGGGTTCGATCCTTGGGTTGGGAAGATTTCCTGGAGAAGGGAACAGCTACCCACACCAGTATTCTGGC
Organism: Oreotragus oreotragus; assembly: GCA_006410675.1. Lineage (NCBI taxonomy): Eukaryota > Metazoa > Chordata > Mammalia > Artiodactyla > Bovidae > Oreotragus > Oreotragus oreotragus. The sequence continues at coordinate 23,503 of SJYX01017020.1, forward strand.
CTGGAGAATTCCATGGACAGAGGAGCCTAGCAAATTATAGTCCATGGGGTTGGAAAGAGTTGGACATGACTGAGTGACTTTCACTTCACTTCATATATGTCAAATAGTTTTGTTTTATTTCCTCTCTTATTCCCTTATTATGTAATAATGGATGTATTGATTTACATCAGTGTTCACATCTAGTATTTAAATTACAGAATATCAGAATACATGTTATTTAAGGACTTTGCCTCCTCTTCTGGGGAAGATATTTGGCTCTACGCAGAATATAGTTGTATCATGTTAGGTAGAATTATGAACCTGTTAATGTTTTTACTTATGGATTAAGTTTGGTTTAGGAGATGCATGTGGATACCTCATTGACAAGGGATGGACTTGTGATTACAATTACCTCACAGATTTTCCTGGCTTTCCAGCTTGCAGATGGCAAATGGTGGGACTTCTCAGCCTCTATAATCACGTGACTTAATTCCTATAATTCCTGCTGCTTCTGTGTTTCTCTGGAGAACCCTGATAGCATACTCTCTTATTATTAACCAGGTCAGTCTTCATTGATCTGAATTAAAATGAAAAGAATATTTTATTTTTTCTTTTCTCTCTGATACTTACAACTAACTTTAAGGTGACTCAGGAGTAAACCTGATATATCTGATTCTAGCGGAATTATACCTCAAGTTGATCCCTCTTTAAGTTTTGTTTCTCTAAAAATTCTTATGTCATCACCATCTTATTGCTTTCATAAATTGCAAAGCTAGAATCATATGTAAATTGAAATATTTTTCTATACTTCTTGTCACATATAGGATTCTCTAAGTGCAATCAGTTTTATTTCATGTTTCTCCCCAGTGCAGCTAGGTAGCAGCTAGCTGTGGAGGCAATAAAGTATTTGAAAATTTAATCTTTTTATTGTATATTTGATGATAGTAAAAGAGGTGTTACAGGGGAATACATGTAATAATCATATATCTTAAAAATAAGTGCTATATACGTTCTGAAGGAAACAAGATGACATTTGCCTAAGGTTGACTTGTATGGCCTTAAAGAGTAAACAAGATTCAAGTAGGAAAGATGATAAGATTCAGAGAGGTAGAAAAACCTGGAATGATATGAGCAAAGATTTGATCTGAAAGCATAAGATGAGATTTGGAAAAGCTGGTATGTTTGGCTGCTCCAGCAAAGCCCAGCCGCTGCTCCTTACCTTGGATGAGGGGTATCTCCTCACCATGCCCCTCCTAACCTTGAATGTGGAATAGTTCCTCTAGGCCCTCCTGTGCCAGCGGAGCCACCGCTCCTAGGACGTGGGGTTGTTCCTCCCGGCCGCCGCTCCTGGCCTCGGGCGGGGGATAGCTCCTCTCGGCCGCTGCCCCTGACCTCGGACGTGGGGTAACTCCTCTTGGCCACCACCCCTCGGGCATGAGGTCTTCCTGGCTTCTGCCCCTGACCTCGGACGTGGGGCAGCTAATCTCGGCCGCGTTCTGTGCGCCGTCGCAGCCGCCCGTGTTCTGTGCGCGTTCGCAGCGGTCTTGTATGGATGTGAGAGTTGGACTGTGAGGAAAGCTGAATGCCAAAGAATTGATGCTTTTGAACTGCGGTGTTGGAGAAGACTCTTGAGAGTCCCTTGGACTGCAAGGAGATCCAACCAGTCCATTCTGAAGGAGATCAGCCCTGGGATTTCTTTGGAAGGAATGATGCTAAAGCTGAAACTCCAGTACTTTGGCCACCTCATGCGAAGAGTTGACTCATTGGAAAAGACTCTGATGCTGGGAGGGATTGGGGGCAGAAGGAGAAGGGGATGACCGAGGATGAGATGGCAGGATGGCATCACTGACTCGATGGACGTGAGTCTGAGTAAACTCCGGGAGTTGGTGACAGACAGGGAGGCCTGGCATGCTGCGATTCATGGGTTTGCACAGAGTTGGACATGACTGAGTAACTGAACTGAACTGATATGTTTGGCTAGATTGGAGCATTAGTGGAGTACTGATATAAGATTTAAACTTGAACGAGTTCAAGTAGAAGAGAAGCAGAATCCTCCAGATGGTTGAAATGTTAATGCTTTAGAGGAAATGGCCTTGACCTCTGTAAGAGGAAAGTTTGGTATTAGGAAAAGCATGTAAATGAAAGAATAACCTGGACTCTGTGTTGCTTAGTATCACCTGGTGTTAAATATCACCATTCTGTTTGAGATAGCTTACAAAAAGGAAAGAAAGGAGAATGTTCAGAGGTTTATCAGTGGATGTGCTGTCTATAAGCATTTTTGTAAGATCATTGTGTCTTGCTAGTCTACACTTTAAAAAATTCTGTTGGTCTTCCTTCTCACGTTCATACAGTTTTTCTGCTCACCTGGAATCTTACATTGCTTTTCCAAAAGTCTCAAGTCATGTTGGGCATCTCAAAAGCTAGAGATTAATCTGACATTAAATCTGGGTTTGGCTTGCATGTCTAGATGAAGAGATGTTCTTGTTGAAGTTTGGCAGTCACTTAGATGTTGAAGTCTCAGTGTTTCAAACTCAGCTCAAAAATTCTTTGGAGTGTTTTGAGTTTGACTCTTGGCAAGGCATGATTTCCTGTTTCTAAGAAAAAAGACTCATAAGAGAGCCTCAATAAAGCTTCCTGGACATCAAAACAACATTTTGATGAATTAATTGTAAATGAATCAGAAACATATGGATTCATTCTCTTGAGACACACATGTGTTTAAAAAAAGAGGGGAGTGCTTATTGCTCAAGGCTAAGTGTGTTTTGGTTTTATCAAATGCAGAATGCTTGGGGGAAAAAGAGTGAAAAGGATATATTATAATGTCTTCCTTGTCTTTAAATAGACAGGCCCATTTAGGATCTTATTTATTGCCACCTATTATTGTTCTAGAAGAAATTCGGCAGTCGTGACTAATCACTACCAGTCATGCCTGGTAATTCTCACCATTACATAGTTTTCAGTGTCAGTGGCTTGAGACCTTAGGCAGGGAGTTTGAGGCTTAGGAAAGAATAGGTCTTTTTTTTTTTTCATATTATTAACAAAGTTAAAGTTGGTGAGGATTGCTGTCCCTTATGAATAACTTGTAAATCTACTCATCTTTTGCTGAATACTTTTTTGTCCTTTAAAATGTAATGGCTGAAATGCAGAGCAATTTTCTAAAAATTCTGTTTCAAAAATTAATGGAATGATGATGTGATACCCCTCTGCACAATTAAAATGGTTCCTTCACAAAAACAGAAAATATCCAGGGTTGATGAGGATGTAGAGAAATTGGAACCATTGTGCACTGTTAGTGGGAATGCAAAATGGTGCAGCTGCCATGAAAAACATTATGGCATTTCTGCAAAACTTTTAAAATAAAATTACCATGTGATTCAGCCATTCCATTTCTGGATATTCCACCAAAGAATTGAAAACGGCCTCCAAGAGATTTTTTTAAATGCACTTACATTCATAACAGCATTATCCAAAATAGCCATTGTGAGGAATTATATGAGCAATCTAGCAGCATCGAATTCCTAAAGACAGAAAGCAGAAGAGTGATTTCCAGTGGCTGCAGGGAGAGGAGAGTGGGAAGTCGCAGTTTAATAGGTATGAAGTTTCAATTTTGCAAGATGTCAAGTTTTCTGGAGGTGGATGGTAGTGATAGTTGTACAACAGTGTGAATGTACTTAACACCACTGAAGTGTGCACTTAAAAATGGTTAAGATGGTCAGTTTTATGCTGTGTATATTTTACTACCATCTTAAAAAGTAACCAACTAAGGAATGTTTATTTGAATACTGTTGACCACAATGGTCTCAAGTACCTCAGGCACCTGCAATTCCAGATTTTGTCCTTTGCTTTGATGGAGTCCAGTCTCTGGACTAGAAGGATTGGTATAGTCTTATGGGAAGATGACTGCACACATAAAACCTAATGCCAACTTGATTTTACTAACCACTATTTGATTCAGTTCTACAGACTTTTGTTCAGTGTCTTCACTGTGCAAAGAATTGTGAGAACTACAGGAAGATGAAAAAGACTGTCTTTTCCTACTATCCAGATTTTCACAATGGAGTCTGAGAGATAAAATGAGCATGTATGCATGTGTACTCATAGCATGCCGTGGCTCCTCTGTCCATGGTATTTTCCAAGCAAGAATACTGGAGTGGGTTACCATGCCCTCCTCCAGGGGATCTTCCTGACCCATGGTTTGAAACCACGTCTCTTGTGTCTCTTTCCTTGGCAGTCTGATTCTTTACAACGATGGCCCCCAAATGAGCACAAATACCTATAATTACTGGCAGCCTATGGTATAAGTGCATAAAATAGAGAGACTACTTTCAGGTAGGGGATTGGGAAAGAGGAATTTGGGACTTGAAGTATGTGTAGAATTTCAAAAATCAGAGAATTTTAGTATCTGAATTCCAAGTGGACCAATGCAAGAGTTTGGATTTACTCTGCAGGTAATAGGGAGCCACTGAAAATGTGAGCAGGAGAGTAATAACAGTGTAGTTTAGGAAAATTATTTTAACAGCATTTTATTGAGATTGATTGGAACTGGAAGAAATTGGACATGGAAAGCAGACACCAAGGGGAACCACAAATACACACACACCTGCCTCAGGCCCACCTTAGACTAAAAGTTCTATCACATTTTGCAACACATCTCCCTGACTCCAAAGACAGTATATAGTGTTCATTATAAGGACCTATCATCTGAAAGTTAATTTTTCCCTGGAGGAAGAAGCATAATTGATTTTCCAAGTTCTGCTTCCTTGAGGATGGTCCTGTTTATTTCTTCATATTATCATACAACTTACATCAAGTTCTAATGGAGTTATTTACGTGTAGGAGATAAAGAAGAGTGTTATTTATTGGTTAAGCTTTATAAATGGCATTCTTACCACTACATAGAATACATTTTACCCTACATGTTTCTTTCCAGCTTATGCCTATAAACACTTCATCTTGTCTTGAGAAATGAGAAAAACTGTATAATTTATGGATTATATGATTGATTTAAACTATAGCTCATTCCAAAAAGAATGTGAAATTACTTAAAAATAAGAGAAAAAAATAAATTGGCTGTATAATTAGTGTTAGTATACGAAATATATGCAATAAAAATGCCATTATTGCTACAAAGAAGTTAAAAATTTAAGTCTGGATTTCCTAAACCAATAAAGCAAGAAGGAAAATATGCAATACAAGATTCACAGAAATGAATCTTGCTCCTCCTGGCAAAACAACATGAAATAAATATAAAAGATAGCTTAATCTGATTTTATCTTATTCTCCATATTTACTTAATTCAGTTCACCAAAAAACCCATTGGGTGCTATAGAGTGGCTGAGAAACCCATGGTTTATCAACTTTAATAGATGAGACTGGAATTAATAGTTCATGAATTACCTGTTTTTGGAGTCATCAAGATCTTTGCTTATCCCTTCCTCCTTCAAACTCTCCTAATTCTCTATTTTATTAACATCCTCTGGAAAAGAAATAAGGATTACATGAGAGGAAATATAATTCAAGTTTGTTTTTTCCTCTGTGTTTACTTACCTGGTTCCTTTAGAAAATCTCAATTTTAGTCAGTATTTGGTTCTTCCTGTTTAAAATATTAACTTGAGGTCTAAATAGCCACATGGCTTTGGACAGTGGCTCTAATCCTGAGTCTGTGCTATGTTAGCAACTAGATATATTGGCAGAGTGGGAAAGGCAATTTATTAAGGGTTATCTAGAACTATTAGCTTGGTATAAATGTAATTGTGGTTTCAGATGAATTTTAAATCATTATATCTAGGCTCAAACACATCTTTATTAATCAAAATAGAAACCATTATAACCAACACAATTTTGCCAATGAGAAGTAAGTCTGTTTCTTCTTGTAACTTAAAATTTGTGCTTTGGGATTTGATGAACTCTTGGAAAGCATTTTCTGCATCCTGCTGGTTGTGAAAGCATTTTTCCTGGCAAAAAGTTATTGAGATGCTTGAAGAAGTGGCAGTAGTTGGTGAGGTCAGGTCACCATGGCAGATGAGGCAAAACTTTGTAGCCCAATTCACTCAACTTTTGAAGCATTGGTTGTGAGATGTATGGTTGGGCATTGTCATGGAAAAGACTTGAGCCTATTCTGTTGATCAGTGTCAGCTGTAGGGGGTTGCAGTTTTCAGTGCATCTCTTCAATTTACTGATCCTACCTCTCAGATGTAATGGTTTTGCCGGGATTCAGAAAGCTGTCATGAGCACCCACTTCCTGAGCTTTTCCATCTTTCCAATTTGCTTCAAATTCTGAACTACTATAGAAGGGTCAGTGTTGAGTTCTTTGGTAACCTCTTGTGTAGTTGTAAGTAGACCAGTTTCAGTGATTCTCTTAGTTGGTCATTGTCAACTTCTGATGGCCAGCCACTGTGATCCTCATCATCAAGTTTCATCTCCTTTGCAAAACTTCTTGAACCACTGCTGCACTGTATGTTCATTAGCAGTTCCTAGGCCAAATGCGTTGTTGATGTTGCAAGTCATCTCCACTTCTTAACTGCTCATTTTGAATTCGAATAAGAAAATTGCTCAAATTTTGCTTTTTGTCTAACACAAAAAGAAATTTGTTTTTTGTCTAACACCATTTCCATAGCCTGAACTCTTAATAAATGCAAAATAACCAGCAAGTAATAAGAAATTTAGGGGGAAAAAAAAGGAAAATGTGCTTTAAAATGATGTATAACATAGCCACATTTATTTAAGAATATATTCCAACATCAAAGGCAAATTTTAGCAGTGCATAAGCAGCAATTACTTTTGTAACAACCTACTAGCACGTGGTATGAGGAGGTATTGACTTGTCTGTGCCTCTGTCCTGGGTTTAATACAAGGAGGGTGAGTTAGACAGTCTCTAAATCTTTCTCAGCTCTACATTATAGAAGTTCTTTAATCCTGCTGCACAGAGAAGACTCAAGTATGTGCCAGTATCCTTTGGTGCAGTGTTATCTTTCAGTCACCTCTATTCAACAATCTCTCACTAGGAAATGTTGATAATAAAAAGACAACTTAAAAGTGCTTCTGAGTTTTCATGGGCAGGAGTCCAACAAGACTGCTTTCTGTAATTAAAATTAAAAACAACAACAACAACAATAGGGACATGAATGAAAGGCAGAGGAAAAGAGGTTGGGATACTACCCTAGGAAGAAAATGACTCCTCTGTACACAATGGAATTTGGCAGTCTAGATTGTTTTGCCTTTATTTCCATTCTCTTAAAACAAGAGGGAAGAAGTGTGTGGGAAGAAGTTTGTGGGCAATGGAGATGGAGGAGATAGAATTTATTCGGGGTATTGAGTGTTAGTCATTTTTCATCTGCGAAGTCACCACCTGAAAGAAACATCACACAGCAACAGACGTCATTCATAAGCAAGATGTTTTGTTTTGAGAGAGACGATTATGGATGTGATTAAGCTCTGTTAAACATCCTATGCCACTGGGACCGGAAGCCTTCTCATTGTGTAGTCTCTCTTGTGAAACACCAGGACTTAGGAAATACAAGAACTTTAAAAACTATTCTGGCTGGATCCATATATACTTTGGGAACTGGGGAAGGGAGATAGAGTAATTCAACTACTCAAGCTTTGATTGTTTGGAAATTTAGTCATAAATCACCCAGATGATTTCCTTAATTTTCCGTGTCCTTTTTCTGGAAGTAGATACTGTGGATTTTGCCTCCGAAAGCAACTTATTCTTTTCATTTAACTATAATACTTCAGATTATGTCCATGGTAATTTACTGGTACAACTTGGAGCAATCATTATACACACATTTACAGTAATTCTCCACAATGTTGCTCGTGATGGTCTTAATCTGAAACTAATGGACAGGGTTTATTTTTAGCGTAACCTCGGTATTTTGCTAGAAGGAATGAAAAAGTCTTTACAAAAAGAAAGGACAAATAGCTTTTGTAGTAAAATAAAGCCCTGAGTTAATATATTTCGATGTAACTCACTGACTAAACAGACACACTGGTGAATAATCTGAAAGGGTGGTAGCCATGATGTGGAGCTGTGATGTGGGTTTTTCCTTTCCCACATTTGGCCATAACTGGAAAATATTCCACACTTTATTGACAACTCAAATTACCAAATCTGCATTTGATGTGAATTAAAATACATTAAAAAATATCTTGAGAGCTAATTCATAGTAAATAATGCCATTTTTATAAATTTTAGTTAGAAGTGAGCTGTAATTTTATTAGGATACATAAATCTCTCTATCAGTATGATGGTAATGTCTAACATTACACCCTTCATATTTTAAAACTGGCTCCATCCATAGTTTAATTGGTTAATTAAATGTAAAATACTAAAATATTTAATTTACCCTGGTTTGATAAAGACTATCATCATGCAGAAAAAAAATTAGCAAAACTCAATCTGTAGAAGTTAGTTGATATGTATTATCACAAGAAGGTACTTGGTGTATTTTATCAGTTTAATTCTATTATGAGGGCTTCTGAGGTGGCACTAGTGGTAAAGAACCTGCCTGCCAATGCAAGACTCACAGGAGACATGGGTTCAATCCCTGCGTTGGGAAGATCCCTTGGAGGAGGGCATGGCAACCCACTCCAGATTCTTTCCTGGAGAATGCTATGGACAGAGAAGCCTGGCAGGCTACAGCCCATGGATTTACAATGAGTCAGACATGACTGAAGCAAACAAGCATGCATGCAGACCATGTATGAGCCACTGATGACCCCATAATAAGCTAATACATTAGTGGCAGGAACTTCCACAGCTAGACCAGTGATTTGGGGTTCCCTGAAACTAAAGAATGCCCTCATCTCTAGGGACTTGTGTAGTAGGTAAACAAGCCAATAAGGCACACACATGAGGCTGTGGCTAATCTTTTAAGTACAGTTGGAAGAGTAGCCTTTGCTAGCAGCTGCATGCCTCTGTCGTACTCGGTTATGATATGATGTCATCATTTTGGCTTCCCCTAAGAGGAATATTGAGAGCCCAACCCCTGGGGTGAACTAGGAAGAGTGTAACTTTAAGTGAATAAAGGCAAGGGAATTTATATCGTTGGCCATCCCAGGACTCCAAAGAGATAGATGTGCTGCTGAATGGATGCTCCAAACCATAAGTTATGCGCTGAGCCTTGCTTGTGGCAGCTTCTCACAAAGAGAAAAGGAGAAGACCAGAGTCTTGAGGGAGATTATACAGAATAGAAAGACCCTAGGAAGGTGGATGGACTGGTGTTCTCTCCAGATGAAAAGGCAGAAGAGTGTCTCTAAGATAGTGACTGGGGTAATTTACCCTCTGCTTTGCCTGTAACCACCCACAGAGTAATAAACACAGAAAACATAAAAGTAAAGGGCCAAATTCTTTTCCCATTTCATTTACTATAGAATATCAAGCAGATATAACTTTTCTGTACACCTGGAACTAACACAACATTGTTAACCAACTATGAAAAGAAAGAAAGTGTTTGTTCAGTCGTGTCTGACTCTTTGTGACCCCATGGACTGTAGCTTGCCAGCCTCCTCTGTCCACAGAATTCTCCAGGCAAGAATCCTGAGATGGGTTGCTATTTTCTTCTCCAGGGGATCTTCCCGAACCAGGAATCAAACCCAGGTCTCCTGTGTTGCCAGGCGAATTCTTTACTGTTTGAGCCACATGCTCCAAAATAAGATAAAAATTTGGCATTGGCCCCCTCCCAGTGCAGGGTGCCCACTTTCAATCCCTGATCAGGGAACTAGATCACACATACCACAACTGAGATCAAAGATCCTGTGCACTACAACTAAGATCAAAGATCCTGTTAGCTGCAAATAAGACCCACCACAGCCAAATAAATAAGTTCAATTAAAAAAAAAATAGAGGATGATGAAACACACACACACACACATAAAGTAAAGGGCCAAAAAGGAGGAGAACATTCTCAGAATCAGAAACACAGTCTCTCTCTCTCTTACCATGGAGATCAATCTCACCTTAAGGAGTAACCCAAGAAACAAATTCAAAATAGGCTACTTTGCTAGGTATAATGAATCTGCTGGAGAGTGAATGCCAGCTAACAGGGGCTGAATTTAAATAATCAGCTACTATAGTTTTGGGTGCAAAACTACTATAGTATCTTGCCCAATTAGTGGAGGAGATGGGAATGATCTACAGAGGAAGTTTTGGACCCTAGTACACATATACCTTGCTTATGTGAATTTTTAAGTCCTGGAAAGCTGTTAGCCTACATTAGGTCTCATAATGGCCTGGGCAGACGGTCAGTGGAAAATGCTCACTGAGGCCAAAATCTCCTCCACCACTTAGGGATTTTGGAGTAAGCTTATCAGGCAACAGATGGTGTTGTAGCATGATGACTTGGCAAGCCCAAAGGAGGCTGAAATGAATATTGAGTCCACCCAGTTGCTTCTCAGAGGGGCTTCTGAAAAACATAAGTTCTCTTTAATGGCAATGATGGCCAGTAAATAATTTAAGAGGTCAGACATGTCCTGAATTTAAAAGAAGTTATGAAAAGCATATCCTAGGAGTAATCTACACAAATTAAACAAATGGCCCAACAACTGAAACTCATGGCTGAGTTTCATCATACTTAAGGGTCCATGGTGTTAAATGACCACAGTGTCCTGCATTACTTACTGGCTGATAAAGGGAGGGGGTTTTCTGTGTACTTACTAACACACTTTCCTGTAGATTCAGCAAGATTTACAGACAGTCAGAGACATGAACCAAAGGGTCATACTGTTACTCTATTACTGAAGGATTAAACCAATCAATGTCTTCATCTCTGATCCACCCTCCTGAATTCCCCATCCCCCAATTGGTTAGACTTGCTTCAGGTGGACTTTGGAATTTTAGTTCATCACCAAATAGGATTCTGTTTTTAGACTGCTCTGTCACCGACTCCAAACTCAGGCTTTATGAAGTAGTACACACTCAGTTGTATAACAGCATGGCCAAGGGATGTATCGCTACACGAATGAGTGGGAAACGCCCCCTGTATGTTGGCCCTACGTTTANAGACTTGCTTCAGGTGGACTTTGGAATTTTAGTTCATCACCAAATAGGATTCTGTTTTTAGACTGCTCTGTCACCGACTCCAAACTCAGGCTTTATGAAGTAGTACACACTCAGTTGTATAACAGCATGGCCAAGGGATGTATCGCTACACGAATGAGTGGGAAACGCCCCCTGTATGTTGGCCCTACGTTTACTTCTTTTTTATTGTTAGTTTTCTTTTTGGAGGCTAATTACTTTACAATATTGTGGTTTTTGCCATACATTCACATGAATCAGCCATGTGTTCCCCATCAGCACATGTGTTCCCCATCCTGATCCTCCCTCCCCATCCCAGCCCTCAAGGTCATCCCAATGCACCAGCCCTGAGCACCCTGTGTCATGCACTGAACCTGGACTGGTGATCTATTTCACATATGATAATATACATATTTCAATGCTATTCTCTCATATCATCCCACCCCTGCCTTCTCCCTCAGAGTCCAAAAGTCTGTTCTTTACATCTGTGTCTTTTTTGCTGTCTTGCATATAGGGTCATCATTGCCATCTTTCTAAATTCCATATATATGCATTAGTATACTGTATTGGTGTTTTTCTTTCTGACTTACTTTGCCCTGTATAGTAGGCTCCAGTTTCATCCATCTCATTAGAACTGATTCAAATGCACTCTTTTCAATAGCTGAGTAATATTCCATTGTGTATACATACCACAGCTTTCTTATCTATTTGTCTGCTGATGGACATCTAGTTTGCTTCCATGTCTTGGCTGTTGTAAACAGTGCTGCGGTGAACATTGGAGTACATGTGTCTCTTTCAGTTCTGGTTTCCTTGGTATGTATGCCCAGCAGTGGGATTGCTGGGTCATATGGCAGTTCTATTTCCAGCTTTTTAAGGAATCACCACAAGTTCTCCATAGTGGCTGTAGTAGTTCACATTCCCACCAACAGTGTAAGAGGGTTCCTTTTCCTCCACACCCTCTCCAGCATTTATTCTTTGTAGATTTTTGGATAGCAGCTATTCTGTCTAGTGTGAGATGGTACCTTGTTGTGGTTTTGATTTGCATTTCTCTGATAATGTGTGATGTTGAGCATCTTTTCACATGTTTGTTAGACATTTGTATGTCTTCTTTGGAGAAATGTCTGTTTAGTTCTTTGGCCCATTTTTTGATTGGGTTGCTTATTTTTCTGTAATTGAGCTGCAGAAGTTGCTTGTATATTTTTTGAGATTAATTCTGTGTCAATTTCTTCATTTGCTATTACTTTCTCCCATTCTGGAGGCTGTCATAGCAAACAGGTCCCATTTGTTTATTTTTGCTTTTATTTCCATTACTCTGGGAGGTGGGTCATAGAGAATCTTGCTATGATTTACATCAGACAGTGTTTTGCCTATATTCTCCGCTAGGAGTTTTATAATTTCTGGTCTTACATTTAGATCTTTAATCCATTTTGAGTTTATTTTTGTGTATGGTGTTAGAAAGTGTTCTAGTTTCATTCTTTTACAAGTGACTGACCAGTTTTCCTGGTAGTTTGAGCATTCTTTGGCATTGCCTTTCTTTGGGACTGGAATGAAAACTGACCTTTTCCAGTCCTGTGGCCACTGCTGAGTTTGCCAAATTTGCTAGCATATTGAGTGCAACACTTTCACAGCATCATCTTTTAGGATTTGAAATAGCTCAACTGGAATTCCATCACCTCCACTAGCTTTGTCCACAGTGATGCTTTCTAAGACCCACTTGACTTCACATTCCAGGATGTCTGGCTCTAGGTGAGTGATCACACCATCATGATTATCTTGATCATGAAGCTCTTTTTTGTACAGTACTTCTGTGTATTCTTGTCACCTCTTGTTAATATCTTCTGCTTCTGTTAGGTCCATACCATTTCTGTCCTTTATTGAGCCCATCTTTGCATGAAATGTTCCCTTGGTATCTTTAATTTTCTTGAAGAGATCTCTAATATTTCCCATTCTGTTGTTTTCCTCTATTTCTTTGCATTGATCTCTGAAGAAGGCTTTCTTATCTCTTCTTGCTTTTCTCTGGAACTCTGCATTCTGATGCTTGTATGTTTCCTTTTCTCCTTTACTTTTCACTTCTCTTCTTTTCACAGCAATTGAAAAGTCCTCCTCAGACAGCCATTTTGCTTTTTTGTATTTCTTTTCCATGGGGATGATCTTGATCTCTGTCTCCAGTACAATGTCATGAACCTAATTCTATAGATCATCAGGCACTCTATCTATCAGATCTAGTCCCTTGAATCTATTTCTCATTTCCATTGTATAATCATAAGGGATTTGATTTAGGTCATATCTGAATGGTCTAGCAGTTTTCCCTACTTTCTTCAATTTAAGTCTGAATTTGGAAATAAGGAGTTCATGATCTGAGCCACAGTCAGCTCCT
>SJYX01017020.1:37885-72159 GCA_006410675.1 Oreotragus oreotragus
ATTGCTTTGGCTATTCGAGGTTTTTTGTATTTCCATACAAATCTTGAAATTATTTGTTCTAGTTCTGTGAAAAATACCGCTGGTAGCTTGATAGGGATTGCATTGAATCTGTAGATTGCTTTGGGTAATATATTCATTTTCACTATATTGATTCTTCCAATCCATGAACATGGTATATTTCTCCATCTATTAGTGTCCTCTTTGATTTCTTTCATCAGTGTTTTATAGTTTTCTATATGTAGGTCTTTTGTTTCTTTAGGTAGATTTATTCTTAAGTATGTTATTCTTTTTATTGCATTGGTGAATGGAATTGTTCCCTTAATTTCTCTTTCTGTTTTCTCATTCTTAGTGTATAGGAATGCAAGGGATTTCTGTGTGTTAATTTTATATCCTGCAACTTTATTGTATTCATTGATTAGCTCTAGTAATTTTCTGGTGGAGTCTTTAGGGTTTTCTATGTAGAGGATCATGTCATCTGCAAAAAGTGAGAATTTTACTTCTTCTTTTCCAATCTGGATTCCTTTTATTTCTTTTTCTACTCTAATTGCTGTGGCCAAAAGTTCCAAAACTGTGTTGAATAGTAATGGTGAGACTGGGCATCCTTGTCTTGCTCCTGACTTTAGGGGAAATGCTTTCAGTTTTTCACCATTGAGGATAATGTTTGCTGTGGGTTTGTCATATATAGCTTTTATTATGTTGAGGTATGTTCCTTCTATGCCTGCTTTCTGGAGGTTTTTTTTTTTTTTAAATCATAAATGGATGTTGAATTTTGTCAAAGGCTTTCTCTGCATCTATTGAGATAATCATATGGTTTTTATCTTTCAATTTGTTAATGTGGTATATCACATTGATTGATTTGTGAATACTGAAGAATCCTTGCATCCCTGGGATAAAGCCCACTTGGTCATGATGTATGATCTTTTTAATATGTTGTTGGATTCTGTTTGCTAGAATTTTGTTAAGAATTTTTGCAACTGTGTTCGTCAGTGATATTGGCTTGTAGTTTTCTTTTTTGTGTGGCATCTTTGTCTGGTTTTGGTATTAGGGTGATGGTGATCTCATAGAATGAGTTTGGAAGTTTACCTTCCTTTGCAATTTTCTGGAAGAGTTTAAGTAGGATAGGTGTTAGCTCTTCTCTAAATTTTTGGTAGAATTCAGCTGTGAAGACATCTGATCCTGGGCTTTTGTTTGTTGGAAGATTTCTGATTACTAGGTTTGAGGTTGGTCTCTTGTAGATAGCATCTATAGGGGTCTTGTTTTTGTATCCATTCAGCCAGTCGTTGTATTCTGGTTGGGGCATTCAACCCATGTATGTTTAAGGTAATTATTGATAAGTATGATCCCGTTGCCATTTACTTTATTGTTTTGGGTTCGAGTTTATACACCCTTTTTGTGTTTCCTGTCTAAAGGAGATCCTTTAGCATTTGATGGAGAGCTGGTTTGGTGGTGCTAAATTCTCTCAGCTTTTGCTTGTCTGTAAAGCTTTTGATTTCTCCTTCATATTTGAATGAGATCCTTGCTGGGTACAGTAATCTGGGCTGTAGATTTTTCTCTTTCATCACTGTAAGTATGTTCTCCCATTCCCTTCTGGCTTGAAGAGTTTCTATTGAAAGATCAGCTGTTATCCTTATGGGTATCCCCTTGTGTATTATTTGTTGTTTTTCCCTTGCTACTTTAAATATTTGTTCTTTGTGTTTGATCTTTGTTAATTTGATTAATATGTATCTTGGGGTGTTTTGTCTTGAGTTTATCCTGTTTGGGACTCTCCAGGTTTCTTGGACTTGGGTGGCTATTTCCTTCCCCATTTTAGGGAAGTTTTCAACTATTATCTCCTCAAGGATTTTCTCATGGCTTTTCTTTTTGTCTTCTTCTTCTGGGACGCCTATGATTCGAATGTTGGGGTGTTTAACATTGTCCCAGAGGCCTCTGAGATTGTCCTCATTTCTTTTTAATTCTTTTTTATCCCCCTCTCTGTTTCATTTATTTCCACAATTCTATCTTCCTCCTTACTTATCCTATCTTCTGCCTCAGTTATTCTACTGTTGGTTCCCTCCAGAGTGTTTTGATCTCAGTTATTGCCATACTTTGGCCACTCATGTGAAGAGTTGACTCATTGGAAAAGACTCTGATGCTGGGAGGGATTGAGGGCAGGAGGAGACGGGGACGAGAGGATGAGATGGCTGGATGGCATCACCGACTCGATGGACATGAGTTTGAGTGAACTCCGGGAGTTGGTGATGGACAAGGATGCCTAGCATGTTGCAGTTCATGGGGTTGCAAAGAGTTGGACACGACTGAGTGAACTGAACTGAACTGATTGCATTATTCATTATTGATTGACTCTTTTTTATTTCTTCTAGGTTCTTGTTAAACTTTTCTTGCATCTTCTCAATCCTTGTCTCTAGACTGTTTATCTGTAACTCCATTTTGTTTTCAAAATTTTGGATCATTTTTACTATCAATATTCTGAATTCTTCTTCGGTTAGACTCCCTATCTCCCCCTCTTTTGTTTGGTTTGGTGAGCTTTTATCATGTTCCTTTACCGGCTGAATATTTCTCTGCCTTTTCACCTTGTTTAGTTTGCTGTGTTTGGGGTGGCCTTTCTGTATGCTGGAAGTTTGTGGTTCCTCTTTATTGTGGATGTTCCTCCTTGTTAAAGTGTCCCAGTCATTGACCACTGGAAGAGGGAGAATCTCGTTAAAGACACTTGTAGTTTTTGGTGAGGTCTGGGAGGTTCTGCAGAGCTTCCAAGCCCTCTCCCTATGGAGTCAGGTTGCCTTATCCTTCTGGTACATTGATTCTATGTTTACTTCTTCACATCCAGCTGGGGCAACTCTCAAAAGCCTATCAGAGCTAAACTCAAAATTTTACTCATCCAACTGCTTTAAATATAGCCATGGAATTTCAAGAGTGTTTATAAATTTTAAAAGGTTTAAAACTAAAATGAAGTGGAAATACAACTTATTAAGATTTGTGGGATAGAGTGAGGCAGTGCTTAGGGAAAATTTGCAGTGCTGAATGCACATATTATTAAAGAAGAAAGATTAAAATCAATAATTTAAGTTTCCTTTGGAAATTAGAGAAAAATGACAAACTAAATTTGTCACCCTGCTTATTTAACTTATATGCAGAGTACATCATGAGAAATGCTGGGCTGGAGGAAGCACAAGCTGGAATCAAGATTGCCAGGAGAAATATCAATCACCTCAGATATGCGGATGATACTACCCTTCTGGCAGAAGGTGAAGAACTAAAAAGCCTCTTGATGAAAGTGAAAGAGAAGAGTGAAAAAGTTGGCTTAAAGTTCCGCGTTCAGAAAACTAAGATCATGGCATCTGGTCCCATCACTTCATGGCAAATAGATGGGTAAACAGTGGAAACAGTGGCTGACTTTATTTTTGAAGGCTCCAAAATCACTTCAGATGGTGATTGCAGCCATGAAATTAAAAGACACTTACTCCTTGGAAGGAAAATTATGACCAACCGAGACAGCATATTAACAAGCAGAGACATTACTTTGTCAACAAAGGTCTGTCTAGTCAAGGCTATGGTTTTTCCAGTGGCCATGTATAGATGTGAGAGTTGGACTATAAAGAAAGCTGAGCACCAGAGATTTGATGCTTTTGAATTGTGGTGTTGGAGAAGACTCTTGAGAGTCGTTTGGACTATAAGGAGATCCAACAAGTCCATCCTAAAGGAGATCAGTCCTGGGTATTCATTGGAAGGACTGATACTGAAGTTGAGACTCCAATGCTTTGGCCACTTGATGTGAAGAGCTGACTCAGTGGAAAAGACCCTGATGCTGGGAAAAATTGAGGGCAGGAGGAGAAGGGGACAGCAGAGTATGAGATGTTTGGATGGCATCACCGACTCAATGGACATGGGGTTTGGGTGGACTCAGGAATTGGTGATGTACAAGGAGGCCTGGCATGCTGCTGTTCATGGGGTCTCAAAGAGTCGGACACGACCTAGCAACTGAACTGAATTGAAATTCAAAGTAACCAGGAGAAAAATACTCTCTTAGAGTTGCCATCAATGAAATTAAAAATAGGAACTCAGTAGAGAAAGTCAATGAAGCCAAAAGCTGTTAATTTGAAAAGATCAATTAATAGATAAATTTTCGCCAGATTGATTAAAAGAAAAGAAGGAGAGGATACAAACTGCAAATATCAGAAGTGAAAGAGGGGACCTCAGAACAGATTATATGGATATTAAGAAGATAAAGAAGGAATATTATGAACAACTGTATGCTCACAAAGTTGATAACCTAGATGAAATGGACCAATTCTTTTAAAGAAATGTCTGTCAAATCTCACACAAGAAGAAATAGATTATCTGAATAGGCCTATATCTTTTAAAGAAATTGAATTAAAAATTTATAAATTTCCCAAACAAGAAGCACAATAAACTCTAGATGGGTTTATTGGTAAATTCCACCAAATATTTAAGGAAGACATGCCATTTCTCTATAATCTCTCCCAAAAATATAATCAGGGGTTATAAATCCTAACTCTTTCTAGGCCAGAATTAACCTAATATCAAAACCAGACCTGACATTATGAGAAAAGAAAACTGTAGGCTGATACGTCTCTTGAACATAGACACGGAAATCCTCAAGAAAATGCAATCAGATCAAACCTAACACTATATCAAAAGAATGATACACAATGACCAAGTGGGATTCATCTCATGTAGTCAAGGCAGATTTAACATTTAAATATCAATTAATGTGATCCATCACATCAACAGGCTAGAGAAGGAAAAATTACATGATCAAATCAGTAAATGCAGAAAAAGCAGTTGACAAAATCCAACACCTATTCATGATAAAAAGTCACCAAACTAAAAAAAAGGGGAAACTTCTTTGACTTGAAAAGAACATATACCAAAAAATTCTGAATCGATGTCATATTTAATGACGTGTGTATGCCCAGTCACTCAGTTGTGTCCAGCTCTTTCATGACCCCATGGATTGTAGCCCACTAGGCTCCTCTGTCCATGGAATTTCCCAGGCAAGAATACTGGAGTGGGTTGCTATTTTCTACTCTAGGGGATTCTTCTCAACCCAGGGATCGAACCCATGTCTCTTGTGTCTCCTGCATTGGCAGGTGGATTCTTTACCACTGTGCCACCTGGGAAGCCCACCAACAGTCTACTGAAATCCCTGACCATTGTCCATTGCTTGATTGTATTTTATCATCCTAAAGAGTGATTTCTACCTTTTAGGTTTCACCCGTTATCTGTCCTTGAAGATTTATTATTTGCACAAAATTTATATTTCATTTGTGGGCCAAAAAAAATGAAACAGGAAGGAAATTTTTTTCTCAGTAAGGAAGAATTCCATGAGAACAAGAATAAGAAAAGTTTCTCACTTGTTTGGGGGCCATTAGCAGTCCCCTCAAGTTTTTTTCAACTATTCACTTATAAAACAGGAATGGTGACACTTATTTTAGAGCATGATTGCAAAGATTAAATGAGACCCAGAATGCCATAAATGAGACCCAGAATGCCATGTTCTGAAAATATTAGCTCCCTTTGCAAATTCCTGTGACTTTCATCCTTTTAGCTTGTTTGAAAGGAACAAATTTCACTTAAAAAAAAAAAAAACATTCATAGTTGTCAAGGCGCCACACATTCAGATGGAAAGGCTTTATTTTTATCTTCTGTTTTAATGTAACACATATTCTATTGTAGCTAAGGCAAACATAAATATAGATGCATATACTTGAGGATAGAAATTTGCTAGAGAGCTAAAAATGTTCCAGCATCCCCTACTATTCTTTTGTTCCTACTTTTCCGTGTGTGTGTGTGTGTGTGTGTGTGTGTGTGTGTCTCCTATCAAGGAGGGAGACAGTATTACCCTTGCGCACGTGTGTTTCAAGCAAGTTTTCACGAGAGTAAATGACAAAGCACTCAATGAATGGAAACTCAGGTGGAAAGCAGAATTCCTTGGCATGCTTCCTGAGTCAGTCTCAAACTGAAAGTTTTTCCTCTTGCTAGTGTCAACATATATATTTATATAGGATATAATCATCAAGAAAACTATATACAGCAGACCCTGCAGTCATTAAACTGAAATTAGAATTGCTATACTGTCACTCATCAGCTATGGGATCATAAGCAAATTTACATCTGTGAACCTGAATTTCTTCATCTGTGAAAATAGGAATTATATCTGCTTCTGAGTGAGATAATGAATATACATAGAAAAGATACATGTTTGCGTGATTCTAATCAAATTGTTTTATGTAAACTTTGCATAACATTCCTATGTCCAAATGGAAGAACATTTCCTCAACCCTTCACTGCCCCAGCCCGCTGCAATGAAAACCCAACTTTAAAAACAGTACCAGTTAAAACACAATTAATTTACTTTCTATGAGTAATTACAGAATATCAAGTGCTTTATGTTTATAATTTGCATGTCAAAAGAGTGCTTGTAAAGATTTATATGCATTTCTAAGCAAGATATGGTGCTATCACTGATTTATTTATCTGTATTCCTTATAATCTTCTTTTCTGAAGAAAGGCAGAATAGTAAAAGACAAGGTGACACATGGGTGTCATATTTATCATGGCTCCCCACTCTTGTGCTCACAGGAGACATTTCAAGTCAATAACAGACCTTATGGTCTCAGAATCCTTCACAGTGTTTCCGGGAGCCACTACCAGTCTGCAATACTTGACTGGTAAAATGAAACCCATAGGCCATCCAGTCTATAGGGAAAGGAAGAATGCACAGCAAGCTAACACGATTGCTTCCCTCTCAATTCTCTCTGAGGTCTTAGACATATCACACAATTTGTCCAAGACCTACCTCTCTCATGTGTAAAACAAGAGAATTGCAGTGACTTTGTGATGTGTCTGCATGGCTGGGCTGAATTACTTAACCCCTAATTTCCTTTTCAGCTAGCATTAACCAGAAGAGAGATTCTTACAGGAGACTTAGAGGATGGAAGTGAAGCAATAGCCATTCTGTAGACTGTATGCATGGTCACTCATCTGCTGACTCACCTTGCTCGTATGAGGCAGCAGATGAGCCTGGATTGTCAAACAATGTCATCTTCTTTATATTTCTTTATATATTATATAAATATATATTATCTTTATATATTATATAAATTATATATATAATATATATATTATATATATATAAATATATATATAATCTTCTTTATGTTTCTCCAGTTCCTGGGCCAGGAGTATCTGTATTCCTAGCTCCTGCCTCAGCAGAGTTCAGAGATGACTGAAACTGATGCGGGTTTCATACTATCCTTCATTTGTGCTTATGGGTTTCTGCTTGATCTGCCTCGTCCTCATTCCATACCCATCTCCCCTTCCCAACTTCTGTCCTATGAACTTTGAACTCCAGAATTGGACACAAATACAACCTGACTGAGACCAACAGTTGCATAAGATCAAGTCTCTGTAACAAATCCATGCATAGCCTAGTGATTTTGTGTCTGTGATTGAACCCTGACTGATGTGGAAATTACAATCAGATCATTTCTAAAATTTCTTCTAATTCTTTCCATTTACATATGGGAAGCTCAGATAGCATAAGTGTTAGGGGCTCACACTTCGTAGTCTGGGCTAACCCAGGTTCAAATCTTAGCTTTGACATAACTGCTCATGTCTCTTTAGACAGTTTTTAACCTCTTTAAATATCATATTTCTTGCCTATAATAGAAAGTTGTTAATATTTATCCTCATCATAAGACCATTATGAGGATTAAAGAAAATTATAGAATACTTTGTATCATGCCAGGCACTCAAAAAATGGTAGCTTTAAAAAATTTCAAGTATAGATTTTTAGTCTTACTGCATTTTGGGTTGACAGAGGATGATAAACAAAACAAAACAAAAATCTTTGATTAACTCAGCTGTGAATAAGCCATCTATCTACAGGAAGGAAAAAAAAGTATCAATTTTATCCACAAAAACTATATTGCTTATACTTCCATTTTCATTTTATCTTCTTTAAGCTATGATTTGATATTTGATTTATAGTTCATTATTTTAATTCAATGGCTTCACATTTTGAAACAAAATATTTCTGTTGATTAATTCTTTTTACGCAGTACAAAGTCTACATACGTCAGTATCATATAGTGTAAAGAGCACCTGAAGGATTCCAAAGTTCTGGACTCAAGCTTGACTTCCCTGCTTCTGGCAGGTCACTTGAACAGATAACATAGCACTACTAAAAACTGCTTCCTTATCCATGAAACTACAGTAATACCTCTTAGGAATATCTGACTTTAATGTGTTGTCATGAAGGTTAAAGGTGAAAGAATGTTGGTAGCTTCAGAATGCTTTGTAAATGCATGTGGTGTCATTGCTATTGGCCATGTTCTTGTTAAAGTCCAGTTTGAATTGTTGTTCTGCATCTGTTCAGCCAAATAGCAGTACTATTTAATTTCCACTTTGGTAGATGACTTGGGAAGCATGAAATCCAAAGGGAATGAAGTTTTCCTCTTACTCCCCAAAATAAGAATAATGCAACTTATTGTGCCTATTAATTGTTTAACCTTGCATACCAAAATGTGGGAGGAAAAAAAGCCAGACCTCTAAAATTTCTCCATTATACTATTTTTGTATTGAATAAATGAATAATTGAATGACAGCTATAAAAAATAAAGTTAGCATACATAATTTAATGCTTAGAATGGTCAGGATACTTGGGCAAGTGTGATGAGTTTGATGGAATCTTGGTCTTTAAAGAGAAACAGACCTAATAGGGAGACTAGATCATGTCACATGTACAAATTAAATATAATTCATAATAGGAAATAAGTATCAGCATCTGGAGGAAAACCCACTTTAGACAATCAGATAATTTTTTTCTCATACAGGACTTTTTTGTATGACCTCATATGACTTGGTGGTAAAAGAATCCACCTGTCAATGCAGGAGACTCAAGTTTGACCTCTGGGTCGGGAAGATCCCCTGGAGATGGAAACGGTAACCCACTCCAGTATCTTTGCCTGGAAAATTTCCAGGACAGAGGAGCCTGGCAGGCTATAGTCCATGGAGTCACAAAAGAGTCAGACATGACTTAGTGACTAAACAACAAATACTTTTTTAGTACCCTGTTTACTAAAGTTGAACTAGCATGATCAAATGAACTTCAAGTTGGGCAATTAGGCCAAGGCTTGATATCTTGATCAAAAAAGAAAAAAAAAAAAGGATAAATAAAGAAAAGATGGCTCACGATATAGCACAAGGAGCTCTACTCAGAGCTCTGTGGTGACCCAAGCGGGAAGGAAATAAACAGGAGAGGATATATGCATACGTGTGGATGATATGCTTTCCTGTACAGCAGAAACTAACACAACATTGTAAAGTTCAAAATCTTCAAAATCTAGATACTAGATTTCCTTGGTCAGGAACTGGCTAGTAGCATCTTTCTCGTGGTGACTATGAAAACTGAAAAGTGAAAGTGTCAGTCGCTCAGTTGTGTCTGACTCTTTGAGAGTTCATGGATGGTAACCTTTGTCTGTGGAGTTCTCCAGGCAAGAATACTGGAGTGTTTTGCCATTCCTTCTCTGGGGGATCTTCCTGACCCAGGGGTCAAACCTGGGTCTCTCACATTGCAGGCAGATTGTTTACTGTCTGAGCCAACAGGGAAGCCCCAGGGTGACAACAGACTCCGTTTTATTATCTTGGCTAAATAGGGGCTTTTTTTCTAATTTCCCACTGTATTGGTAAAAGTGAAAGTCACTCAGTCATGTCTGACTCTTTGCAATCCCATGGACTATATAGTCCATGGAATTCTCCAGCCAGAATACTGGAGTGGGTAGCCTCTCTCTTCTCCAGGGGATCTTCCCAACTCAGGGATTGAACCCAGGTCTCCTGCATTGCCGGCAGATTCTTTACCAGCTGAGACACAAAAGAAGCCCCAACTTTTCACTTATTAATTATATAATTTTCATGTTTTTTTTAGTAAGTGTGAATGTAGCAATTCAAAAATATACTCACTCTCCAAAAAGCTTATGATATGGCTAGAAAGCTAAAACATATACACATAAAACTAAAATTTTTACTGAATATTTAGCAATTCAATAATGATGTAAGCAATAAATGCTTGAAGATTTCTGGTGAAGTGATATGGGGAGAGAGACCTGACTTACAGCTGGACTGGAAATGATTCCTCTTTATCTCCAGGGACCCCTGGATGTCTGGTTTTACTTTTAGCCAAGATAATGGCAGTGGTATTTACAATGTGCTGAAACTCCCCTAATGACCTCTAGGTCAGTTTCTTTACTGATGGTCTGCAACTGGTCTAAATAGTTTTGTAACCTAACTTGATTACTTAAAGAGCCACTGAGAGCTTTGAGGGGATTTCTCCCTAAGATTCATGACACAGATCTTCTGGTTTAAGCGAGAGGGTCAATCCATTGCCTGGTGCTCAGAGAAAAGGTCCTAGTGTGTTTGGGTCATGTGATGTCTCTTGGACTTCTGATGCTCCCCTGCATCCTCTGTTTCTTGATTCCCTGTATCCTTTGTTGTTGTTGTTTAGTTGCTAAGTGGTGTCCAACTCTTTTGTGACCCCATGGACTGTAGCCCACCAGTCTCCTCTGTCCATGGGATTTCCCAAGCAAGAATACTGGAGTGGATTGCCATTTCCTTCCCCTGGGGATCTTCCCAACCCAGGGACTGAACCTGAGTTTCCTGCAAGTCTCCTGCATTGCAGGTGAATTGTTTACAACTGAGGCCCCAGGGAAGCACCCCTGTATCCTCTTGTTGGTTTTGTGTTAGTCATTCAGTTGTGTGACTCTTTGCAACCCCATGGACTGTAGTCCACCAGGCTCCTCTGTCCATGAGATTCTCCAGGCAAGAATACTGGAGTGGGCTGCCATTCCTTCCTCTACCTGTATCCTTTACTTTTAAATAAAATACAGTTGAGTACATGCTATAGAGTCCAGTGGTGGCATACCCAAACTGGAGAACACAGTATACTTCGCTGAACACCAAACAGTCAGCCTCCCAGATGGGACATGGGAAACGACCCTCCCCCATGCTGTAATTTAGATAAGAAAGGCAAAGTCATTGTTTAGGGAAAGGAAAAATGAGGTAAGGGGTGGAGAATGAAAATATTGTTTCTATGTGGTTTCTCCCTGTCCACTCCTAAGCTGAGGTCACAAAAATATTCCTTCTACTGATGAACAGAAATGTAGTTATAGATCCAGGGCCTGAGGAGGAAGCTAAATAGACAACACAAGAGATTCAAACAGAGGGAAAGTCAAGAAGAGATGCCTTTCTACTGAATATAGGAAAAAAAGATGGGGATTAACATGGACACACTACTATAAAAATAATAGAAAACTAATAAGGGCCTGCTGTATAGCACAGGGACCTCTACTCAGTGCTCTGTAATGATGCATATGGGAAAAGAATCCGGGAAAAGAGTGGCTATATGTATATGTAGAACTGATTTACTTTGCTGTACAGCAGAAACCAACACAAAACTGTAAATGAAAATTACTCCAGTAAAAATCAATTTAAAAAGAATGAAGCAGACTCACAGATATAAAGAACAAACTAGAGGTTACCAGTGTGTGTGGAGGGAGGGGTTATTGGGGAAGGGGAGTGGGAGGTACAAACTAATGGGTATAAGATCAGCTCAAGCATCTTTGTACAACATGGGGAATGTAGCCAATATTATGTAATAACTTTAATGGAAAATAACCTGTGAAAATTGTATAAAACTATACATATTTTTAATAAGAAGTGCCTTTCTGGCCTTCTCTTTTCTAATGCTGTTGCTGCTGTTTAGTTTCTCAGTCATGTCCAACTCTTTTGTGATCCCATAGACTGTAGTCCTCCAGGCTCCTCTATCCATGGGATTTTCCCGTCAAGAATACTGGAGTGGGTAGCCATTTCCTTCTCCAGGGGATCTTCCCTAACCAGGATTGAACCTGTGCCTCCTGCTTGGGAAGCAGATTCTTCACCACTGAGCAACCTGGGAAGCCTGTTCTAAGTAAGGAACCTGAAATCAGTGAAGCTGCCAGAGTCACTGTGTTAGGACTTGTGACTGTCTGTGATGGGAAGGAATGTCCAGGAGGAATTTGCTTTCACTGGAATTCGATAAAGAGTTAAACTGCTTTTGAAATGGAAATTGCCTTTGGAAGATTAGAAGGGGCAGCCTGTGGGACAATCTTACTCAGGATCTTACACTATCTGGGATCTTACACTAGCTTGCAGCTTTCCTAGAAATGTGTTTAGAGGGATAAACTCCTGGTCTTAAGTCATATAAAGGCAAGAGTCTGTGGTTTGTGTCCTGAAAAGTGATATTGTCTATGTGCTCTCTTAGGTAGGAAATGGTATAACCTGAAGCTACTGAAATGCTGTAATCTAGTAGCTTTAGATTATCCATATGATAATGTCTGTATGATGATGCATGACCCAGCGCTATGACTCAGACTCGGATGAGGACGATGCTGAGATAAGAGAGAGCTTCAACTGTGTGGAATCCTTGGTAGGTACATCATTGGAGGGATGAGAGGATGTGAGGGAAACTGCCTTAGATCTCCTTGCTCAGCTCCCCTGAATGGGATTTAAAGATAGGGAAAAAAAAAATTAAGGTGATTCAGAAGAAATGGAATGATAAGAATATGAGAGGTGGGGGGTGAAAGTGGGGGGGGGTGCCCTGGACAATTGAACCAGGCAGAAATGTCTTATAGTTGATTTTAAAAGGCATGAAAAAGGAAGAGATCAATGAAATTGTCAGTAGCTTTTTTAATGAATCATTATAAAAGATTACACAAGTGCCAACACCAACTCCTCAAATTAGAAAATAACAGTTACTCAATTTATCCTATAGTCTTGATGGATTAAAAACATGAGTATTACACAAAAGGAGAGTCTTTTC
Organism: Oreotragus oreotragus; assembly: GCA_006410675.1. Taxonomy (NCBI): domain Eukaryota; kingdom Metazoa; phylum Chordata; class Mammalia; order Artiodactyla; family Bovidae; genus Oreotragus; species Oreotragus oreotragus. The sequence continues at coordinate 50,760 of SJYX01017020.1, forward strand.
TGAGTGCTTGCCAATGGAAAGAAAAGCGCAAAGCAAAAAGAGGATTAGGACTTTGTGTGATGGGAGAGCCCAAGTCACAGGAAAACTCCAGCCACTGACATTGGGCTGGCTCCAGTGGCTTTCAGGTAGTGACAGATCTACTAGGATTCCTGGGCATTGGTACCTAAAGCTCCTCATGAAGGGTTTAAAAGCAATGTAATTACAGTAGGACAATATGGTGAAATAAGTGTGGAAGGCTTGCAAGTGAAAGCATGGTTCAAAATGAGGATTTATGAATACAAATTGTGTATGGTTGTTGCCTTGCTCTTGCACAAAATGTATTATTGCAATAGACGTGATGTCTGAATGGAAATTCTTTCTGCATCTAAATCACTGGGGAATGGATATGCAAGTTTGCTCCTTTCTCCACTATAATTAGGCATGTTAGAAGGAAAACTTAGAATTATCTGAGTCTACTTAAGTGGTTAATTTAAAACAATACAGGATGCCCTGGAAAGCAATTTTGGCTTTAAGTATTGGTCTGTGATATACAGTGGTATCAGTGACCACAAACTCTTTACTTTCTAGTTCAGTGGAGTCTATAAGAAAAGCCAACAGATCCTGGAGGTTAACTGTACATGATAAGAGAACTGAATAAAGAACTTGGCATGGCTGTGGAAATTTCTACTGCTTGAAGTTCTGCTGACAAGAGCTTCTGGCAAAAGTCTGTTACTGCCACCCAGTGGCAATAGCTAGGATTAATGGATTAGGAATAATGGACTGGTAATGTAATTTGGAAAAGGGGATACTCTCGCCTGGAAAATCCCATGGACGGAGGAGCCTGGTGGGCTGCAGTCCATGGGGTCGCTAAGAGTCAGACACGACTGAGTGACTTCACTTTCACTTTTCACTTTCATGCATTGGAGAAGGAAATGGAAGCCCACTCCAGTGTTCTTGCCTGGAGAATCCCAGGGATGGGGGAGCCTGGTGGGGAGAGCCTGGTGGGCTGCCATCTCTGGGGTCGCACAGAGTTGGACACGACTGAAGCGACTTAGCAACAGCAGCAGCAGATGACTAGAAAATTAAAGGAACATTGACCTGGGGTGCTCTGCTATGGAAACATTATGGACTTGAAGGGGGATATTAAAATGAAACATTCTGTTGTACATCAAAAAGCTCCCTTTTGATTTCTAAGGTGACTTGAGCCACAAATTAAAAGCCCCATTTGCACTTTGAGGGTAGATTTTTGGATACAGGCAATCAGAGGCTAGAGCGACACTCAACCAATACAAGGATGGGCAGGAAAATGATGTATTCAACTATTCCACTCAGAAACTTGAAAGGTGACTGAAAAATGTTATTTTTGTCAACAAGAACATGAGAGGGCTTCCCTGGTGGTCCAATGGTAAAGAATTCAGCTGTCAAGGCAGGAGACATGGGTTCCATCCCTGAGCCAGGAGGATCCCACATGCTGCAGGGCAACTAGGCCTGTGCACCACTGCTACTGATGACTGTGCCCCAGAGCCTATGCTCCACAGGAGAAGCCACCACAATGAGAAGCCTGTGTGCCCCTAGAGGAAAGTCCGTGCAGCAGCCAAGACCCAGCACAGTCGAAAATAAATGAGTAAAATAGAACATTACAAAAAAACAAACAAACAAAAAAACAAGAAAATGAGAGACGATACAACCATGGGCTTCATATCAGGGTGATCTGGGTCCACCCATACCTGGCAGGTAAATTATGACTCTGTGGTGAATACCAATGGGTCTTCACTGGGATACATATTCATTCTGGGTTTGGATTTGCATGTCTTGTAGCTAAAGCAAATTCCCTTAACCAAATAGAAGCTAGAACAAAAAATAAAGTTTCAGTTTGGACTTCTTGCTTATTTGTCACCTAACTAAAGAACCAATTTTATTGCAAGTCCACTGCAATGTGAACTAAAAAGCATCATGTAGAAGAAAACTGACCCCCTACAAAGTTGTGGGTTGATAAAAAATAAAAAAATAAAAAAAATAAAATAACTTAGAAAAAAAAATTGGAATGAGCAGATGAAGTACTTGCATACTAAATTGGGAATGAGCATAAGCTGAAGAGATGGCTTCCATGATTGGATGAATGCATTGTAAAATGTAATATGCACGGAAGTAAAGGGGGTTTGTCATTAGATGGATTGCCCAGAAACTGTGGAGATAAAGGAGAGGAGGAGGTGGGGCAAAGGAACTCACAAAAACTTTTCCTCTGCTTGTAAATGGTTTCTTTGTCTTTCCTTGATTATGTAGTGCCAGAACTTGGATTTCATAGATGAGTTTCAGACAAAGAATCAGTTGCTTAACCTGAGATAGTATGATAGTATCCGGAAATATTACTGTACAATTTCCTAAGGGAATGATGGGTGGTTGTTTCTCCCCACCTGCCTAAGCTGGAACTCTTTCTGCTTTCCTACTCAGTGAATGAATAGTCATAAACCTGTACGTATCCAACTCTACTCAATTTTATAGAAATTGACGAAGGGGAAGACATTGACAGGACTCACTCCTGCTGCCCGTGTGGGTCAGTCCTCTGCTGAACTGTATGGTTGTACTAAAAGGATGAAGGAGGATGTAGGTGAAACAAAAAACATATTAAAAGAAAAAAAGTTTTCTGATGTAAGGGGGCTTTCAAATGTGTGGGTTGGACAAAAATTTTGTTTAGGTGTTTTCATTACATCTTACGGAAAAACATGACCGAGCTTATTGGCCAGCCCACTAGAATGATGGACAAACGTGGAATAGGCACTCCCTTTCCAAAACAGAGAAATAAGAGAGGGAAGGGGTCATGGGTCCTGAAAACTAGCAGAGCGAATTCCATTAGATTTTAAGGCTTGAGCCTAACCCTCTTTGGGCCAATGCTTTGTCTTCTGGGCCCCTTGATGACAGCCCTGGGTGGTGTCCTGCTTCCTCTCTCCTGGGAAACACCACCCCATGGAGCTGATGGTATGGCTCTACCTTTTGCAACTGAGAAGGCCTCCTAGATCTTTGGCCTCAGAATGCTAATGTCAGTGCAGGTCCACTGGCCTCTGAATTTCCCTTAAGGTCTCACAGCCAGAGAGCTCTATTTTTCCTGTTTGTTGCCTATAGAATCCCAGAAGTCTGACAGCCTTCCTTTATTTCATCTCATCTCTATCTTCTTCAGTCCAAGCTACAGATCTTTCTGCTGAGTGTTTCTAGTTCACTGAATCACAAGTCACATGCCATCTCTTTATCAAATGCTTATCCAGTTACCCCACTCGAGTTGTCTCCAGAATCTGTTTCTTAATTTTGTGCAGTATGAGTTGGCTGACCGTTTCCATATCATCACATTCTGATTAAAAATTCTTTCTTTGGGAACCTACTGTCTAGCACAGGGAACTCTGCTCAATGTTGTGTGGCAGCCTGGATGGCAGGAGGTTTCGGGGGAGAATAAATACATGCATAAGTATGGTTGAGGGCTGAGTCCTTTCTCTGCTCACCTGAAACTGTTACAACATTGTTAATTGGCTGTGAGTGAGTGAGTGAAGTCGCTCAGTCGTGTCCGACTCTGCGACCCCATGGACGGCCCACCAGGTTCCTCCGTCCATGGGATTCTCCAGGCAAGAATACTGGAGTGGGTTGCCATTTCCTTCTCCAGGTACCCTAATACAAAATAAAAAGTTAAAAAAAATCCTTCTTTGGTTTATTATTATTTCCTTTTGAAGTTCACCACTTACAAGTTGTACTTGCAGACCAACAGAAAACAGTTCTTACAAATTCTCTGACTTTATGATAAAGGCGACTTTTCTCAATATTATAGTCCTCATTTCTGTCTGAGATCTCCCCAGAAGCATATTGAACATTCATATTTCTACAATAGTCTCTTCAAGGTAACCTAGACTTTTCTATCATACTCCTCAAACTCTTCCAGTCTCTTCTAGTGTGTGCATGCTCAGTCACTTCAGTCATGTTCAACTCTTTGAAACCCTATGGATGGTAGCCCACCAGACTCTTCTGTTCATGGGATTCTCCAGGCAAGGGTACTGGAGTGGGTTGCTATGCCCTCCTCCAGGCAATCTTCCTGACAAAAAGATCAAATCTGAGTCTCTTATGTCTTCTTAATCTTTATCACTAGCACCACCAGGGAAGCCCCCTTCTAGCCTCTACCCATTACCAGATTCCAAAGTCATTTTCACATTTTAAAGTATTTGTTACAGCAGCACTCCACTTGCTGTTACTATCTTCTGTATTAGTTTTCCTGTGTGGCTATAATGAAGTACTACAGACAGGGTAGATTAAACAATAGATATTTATCTCATAGTTTTGGGGGTTGGAAGTCCAAAATCAAAATGTCAGTAATCTTGATTCTTTCTGAGACTTGTCCACTCTATGCCTTTATCTCCCAAATTTTAATTATTCCAGCATCAACTCTCAGCTTAAAGTCTCATTATCTAAATTACTCAAATCAGTTATGGCTGAAACTTGGGGTAGGATTCAACGTCCATGCTGTGGTAACTTCAGGCATTCTTCAGCATGTAGATGGCATCTTTCTACATCTTCACTTTGTCTTCTGTTTATCTGTGTCTGTCCCAGGGTCCAAATTTCCTCTTTCTAAGAGGACACCCTTAATATTGGTTTATACCAGAATGACCTAACTTTAGCTTGACTACCTCTGTAAAGACCTTCTTTTCAAATAAGAGCACTTTCTATAGAGCTATGGGTTAAAACTTCAAGATACCTTTTTTGGTGGACAAAATTCAACCTGTAAAATTATCTATATTATTTGCCTTCTTCCTGGAAAATTTATTTTTAATATTTCTTGAGGATCTTATCTATTTGTAATGAATTACCTCAGCTTTTTTTTTGTTTGAAAGTCTTTATTTTTGCTTTACTCTTGAAGAATAATTTTAGGTGATTGGTTTTTCATTTCAACACACAAGATATTTTTTTTTCAACACACACAACACTCCATTCTTTTCTTACTTGCATGGTTTGTGACAAGAAGCATGCTGTCTATAATTCTTCTTATCCTACTTCTCAGCTGTCTTTGATATTCTGCAGTTTTAATATGTTAACCTAGGTATGGTGTTTTATTGGTATTTAGCTTGTTTGGTGATTGAGATTCTTGAATCTATGTCTGTCATTAATTTTGAATAGTTCAGAACCATTATAAATTTACATAGTTCTCATTTTCTATTCTCATTTTATTCTCCTGCTGCTATTCTAATTACACTAATGTAACAACTTATGATTAATTTAATATTTACTGAACACCAGTGTGTACTAAATGGCTTCCCAGGTGGCTCAGTGGCAAAGAATCCACCTGCCAATGCAGGAAATGTAAGAGACTCAGGTTCGGTCCCTGGGTGGGGAGGAGCCCCTGGAGAAGGGCGTAGCAATCCAATCCAGTATTCTTGCCTGGAGAGCCCCATGGATAGAGAAGCCTGATGGGCTAGAGTCCATGGGGTTGCAAATAGTTGGACACAACTGAAGTGACTTAGCACAGCACAGCACATGTACTAAGTACTATCTTGAGACCTATAAATATACCTGTACACAGAAAAGACAAAATATAGTAGTTGCATTTTAAACTGTATAAAGATATGGTCAGGGCATTTTAAAATAATTTCACCTTTAATCATAAATTGCATATAGTTTAACACTTTAGGTATAACTTAGCTTTGAGTTATTGAGATATAGTTTATATAACTTGCAGTTTGTCACTTTGAAGTATAAATTTCAATGGCTTTTGTTATAGTCACAAAGTAATGCATCTGTCTGAGCTACAGTCAGCTCCCGGTATTATTTTTGCTGACTGTATAGAACTTCTCCATCTTTGGCTGCAAAGAATATAATCAATCTGGTTCAGTGCTGGTCATCTGGTGATGTCCATGTATAGAGTCTTCTCTTGTGTTATTGGAAGAGGGTGTTTGCTATGACCAGTGCATCCTCTTGGCAAAACTCTATCAGCCTTTGCCCTGCTTCATTCTGTATGCCAAGGCCAAATTTGCCTGTTACTCCAGGTGTTTCTTGACTTTCATTATAGGGGACTTGCATTCCAGTCCCCTATAATGAAAAGGACATGTTTTTTTGGGTGTTAGTTCTAAACGGTCTCGTAGGTCTTCATAGAACCATTCAACTTCAGCATTACTGGTCGAACATAGACTTGGATTACCATGATATTGAGTGGTTTGCCTTGGAAATGAACAGAGATCATTCTGTTGCTTTTGAGATTACATCCAAGTACTGCATTTCAGACTTTTTTGTTGACTATTATGGCTACTCTATTTCTTCTAAGGGATTCTTGCCCGCAGTAGTAGATAGAGTGGTCATCTGAGTTAAATTAACCCATTAACCCATTCCAGTCCATTTTAGTTCGCTGACTCCTAAAATGTTGATGATCACTCTTGCAGCATAATGGCTGTCTGAGGAGGCCTTACAAAGAGCTGTAAAAAGAAGAGAAGCAAAAAAGCAAAGGAGAAAAGGAAAGATATACCCATTTGAATGCAGAGATCAAAAGAATAGCAAGGAGAGATAAGAAACCTTCCTCAGCGATCAATGCAAAGAAATAGAGGAAAACAATAGAATGGGAAAGACTAGAGATCTCTTCAAGAAAATTAGAGATACCAAGGGAACATTTCAGGCAAAGANATACCCATTTGAATGCAGAGATCAAAAGAATAGCAAGGAGAGATAAGAAACCTTCCTCAGCGATCAATGCAAAGAAATAGAGGAAAACAATAGAATGGGAAAGACTAGAGATCTCTTCAAGAAAATTAGAGATATCAAGGGACCATTTCAGGCAAAGATGGGCTCAATAAAGGACAGAAATGGTATGGACCTAACAGAAGCAGAAGATATTAAGAAGAGATGGCAAGAATACATGGAAGAACTGTACAAAAAAGATCTTCACGACCCAGATAATCATGATGGTGTGATCACTCACCTAGAGCCAGACATCTTGGAATGTGAAGTCAAGTAGGCCTTAAGAAGCATCACTACGAACAAAGCTAGTGGAGGTGATGGAATTCCAGTTGAGCTATTTCATATCCTGAAAGATGATACTGTGAAAGTGCTGCACTCAATATGCCAGCAAATCTGGAAAACCCAGCAGTGGCTACAGAACTGGAAAAGGTCAGTTTTCATTCCAATCCCAAAGAAAGGCAATGCCAAAGAATGCTCAAACTACTGCACAATTGCACTCATCTCACACGCTAGTAAAATAATGCTCAAAATTTTCCAAGCCAAGCTTCAGCAATATGTGAACCATAAACTTCCAGACGTTCAATCTGATTTTAGAAAAGGCAGAGGAACCAGAGGTCAAATTGCCAACATCTGCTGGATCATCAAAAAAGCAAGAGAGTTCCAAAAAATATCTATTTCTCAAAGCCTTTGACTGTGTGGATCACAACAAACTGGAAAATTCTGAAAGAGATGGGAATAACAGACCATCTGACCTGCCTCCTGAGAAACCTGTATGCAGGTCAGGAAGCAAGAGTTAGAAATGGACATGGAACAACAGACTGGTTCCAGATAGGAAGAGGAGTACGTCAAGGCTGTATATTGTCACCCTGTTTATTTAACTTATATGCAGAGTACATCATGAGAAATGCCATCCTGAGAAACCTGTATGCAGGTCAGGAAGCAAGAGTTAGAAATGGACATGGAACAACAGACTGGTTCCAGATAGGAAGAGGAGTACGTCAAGGCTGTATATTGTCACCCTGTTTATTTAACTTATATGCAGAGTACATCATAAGAAACGCTGGGCTGGATGAACACAAGCTAAAATCAAGATTGCTGGGAGAAATATCAACAACCTCAGATATGCAGAAGACAGCACCCTTATGGCTGAAAGCAAAGAAAAACTAAAGAGCCTCTTGATGAAAGTGAGAGATCAGAATGAAAAAGTTGGCTTAAAGCTCAGCATTCAGGAAACTGAGATCATGGCATCTAGTCCTATCACTTTATGGCAAATAGATGGGGAAACAGTGGCTCACTTTATTTTTGGAGGCTCCAAAGTCACTGCAGATGGTGATTGCAGCCATTAAATTAAAAGACGCTTACTCCTTGGAAGGAAAGTTATGACCAACCCAGACAGCATATTAAAAAGCAGAGACATTACATTGCCAACAAAGGTCTATCTAGTCAAGGCTATGATTTTTCCAGGAGTCACGTGTGAATGTGAGTGTTAGACTATAAAGAAAGCTGAGCGTCAAAGAACTGATGCTTTTAAACTGTGGTCTTGGAGAAGGCTCTTGAGTGTCCCTTGGACTGCAAGGAGATCCAACCAGTCCAATTGCCAACAAAGGTCTATCTAGTCAAGGCTATGATTTTTCCAGGAGTCACGTGTGAATGTGAGTGTTAGACTATAAAGAAAGCTGAGCGTCAAAGAACTGATGCTTTTAAACTGTGGTCTTGGAGAAGGCTCTTGAGTGTCCCTTGGACTGCAAGGAGATCCAACCAGTCCATCCTAAAGGAGATCAATCCTGAGTGTTTATTGGAAGGACTGATGTTGAAGCTGAAACTCCAATACTCTGGCCACCTGCTGCAAAGAACAGACTCATTTGAAAAGCCCCTGATGCTGGGAAAGATTGAGGGCAGGAGGAGAAGAGGACGGCAGAGGATGAGATGGCTGGATGGCATCACCGACTCAATGGACATGAGTTTGAATAAACTTTGGGAGTTGGTGATGGACAGGGAGACCTGGCTTGCTGCAGTCCGTGGGGTCGCAAATAGTTGGACATGACTGAGTAACTGAACTGAACTGAACTGAATGCATCTATCATCACAATCAGCTTTAGAATATTGTCATTGCTCTCAAATTAGATCCCATGTGCCTTAAAGATCACTCTTCAAACCTTCCACCCTACCCTCTAGGGGTAGACAACTAATAATCTGATTTTTGTATATATTATATATATATATAATATGTATATATATATGTATGTATATATATTGTGTATATTTACCTATTCTTGACATTTCATGTAAGTTGAATCATATGTGATCCTTGTGACTTTCTTACTTAGCATGATGTTTTCAAAGTTTATCAATGTTTTACCAAGTAATGATACTTCATTTATTTTTGTTGTTGAATAATATTCCATTGTATAGATATCCCATATTTAATTTGCTCATTCAGTTGATAGACATTCTATTGTTTCTACTATTTAGCTAATATGAATAATGCTTCTATGATCATTTAAGCCCAAGTTTTTATATGGTTATGTTTTCATTTATCTTTCAGTTTATGTCATCTCTTCTGCATATATAACTGAGAGTAGAATTTTTGAGTCATGTGGTAATTCTATTTTTACCTTTTGGGGAACTGCCAGACTGTTTTCCAAAGCAGGTGCATCATATTATATTCACATCAGCAGTGAAGGTTTCCGTTTTTTCACATTCTCATTCATATTGCTATTATGTGTCTCTTTCATTATAGTCATCTTAGTGGATATGAAGTATTATCTAATTTGTTGTGCAATTCCATATTTAGTGATGGTGAAGATCTTTTCATGGGGCTTTTGTCCCTTTGTTTATCTTCTTTGGAAAAAAAAAAAACTCTTCAGATCCTTTGACTATCTTCTAATTGGATTATTTGTTGTTTTATCATTGAGCTGTAAACTTTTAAAAAGTATTACAGATTTCATGAGTGCAGCTGAGCTGGGAGACAGAGTACAGCTGCCATTTGTCAGAGTAGTCATTTAAAGCCACAAGGCAAAAATGAAAGAGTTAATCTCTTACTGAAATGGTATAAACAAGAGGCTAAAATCAGAGAAAGTACTGACTTGTATTCCATTTTTCCCCATGGAACAAGGAACCAGTTGAGAGTTGTGTGGATCAGCATGGATATAGTGGTTGTCCCACTGTTGAGGAAGCTTCCAGTAAAAAGCTGGTAGTTTTATAGACCTTGGGTTTGGAAGGAGAGGAGTAAAGGCAAGGAGTGTGAAAGTGCTGGGTACAGAGTTGAAGAAGGTACAGTATCTTAAAGTTGTTCCCCTACAAAAGGAGAGGGATCTACATAGATCTGCCCAAATTTGGGAATAGGGCTAGGAATACAAATATGCAAATAGTATGCTCTTAACCAGCCAGAGTACCCCTCTTTTCAGAAACTGTAACACACAGCTATGCACCAAGTCCCATGTGAGGAGGACAGATTTCCCACATGAGGTCTTCTGCCTGGTAAATCCTTTGTATAAATAATTGTCTCTGCTCAGATATGAAAAATCACACATAGATTTTTTTACTTCATTGTTTTAAGTATTTTCTTCTCTATACTATAGCTTCAATTTTTAAAAATTTATTTTTTTCTTTTTAATTGGAAGATAATTGTTTTAAAATATTGTGTTGGTTTCTGCCATACAGCAACATGAATCAGCCAAAGTATACATATATTCTCCCCTCCTTGAACTTCCCTCCCACTCCACCCCCATCTCACTCCTCTAGGTCACCACAGAGCACAGAGCTGAGCTCCCTGTACTGTACAGAGGCTTCCGACTAGCTATATATTTTACACATAATAGTGAATACAAGTCAATGCTAGAGACTAGAACACTTAGATTTTTAATCAAGTTGAACTCCTTGTTAGATACAAGTCCTAGTACTTGATAGTAGTCTAAGTATACTAATTAAAGTATGTCTGGGGAAACTTTTCTCCTCTTACCTACATTGTCTTTTCACCTTCTTGTTGGTTTGGGGAGTTTTTATTGATCTGTCTTTAAACTCACTGTTTTTCTTAGCCATGTTCAATCTACTGATGAGCCCATCAAAGGCATTCTGCATTTCTGTTGCAGTGTTTTTGATTTCTAGCATTTCCTCTTGATTCTGTCTTAGAGTTTCCATCACTCTGCTTGCATTACTCATTTGTTTTCACGTCCTGTCCACTTTTTCCATTAGTGCCCTTAGCATATTAATCAGAGTTACTTTAAATTTCCAGTGTAATTCCAACATCTCTGCCATATCTGAGTTTAGTTCTGATACTTGCTTTGATCCTTTGACTGCCTTTTTCCTTGTAGGCTGCCTTGTTATTTTTGTTGAAAGCCTGACATTATGTGTTGGTGAATAGAAAGTGAGCTAAGTAGGCCTTTAGTGTGACATTTGTGTTATCTAGGTAGGAGTGGGTTGCGTTTAATGTTTACTGTAGCTGTAGGTGCCAGTCCTCCATGAATTTAGTGTCCTTGTTTTTGTTTCCTCTGTTGACTTTGTACTTTCCTAAATATTACTCCCCAAAGGAAGTCTGTGTCTTGCAAAACTAGCAGCTGCAATCCAATGTTATTATACTGGAGGCTTGGCGGTAGTGTGGGATGGGAGAGACGAACCATTTTGTAATCATATGATCAAATCGCCTTCTTTCAGTAGGTCTATGTCCCTGTTCTGTGACCTTCACAATTTTTATTTTTTAGGAAACATTTCCAATTTTTATCTTTAGGATTACTGATCAAAATTGAAAAACTAGATTTACAGAGCCACAGATCAATAACAAAACATGAGGGAAATGAAATGTACCAGAGGCATCTTGAAAAATTCCAAAGGAACACAAACTAGCTAAAAATCTACAGTTGAACCTTGGTTGCACAACAGGTTACATTTAATCTTACATTTTCTCATAAGATCTTTTTACCTCACAGTCTTTCTCTTTCCCAACTTTTCAAGATTTTCTTTACATTCAAGAAAATTTCCTATTTTAAGCTAGAGATAACTACCTTCTCAGACGAATGGCCATGTGGACGATTGTGCTGTTTGCCTTCTCACACTGCATCAACTTGATGTAGATGATATATTTCTTTCTGTACACCTGGGCTGCATTGCCAATTCACTAACCTATGTAGTATCCCTGTATCACCTGGACCTCATCGTCCTTATACATGAGCATGTAACAGACATTGTACTTCTGCAGCAGCTCCTTGGAGAGCCAGGCAGGCGTGAACTACCGTCACACAGGTAAGGGAAATATTGAAATAGTGTTTGCTGCAGTCCTAGGTCACAAAGCGATTGAAGTTAATGATGGCTGTCTAACTGGCACCAAGTGAGCTCAGAAGTATGAGCCTTCATGTGCTTCCAGATAAACAATCTACATGCCAATGCAGGAAACATAAGAGATGCAGATTTGATCCCTGGGTGGGGAAGATTCCCTGGAGGAGGAAATGGCACTCCACTTCAGTATTCTTGCCTGGGAAATCCCATGGACAGAGGAGCCTGGAGGGCTACAGTCTATGGGGTTGCAGAGTCGGACACAACTAAGTGTCTGGGCGTGTATGTCTTACATTTTCTCACCTCCTTCATTGAATCACGAAAGCTCTAAGGTAACAAAGTAAGAGAAGTGCCCTTATCTCAGGTGTGACCAGGCTCTGGTGATGTTTTATTTTTCCCTAGAGAGTCGTCCATTATGGACAAGGCTTTGGACATATTTCACAATTGTTATTTTTCTCCTTTTCCTGTTGGAGCCAGAAGGGGATCTTTCTCAGCATTTTACCCTGAGAACATGGTGGATTTCCTGGAGGTAAAGTCTAGGAAATTGTGAGGCCCCCATAAGACTCTGGCCACCAGGGGTTTTCCTCCCACAGGTTGGTCCAATTCAGTCTCCAGCAGTTTATCAAAATTACTGGCTAAGTATTTCTACCAGTTTGTGATTCCAGTGGTGTCTGGTCTTCAGGTAAGTAGATCTTAGCTGTGATTTTTTGGAGTCCCCTATGTCATGATTTTGGGGTGGCAGTTTTCCCAACAACCTTAGTTCTCTCGAAGGTCTAAGAAGAGTTGTTATTTTTTTCCTTGATTTTAGTTGGCTTAGTTTTTTCTGGTTATAAAGATGAAAGTGATGACTTCAAGCTCTTTATATGTCACAGATGCTGGAGGACAAATGTGAACTATTAGAATATTAACTCTTAATTTTTAAAATTTATTTATTTTTTACCATGCCACACGGTATGTGGAATCTTAGTTCCCAGACCAGGGATCAAACCTGCATCTCCTGCTTTTGAAGTGCAGAATCTTAACCACTGGCCTGCCAGGGAAGTCCCTAGAATACTAACTCTTTATTCTCTATAAGAATAGAAGCATCGTCCTCTTTAAAAAAAAAATCTCCCTCAGTGCAAAATTTCCTTTTCTTTATGGTTGGAAATGACTGATTGTGATATTTCATGTCCCCACAGGCAATATAGATGATGCAGTTAAGAACTTGAATCTGAAGTCAATAGATAAAAGAGTTTGAATTCTGACTCTACTTATTTTCTAAGTATACCTCTTTGAGAAAATATTTCACCTTGTTTTTCCTTAGTTTTTTCATTTGTAAAGTGAGGCCCATAATAGCAACTTTCTCTCAAAGGAAAGATTAATTGTGTTATTACATACAAACATCTTAGAACAGTGCTTGGCACAAATGAAGTACTTAAAAACTATTGATTGCTGATAAACTTCTTAGAAGTTTGTTTGTTCCTGTATTGGTGTGAGAGTACGAGTGTTTTCAAGTGTTTTTAAGACAGTGTTTTCACTGTCCTGTTGAGTGGAGAAACCATGCTCATATTGGAATCGTAACTGATAGAAATCAACAAGCAATGTCAAGCCATGTGGCTAGGCTGTAGCAAAAGGCTTTCTAATTAAGAGACACGCCTTTGATTCTGACAACACAGGGCAAAACTCCAGCAGCTTTGTTTTATTTTGTTGAAATCATTGTGTTTTTGAAGAGTTATCTTCATGGATAGTTTATAGATTCTGGAAAACTCCCTACAAAAACAAGACTCTTTGATCCACAAGTGTTTGTTTTTCATCTCAAAAAATAAATAAATAAATAAAAAACCATCAACAGCAAATAAATCCAATACAAAATTTTAAACTAAAATTTTTTGAGGAGACTTTGAAGGCCTGTCCTTCTCCCCAGAAGGCATTTCTCTCTGTTTTGATATATACAATTGTAGTGCCATGATTAGGAATATGACCCAGGCCCTTCAACAGAAATGGAGATGCTCATGTAAAGGGGTAGGTCATATTGGAGTATGTTCTCTTCTGAGCTGATTGTTTGGTTCCATAGTGACTTTTTTTAAATCCATGCCAAGACTGGCTATTGATAACATTTATTGTTTTTGTTCAGTCACTAATCTGGGTCCAACTCTTTGCAATTCCATGGACTTTGAAACTTTGGACTCCATGGACACACCAGGCTTCCCTGCCCTTCACTATCTCCTGGAGTTTGCTCAAATTCATATCCATTGAGTTGGTGATGCTATCTAACCATCTCATCCTCTACCACCCTCTTCTCCTTTTGCCATCAGTGAGGTTAAAAGTTTATCTTCAGAATACCCAACCTTTATTTTCTCTCTTTGTGAGTTTCAGCCTGAGTTTCAGGCTTCCGAAGTNCTATCTCCTGGAGTTTGCTCAAATTCATATCCATTGAGTTGGTGATGCTATCTAACCATCTCATCCTCTACCACCCTCTTCTCCTTTTGCCATCAGTGAGGTTAAAAGTTTATCTTCAGAATACCCAACCTTTATTTTCTCTCTTTGTGAGTTTCAGCCTGAGTTTCAGGCTTCCGAAGTGGTGTTGGTGGTAAAGAACCCACCTACCAATGCAGGAGACTCAAGAGATGTGGGTTTGATCTCTGGGTCAGGAAGATCTCCTGGAGAAGGAAATGGCAACTCACTACTGTATTCTTGCCTGGAGAGTCTCATGGACAGAGGAGCCTGGCCAGCTATAGTCCATGGGGTTGCAGAGTCAGACACAACTGAAGTGACTTAGTGTGCATTCATGCATGCAAGAGTTTCAGCCTATCTTTAAGTCAATAATGCTCCCAGTATCATCAACAACAAATATTAATATGTCCATAAGTTGCTTGAAAACGTGTTGAAGATTATGAGAAATATCACACATACAGTTCTTACTCCCCAGGGTTTCACAGTCGAGTCTTTATGCTGCCCTTTGCAACTTTGACTTAGTTCTGCCTTTCTTGAATCCTACTCTGTATTTTCTCTTTAATTTTTCCACTAAACAACAGACCCTTGGAGGGAAATGTTAAACTGATATAGCCCAGGTCATTTTACATTTTGTGGCAAAAATAATGCTCTCATACCCTGTGTCCAACATCGCAACTTGACTTACATCTAGAGAAGTCTCTTCAGTTTGCTAATTGTCAGAATTAGTGTAGATTATCCACCCTGTGGATGTCATAGAGCTTTTGTCTACGGAATGTAGTTTAAAATGATATGTTGTTTCAGGTCTGGCTCTGAAATCATCCCATAAGGTCTTTCAGCTTTCCTTCTCCCTGTGGAGCCAAAACTGAAGGACTGCAAAATAACAGAGCCACAATGGGAGGGGATTGGCCTCTAAATTACTTCTTGTCAGAGTGCTACCTCAAGGGCCATTTAAGAATCACCTGATATAGGATATCTTCATCCAGCTTAGAGATCAGATAATATATTTTATTATGTATTATTAATTATTGATTGTTATACACAATAAAATATTTTTTTGCAGTTTGTTGCCATTCCCTTCTCCAGGGGATCTTCCTGACCCAGGAATCAAATCTGGATCTCCCACATTACAGGCAGATTCTTTACTGTCTGAGCTACAAGGGAAGCCCCATTTGTTATAGCAGTTATCATTCAATAATACCCAAACAGAAAACTGAATCTCAGTGAGTTGAAGCAGATTGTCCCAGATGACATATGACTTTGTGCTGGGGTTGGAAATAAAAATTTCTGATCTCGAATTTGATTTCACTTTCTCTTTATTCCTTTCACTGTTCAATCTCAGTTATTTTACAAAAAGAAAAGAAGTCAAAATATGAAAAATTTTCATTGAGCTGTTTAATATATAGAAATCCCACTTGATTACTACCCACTTAATTACTACTTAAAAAATGCAACTTTTGAATTTCAAGACACTTATTCTTTGGGTACTTGCCATTGCTTCTCCTAACATAATTTCTGAAATTGTGAATTTTAAGAACTCTAGCTAAAAGTTGGGGGGATGTATATGGACATTAGACAATTATTCAAAATTAAATTATAAGAGTTACCACTAACTCTGCTTATGAAATGAGTCCATTTTCTGTTCTCAGAGATCAAATTTCCCTTTGAATTGAAATGATAGTCACATGAGTTTGTTAATCTTTAATTCCAATTAATACTCCATCTATGCCAATGGGATGAGTTGGACAATGGATTTGACTGAAAGAAATGATTTAAGGCCAAAATAAACAGTTGAAATGCTTTGCAACAGAGCAGATGCAGATCTTAGTGGATTTCTCAATACCCACTGAAAAAAATAATAAAATATTTATATCCCATGGAAAAAATTTGCCAAAGTTGAAGACAGACAGGGCAAAGTTTCTTGCTTGTTTCCTCTATGCTACAAATCCAAGATCAATTGCAGTAGAAGTTGAAGGCTTCCTTGATGAAGTCTGGCTTGTTTCACACTGGGTACAGTGTTCCCAAGGCAAAACTCTTTAGTTCAATAGTCCTGAAAGTGAGCGGTTCTAATCAAATCACAGAATGTGACAACTTTTGAGGACCAGAATGTCACCTCAAATGCTCCACTGAGTAAATGAAGAATGCCAGTCAGACATAGGAAGAGTATTTTCTTGCCCAATTCTCTCTTTTTCATAGTCTAACACTTACATAAAGTGACTGAATCAAAAGCATGCTGCATGTCTGCTGTTATGAAATCTTACATTCTTTCACAGTGAAGGGAAAGAAAGTAATAATAGTAATAAAAAGCATAGGAGAAGGGGGCATTTTTATTTCACAAACAAGACGATATTAACTTGTACTATAAGCTATTCCATAGGAAGTTATTGAGAATCTAGTAGCTGTTATAAACTGTATTTCAGTTTTGATTGTTGGATTTGCATTTTCCATGTTTTGGAAGCTTTCCATGTCCTCTTTCTTTCTTTTTTCAACATTTGTAAAATAATACTATGAAGTGACTTTAAAAAAATCTTTCCAGAGTTCTCTGCCAAATATCTCTGAGTAAATTTTCCTGCACTCTATTCCTATAGATCTTTCTTCAGAAATGATGAGTTACTCAGATGCCCTACAGCAGGGCTCAGTGGACAAATAAACACAGCATGGCTTTTGAGTTGTATTCATTCATATATTTTTGGCATTCATTTAAAGTGAATACACTAAACACCATAGTGTTTCTATGTAATCATGGTCTAACAAAAATATGTCTATTCAGTATAAGGATAATTACTACAAAATCTCATCATAAAGAGTATTCTGATGTGAACTTTAGAGTGTTTTAGAATAGAATAAAATAATATAGAAAGTATATGTATATGATATCTTATGATGTTAATTTAAACCTTTATATTATACATATTGTAATTGACCTGAATGAGATAACCTACATGTTTTATACTCCACTAAAAGTGAAGAATTTCTTCATTCAATCCTCAGAGGACAGGAGAGATTGTACTTCATAGGGCCTTATTAATGCTGACAATCAGACTGACTTTGGGCTTTGACCTGAAGGTCAATGGCTCTGGACTCTCCATTAAGGAAGCGACCTTGCTGGAACCACCAAAAAACCCAAAGGAAAGCCACGCCTGTTCTTCAAGGGGAAAACAGATGATAAATGACATGATGCATTTTCTCCCATAACTATTGTCTTTTTTTCCCCTTGAGTAATTTTTCAGATCTAGGCGGTCCCCAGCTTGTAAGTTCACAAAGTTCATTCATCAGGAGAACTGTTGGAACAGAGAACATAACGTCCCATAAAATCAATGTTATGCTAAGTTTGATTTTTTTTTTTTCTGCCTAAATCCCTCCTTTTTTCTGCTGTTTGGACAGTATTGCCTTTTCTAACTCTCATTCAATGGTCCTCAGAGCACATCTCCACACCCCTTGACAGTAACTTTTATCAAAGTTCAGTGACAGTCAAAGGAGAGGACGTAATTTAATTGGGGGGCAATCATAGTAATGCTTCTCAGCCCTTAGTCACAGTGGTTTATCCAAGTGGTGAGCATGTGGCTCCAGCTGAGCCTGGTTAATTGGATTCCTTTCCAAGAATATTTTTAGCTGGAGCTGTAGAAAAAGAACTCTATTATCTCTGGTCTGAAGCTGTGAGGTTGTGAACCTATTGCTGTTAGAGTCAAAATCCCCCACTGTGTGAAGACACTGGCTTATAATAGGAAAGAGTAAAACTAATAGGCAAAACCAGAGATGAAAAGGGAAGCGGGGGGAGGGAGAGAATGCTGAGAACTGGATCCTGGTTTTCATTGCCTGAGGACTAGAACTATCTTAGTTTCTGTTTTCAGAGGTTGGTTTTTAACTCTTTGAGTATATAAGCTTCCAGTATTCTTCAATCAAACAAAGCAAAATGTCTCTCTTATCCACAATTTTTCCCTTAGATTTTTTTTTTTAAGTTGTATTTCTGTCTTTTTTAGTCAGGTGTCCTACCCAAAATGGTTGATTTCTGAGGCTAAGATTTAGAAATTATTTTGTCTATGATGTAGGAAAATAACCATTACTATGAGTATAGGGACCTCTTCTTCCTTTTTCCTCTGATCTGCTATCAACAAGGCTCAGAGAAATCAGATAATCTAAAGAGAGAAAATTCAAGCCCAGCATTTTAAATTAAATATACTTCTCTTGCTGTTTCCCTGGTGGATCAGATGGTAAAGAATCTTCTTGCAGTGCAGGAGACCTTGGTTCGATCCCTGGGTCTGGAAGATTCCCTGGAGGAGGGCATGGCAACTCGCTCCAGTATTGTTGACTGGAAAATCCCAGAGACAGAAGAGCCTGGTGGACTACAGTCCATAGGGTCACAAAGAGTCAGACACGACTGAGCAACTAACTTTCCCTTGCTGTAAGCACAAATAATAACAGTACAGGGAGAAGGGAACATACAGTGTTTTCAATAATTATTCCAATTTTCTGAGACCCTCAGCCCAAGTAAGGAGTACAAATGGACCATTAATAATGTGCTGGCTGATTGTTAAAAGCAGTATTTATAAAGGAGGCAGGTAAAATGCTGACAATAACTGAGATAGCCAGGGTTTTCATCATTTAGGAAAGGCTTTTATGGCGTGTTCACTCACTCATTTGTACTTTGTTTTGTTTTCCTGAAACAGCTTAATCATCTCAACAATGAAAAAAACATACTTTTAAAAAAAGTACTGAGCAAAATAGCAACTGCATTATTGTTATGATGATGATTATAATCAACAGCTATGAAGCTAATTTACTTCAGATGAGAATATTCTTCAGTTTTGGAGATGCATGAATCCTTCAAGGCTCTGCTAATACTTCGTCACACTGTAAAACAATGAATTCTTATGCCTTTTAAAATTATAGATGTTTAATCTTATGTGTGTTCTCTGCCATCTCAATGGCCACCTAAAATACAAACACACACACAAACACATACACACACTAATGTGTGGACATTCTCCTTTTCAGCACCATCATCTTCACTGCTTCTTGAAATAGGCACACTCAAACCAAATACACCTGTATCACACTGTGTTCAGTGAAAATCAAGGGGGTGGGGCTAGAATCAAGAGTTCATCATTGAGCTATTAAGGAAAATGTTTAAAGCTTTTATACATATAAAAAGGACTCAAAACAACAAAAAAGATGATATAAATTATATTAATGCATACATGTGGAATCTAGAAAAATGGTAGAGATGAACTAGTTGCAAAGCAGAAATAGAGACATAGATGTAGAGGACAAATGTATGGACCTCAAGGTGGGATGGAGGAGTGGGATGAATTAGGAGGTTGGGATTGACGTATATACACCATGTGTGCTGTGTTGTGCTTAGTTGCTCAGTCATGTCTGACTCTTTGTGATACCATGGACTGTAGCTGGTTAGGCTTCTCTGTCTATGGAGATTCTTCAGTCAAGAATACTGGAGTGGGTGCCATCATTCAGAGGATCTTCCCAACCCAGGGATCAAATCCAGGTCTTCCACATTGCACACAGATTCTTTACCATCTGAGCCACCTATGCATAAAACAGATAACTGCTGCTTCTAAGTTGCTTTAGTCGTGTCCGTCTCTGTGCGACCTCATAGACAGCAGCCCACCAGGCTCCTCCATCCCTGGGATTCTCTAGGCAAGAATACTGGA
This sequence comes from Oreotragus oreotragus, assembly GCA_006410675.1. NCBI lineage: Eukaryota > Metazoa > Chordata > Mammalia > Artiodactyla > Bovidae > Oreotragus > Oreotragus oreotragus. Next base: position 70,802 of record SJYX01017020.1, read on the forward strand.
GTGGGTTGCCATTTCCTTCTCCAATGCATGAAAGTGAAAAGTCAAAGTGAAGTCCTCAGTCGTGTCCGACTCTTCATGACCCCATGGACTGCATTCTACCAAGCTCCTCCGTCCATGGGATTTTCCAGGCAAGAGTACTGGAGTGAGGTGCCATTGCCTTCTCCAAAACAGATAACTAATGAGAACCTCTTATATAGCACAGGGAAGTTTACTCAATGGTCTCTTTTTTGGATTTTCTTCCCATTTAGGTCATAGACCATTGAGTAAACTTCTCTGTGCTATAAAACAGATAACTAATGAGAACATATTGTATAGCACAGGGAAGTTTACTCAATGGTCTGTGGTGACCTAAATGGGAAGAAAATCCAAAAAAGAGGGATATATATATATATATATATATGTGTGTGTGTGTGTGTGTATACAAATGGCTTATTCAGCTTGATGTGCAGTGAAAATAACACAACATTGTAAAGAAACTGTGTGTGTATACTCATGTGTGCTCACTCAGTCATGTCTGACTCTGCTACCCCATGGACTGTTGCTCACCAGGAGCCTCTGTTCATGGGATTTCCCAGGCAAGAAAACTGGAGTGGGTTGCCATTTCCTCCTCCAGGAGATCTTCGCAACTCAGGGATCAAACCTGCGTCTCTTGAGTCTCCTGCCTTGGCAGGTGGATTATTTACCACTGAGCCACCTGGGAAGCCCAAAGCAAATATACTTCAATATTTTTAAAATTGATAACAGAGTTAAAAGAAATAAAATAAAACTTTGAGATATAAAAGTGACTCTGACTGTGGCTCAGATCATGAGCTCCTTATTTCCAAATTCAGACTTAAATTGAAGAAAGTAGGGGACCATTCAGGTACGAGCTAAATCAAATCCCTTATGATTATACAGTGGAATAAATCTATTTTTAAGGGACTAGATCTGATAGACAGAGTGCCTGATGAACTATGGACAGAGGTTCATGACATTGTATACGAGATAGGAATCAAGACCATCCCCATGGAAAAGAAATGCAAAAAAGCAAAACGACTGTCTGGGGAGGGCTTACAAATAGCTGTGAACAGAAGAGAAGCAAAAAGCAAAGGAGAAAAGGAAAGATATAAGCATCTGAATGCAGAGTTCCAAAGAATAGCAAGGAGAGATAAGAAAGCCTTCCTCAGCGATCAATGCAAAGAAATAGAGGAAAACAGCAGAATGGGGAAGACTAGAGATCTCTTCAAGAAAATTAGAGATACCAAGGGAACATTTCATGCAAAGATGGGCTCGATAAAGGACAGAGATTGTATGGACCTAAGAGAAGCAGAAGATATTAAGAAGAGGTGGCAAGAATACACAGAAGAACTGTACAAAAA
>SJYX01017020.1:72975-115082 GCA_006410675.1 Oreotragus oreotragus
TGGAAAACTCAGCAGTGGCCACAGGACTGGAAAAGGTCAGTTTTCATTCCAATCCCAAAGAAAGGCAATGCCAAAGAATGCTCAAACAAATTCACAATTGCACTCATCTCACACTCTAGTTAAGTAGTGCTCAAAATTCTCCAAGCCAGGCTTCAGCAATATGTGAACTGTGAACTTCCTGATGTTCAAGCTGGTTTTAGAAAAAGCAGAGGAACCAGAGATCAAATTGACAACATCCACTGGATCATGGAAAAAGCAAGAGAGTTCCAGAAAAACATCTATTTCTGCTTTATTGACTATGCCAAAGCCTTTGACTGTGTGGGCCACAATAAACTGTGGAAAATTCTGAAAGAGATGGGAATACAAGACCACCTGACCTGCCTCTTGAGAAAGCTATATGCAAGTCAGGAAGCAACAGTTGGAACTGGACATGGAACAACAGACTGGCTCCAAATAGGAAAAGGAGTACATCAAGGCTATATATTGTCACCCTGCTTATTTAACTTCTATGCAGAGTACATCATGAGAAACACTGGACTGGAAGAAACACAAACTGGAATCAAGACTGCCAGAAGAAATATCAGTAACCTCAGATATGCAGATGACACCACTCTTATGGCAGAAAGTGAAGAGGAACTAAAGAGAACTCTTGATGCAAGTGAAAGAGGAGAGTGAAAAAGTTGGCTTAAAGCTCAACATTCAGAAAACGAAGATCATGACATCTGGTCCCGTCACTTCATGCGAAATAGATGGGGAAACAGTGTCAGATTTTCTTTTTGGGGGCTCCAAAATCACTGCAGATGGTGATTGCAACCATGAAATTAAAAGATGCTTACTGTTTAGAAGAAAAGTTATGACCAACCTAGATAGCATATTGAAAAACAGAGACATTACTTGGCCAAAAAAGGTCCATCTAGTCAAGGCTATGGTTTTTCCAGTGGTCATGTATGGATGTGAGAGTTGGACTGTGAAGAAAGCTGAGTGCTGAAGAATTGATGCTTTTGAAGGGGTGTTGGAGAAGACTCTTGAGAGCCCCTTGGACTGCAAGGAGATCCAACCAGTCCATTCTGAAGGAGATCAGCCCTGGGTGTTCTTTGGAAGGAATAATACTAAAGCTGAAACTCCAGTACTTTGGCCACCTCATACGAAGAGTTGACTCATTGGAAAAGACTCTGATGCTGGGAGGGATTGGGAAGGGGTGTTGGAGAAGACTCTTGAGAGCCCCTTGGACTGCAAGGAGATCCAACCAGTCCATTCTGAAGGAGATCAGCCCTGGGTGTTCTTTGGAAGGAATAATACTAAAGCTGAAACTCCAGTACTTTGGCCACCTCATACGAAGAGTTGACTCATTGGAAAAGACTCTGATGCTGGGAGGGATTGGGGGCAGGAGGAGAAGGGGACGACCAAGGATGAGATGGCTGGATATAATCACTGACTTGATGGACATGAGTTTGAGTGTACTCCAGGAGTTGGTGATGGACAGGGAGGCCTGGCATGCTGCAATTCATGGGGTCACAAAGAGTTGGACATGACTGAGCAACTGAACTGAACTGAACTTGGGGTTATTAGCATGATCTTGAAATAGGAAGCCCTAGTTCTTGTATTCACACAAAAACACTGACAATATCAATGTATGGATCAAAATACCTTTATGCAATTTCCAGAATCCAATTAAGAGCTGGCAATGTCCCAGATGAACACAAATCCAAGAGTAAACTTAGTAAAATGAGTAAGAAGAGCAGCTTCACTCTACAACGTTAGACCCTCCCACAAACTGTCACAGATCAGTACTAAGATCACCTTGACCTGGGATGTCTCCCTTGGGAGAAAGAGTGAGGCATGCAATCAATTCTCCAGTCTTTTGGGGTATTGCCCAGGAGATCTAATTCCTTTTAAAAAAATATGTACTTATTTGATTGTGCCAGGTGTTAGCTGCAGCACATTGAAACTTCAGTCTTCATTGCAGCATGCAGGATCTTTAGTTGCAGCAGGTGAGCTCATAGTCAGTTGTGACATGTGAGATCCAGTTCCCTGGCCAGAGGTCTAACTCACTCCCTGCATTGGGAGTGCAGAGTCTTAGCCACTGGGCCAATAGGGAAGTCTCCACCAAGAGACCTGCTTCTGTCTCTATTAACCCAGAGTGAAGTGTTGAGGGTGTTATTTTTGCTTTGGCTCTATCCCTTCATACTTTCTGGAGTTATTTCTCCACTGATCGCCAGTAGCATATTGGGCACCTACCAACCTGGGGAGTTCATCTTTCAGTGTTCAATCTTTTTGCCTTTTCATACTGTTCATGGGGTTCTCAAGGCAAGAATACTGAAGTGATTTGCCATTCCCTTCTCCAGTAGGCCACGTTCTGTCAGACCTCTCCACAATGACCCATCTGTCTTGGGTGGCCCCACACGGTATTAGAGATACCAAGGGAACATTTCATGCAAAGATGGGCTCAATAAAGGACAGAAATGGTAGGGACATAACAAAAGCAGAAGATATTAAGAAGAGGTGGCAAGAATGCACAGAAGAACTGTACAAAAAAGATCTTCACAACCAAGATAATCATGATGGTGTGATCACTCACCTAGAGCCAGACATCCTGGAATGTGAAGTGAAGTGGGCCTTAGGAAACATCACTATGAACAAGGCTAGTGGAGGTGATGGAATTCCAGTTGAACTATTTCAAATTCTGAAAGATGATGCTGTGAAAGTGCTGCACTCAATATGCCAACAAATTTGGAAAACTCAGCAGTGGCCACAGGACTGGAAAAGGTCAGTTTTCATTCCAATCCCAAAGAAAGGCAATGCCAAAGAATGCTCAAACAAATTCACAATTGCACTCATCTCACATGCTAGTAAAGTAATGCTCAAAATTCTCCAAGCCAGGCTTCAGCAATACATGGTGATGGACAGGGAGGCCTGGCCTGCTGCGATTCATGGGGTCGCAAAGAGTCGGACACAACTGAGCAGCTCAACTGAACTGAAGTGGTGAGGGAATTAACAAAGTACGAAAGTCTGAGAGTAGTTGTTGTTCAGTCACCAGGTCATGTGACTCTTTGTAACCCCATAGACTGCAGCATGCCAGGACTCCCTGTCCTTCATTATCTCCCCGATTTTGCCCAAGTTCATGTCCCTTGAATTGGTGTTGCTATTCAGTCATCTCGTTCTCTGTCATCATTTTCTCCTTTTGCTTTCAGTCTTTCCCAGCATCAGGGTCTTTTTCCAATGAGTAGGCTGGGGGTAGATAAGAACAAAGAAAATGGACAATTGGTTCTCATCAGCCATCATGGATCTGCAAGTGTGGGAGAAGGTGTGCAAACGTGAAACTTTCCCTTTGGGAAGGAAGGAAAGAAGTGGTAAAATATACAGCAATAAAATAATGGGAAATTTCAGAACCCTATTTTCAACAATTAATAAAACATGCCAGCAACAAATCAATGAGAAAAGAGAATTTGATGAATACTATAGACCAAAGAACCTAACAGACACATACAGATCATTTTATCCACTAGCAGTGGAATAGAGTCATCTCAAGTGCACAAAAAATGTTCTGCAGGAAAGATCATATATTCAACCAGAAAACAAGTCTTAAAATACTAATGTAGACTGAAATTATACCAACTATCTTCCCAACCATATTGGTATGAAAATAAAAAACAGAAAACAGAAGGAAAACAGGGAAATCGCAAATAAGTTGAAATCAAACAACACACTCCTAAGCAATTAATAGGTCAGAGAAGTAATTAAAAGGGAATTAAAAATATCCTGGAACAAATGAAAATAAAAATACAACATCCTAAAACTTATGAGATGCAACAAAATCAGTTCTAAGAGGGAAGCTTCTAGCGATACATGCTACATTAAGAAAAAGATATATCTCAAATGAACAACCCAATTTTATACCTCAAATAAGAAAAACAAACTAAGCCCAAAGTTAGCAGAGGGAAGGAAATAATAAAGTAGAGAGAAATCAACAAAATAGAGATCAGAGGAACAACAGGAAAAAAAAATCAAAAATTGACATTTAGCTAGATGAAGAAAAAGAGAGAAGGCTTAAGTAAGTAAAAGTATAGATGAAATAAGAGACATGATAACTAATGCCATAGAAATAAACTGCAATCTTACAGATTACTAGGAACAATTATACATCAATAAACTGTATAAGCTAGGAGAAATGGACAAATTCCTAGAAACACACAACCTCTCAAGATTAAGTCATGAAAATTCTAAACAGCTAACAATGAATAAGGAGAATAAGTTAGGAATCAACAACCTCCCAACAAAGAAAAACCCAGGGCCAAATGGCTTCACTGGTAAATTTTACCAATCATTTAAAGAATTACCACCAATCCTTCTCAAACTCTTCCAAAACAACTGAAAAATAGGGAACACTTTCAATCTAATTTTATGAGGCTAGCATTATCCTGACAACAAAGTCAGGCAAAGACACTATATGAGAAGAAAAACTGTAGACCAGTATCATTAATGTACAGAGAGGTGAAAATTCTCAACAAAATACATTGTACTCAACAGTTAAAAACTGAAAGTCTTTCATCTAAGATCAAGAACGACATAAGGATGCCCACTCTCATGACTTCTATTCAGTATAGTATCAGAAGTCCAAAGAGCAACTAGCCAAGAAATATAAATAAAAGGCATTTTTATCAGAAAAGAAAAAGTAAAATTATCTTGTTTGCAGGTAAGGTATATAGCAGGTTGTACACAATCCTAAGGACTGCACAATAAAACTGGCAGAACTACAATCTACAAATTGGAATAAGCTAAAAGATAATAAAAAGAGAGGCACAAGGGCTTCTGTGTGGTGGCTCATTGGTCAAGAATCCACCTGCCAATGCAGGAGACACAGGTTCAAGCCCTGGGTCGAGAAGATCCCACATGCTGCAGAGCAACTAAGCCTGTGCAGCGACAACTACTGATCCTGTGCCATAAAGCCTGGGAGCTGCAACTCCTGAAGCCCACACATCCTACTAAGCCCATGCTCTGCAGCAAGAGCAGTCATCTCAACAAGGAGCCTGTACCACGACTAGAGAGTAGCCCCTACCCTCCACAGCTAGAGAAAAGCCCACGCAGCAATGAAGGCCCTGCCTTGCCAAAAGAGGAGAAGCAAGAGACTGGACTTCAGGCACTACTTGGAAACACATTATGTTATGGAAGAGCTTTTAATACTCAATCTCTGGGAAAAGAAGGGTTTGGCAAGTTATATAGTTTTTTCTCTTACTAACTCTTCACTAACTAACCTTCTCTTACTAACCTCTTGAAGCACTGGCCATCCTTGACAATGGTTGTTACATAATTTTCAAATATTTGTGGCATTTCACTGATTTTTCCCCCCAAGAATTCAAAAGAGAAGGTTTCTAGGGTCTAAATGATGTTACTTGTAAGACCAGATATTTAGTTTTAGGTTGCAGTGTAAGGTGCCAACATGGAATGTTGACTTCCAAGTGACAGTAGTTTTATAATATTCCCTGTGTGTGTGTGCTGTGATATGCAGGACCTTTTAAAATATGGTATCCAAGAACCTCTCCTGCCCAAGTGTTCAGATAGTGCTGCCAATTGGAGCACTGAAAAGACAGAACAAAGAGAATGCAGCATTAAGAAGGAATGGGTGGAATTTTCTCAGAAATAAAAGAAGACATAATGGCTTAGAAGCGCAGATTTAGGAAGCCTAACGAATCTAGTGAAGGATAAATAAAATTAGATTCAGCTAAACACATCACAGGGAACCTCAAGACACCAAAGGAAAAAGAGATTGTGTAAATAACCAGAAATGGAAAGCAAATTTTCTACAAAGAACATGTTTACCTTTAACATACTCTCACTGAAGGAGCCCTAAACAATTTACTTATGAAAGAAAAGCAATAAAAACCAAAAGAAGATAGGATGTGAAAAACAGAATGGTAAATAAATAAACTGGTGAACATGAAGGAAAATAGAACTAGCATTAGTGGAATAAAATAATAGTATTACTAATAACAAAGACTAATTTAGCAGAGGGTATATACAGGTGCAACTAACATATTGGCCAACAAAATGATATAAGCTGAAAGGGGAATAATTGAAATGTAAGCATTTTAATGTTCCTGAATATTTTGGGAGACTGAATATATTGTTAAAGAAATACATGCTACAAGTTTGGGGTAATCAACTATCAACAGAAGTACACTGTATAAATGTCAAGCTTAGTGAATAAAAGAGGCAATAAAACAAAAGTATCTGAAGAAGTAACATAGTAAACAGAAACACAGAAAAATGTGATAAACATAACTTTTGCAATGTAAGTAATAAGACAAGGCTTATCAGCTTATCAGTGAAATTTAGTAAAAAGGGGAAAATGGAAGAAAATACTGTTACAAAAACATACCTAAAACAAAAGAGCACTGAGAGGTTGAAAGTTGAAAGGTAAAAGTTACAACAGACAAATCACCAATTGAAAGCTAGTAAAGCTACACTACTATAAGAAAAAAAATATTTTAAGGCAGAAACATAGATATGTCACTACATAATTATAGGATAAAAAACTTATCAAGAAGATGTTAATTTGCGCTTCAGAGTATGTAAAGCTTCAGACTCCATAAGGCAAACTTGATAGAATCACAGAAAGAAAAATATAAATATTAATATCTCATTGCAGTGACAGAATTTAGTATGTCACTAGCTAATTAACTGATAAAAAGGAAAAAAATCTTAGTAAACATATATAAAACTTAAGTCACATAATGAAAACATAGACAGATATATATATAGATAGATAGATAGATAGATAGATAGATAGATAGATAGGGATACAAAAAGAGGCTTTCCTGGTGGCTCAGTGGTAAAGAATGTGCCTCACAATGCAAGAGATGCAAGAGATATGGGTTGGACCCTTGGATCAAGGAGATTGTCTGGAGAAGGAAATGGCAACCACTTTAGTATTCTTGCCTGGAAAATTCCGTGGACAGAGGGGCCTGGCAGGCTACAGTCCATGGAGTCACAAAGAGTTGGAGATGACTTAATGACTCAACAACAATAGATACATATAGATATATACATAACTTATGAAATTCAGTTCAGTTCAGTTCAGTCGCTCAGTCATGTCCGACTCTTTGCAACCCCATGAATCGCAGCATGCCAGGCTTCCCTGTCCATCACCAACTCCCGGAGTTCACCCAGACTTGCATCCATCGAGTCAGTGATGTCATCCAGCCATCTCATCCTCGGTCGTCCCCTTCTCCTCCTGCCCCCAATCCCTCCCAGCATCAAAGTCTTTTCCAATGAGTCAACTCTTCGCTTGAGGTGGCCAAAGTACTAGAGTTTCAGTTTTAGCATCATTCCTTCCAAAGAAATCCCAGGGCTGATCTCCTTCAGAATGGACTGGTTGGATCTCCTTGTAGTCCAAGGGACTCTCAAGAGTCTTCTCCAACACCACAGTTCAAAAGCATCAATTCTTCGGTGCTCAGCCTTCTTGACAGTCCAACTCTCACATCGATACATGACCACAGGAAAAACCATAGCCTTGACTAGGCGGATCTTAGTCGGCAAAGTAATGTCTCTGCTTTTGAATATACTATCTAGGTTGGTCATAACTTTTCCTCCAAGGAGTAAGCCTCTTTTAATTTCATGGCTGCAGTCACCATCTGCAGTGATTTTGGAGCCCCAAAAAATAAAGTCTGACACGGTTTCCACTGTTTATCCATCTATTTCCCATGGAGTGATGGGACTGGATGCCATGATCTTCGTTTTCTGAATGTCGAGCTTTAAGCCAACCTTTTTTACTCTCCTCTTTTACTTTCATCAAGAGGCTTTTTAGTTCCTCTTCACTTTCATTACCACTATTCAAACATTCTTGATATAGTACTGGCAATTAACTTCATATGATTCAGTAGAATATATAAAAACTAAATCTAGCACACATTCTTTCCAAGCACTCTTGATAAACATCTAAAAGTTATCACAACTAATGAAAAAATTCAGTAAGGTAACTGGAGACTAGAGAAACAAAATTCACTGCTTGTTGTATCCAAGAAGACAAAATTAACGAGCCCTAACCCAATTTGAGGGAGAAGGCAATGGCGACCCACTCCAGTACTCTTGCCTGGAAAATCCCATGGGCAAAGGAGCCTGGTAGGCTGCAGTCCATGGGAACGCTAGGAGTCGGACATGACAAGGACTTCACTTTCACTCTTCACTTTTGAGAGGGTAACAGGCAGGAAGGCCAGGGATCTCCAAATGGAGGAACTAGCCTGCAAGTGTCAGACATTTTTATCTCTCTTAAGCGGCCAAGAGGAAACAAACTAGGGATATTTTTTCCTTCTCTATACAAATTTAAAAGGAGGTTTCTCTTAAAATTCTGTGTTGCCATAATGACACCTGGTTTCACTTGAAGTTAACCATTGCCTTTTTCTTATGAAAATGTTTATCTTAAGCTATGCTAATGTACTATGCATTTACCACAAACTCTGTCTTCAAGTCGGTTCTGCCTTTTGGGCTCAGAACCTACTTGATAAACCAGTATGTTATACTCCGATATTGTTCCTCTAATCTATGTAAATGAAACTATTTGTATGGTGCTCTGCCCTTCTTCAAGATTCAAGTTAATCCTTTTATGGCCCAAGATAAACCATTTGGTGCCAAGATTATCCCAAAATACATCTTATGGGTGAGGGGCCTGGTGCCATTCTAAGTTTTGAGATATTCCTTTCTGTCATTAACAGATTGCTGGTGACTATATAACATCCAGCTGAAGACCAGCAGAGGGGTACTCTTTCTGCCTCCTTCTGATGTCTATGTCAGAAGCTTTCTCTATCTCCTTTATACTTTAATGAAACTTTATTACACAAAAGCTCTGAGCGAATAAGCCTCATCTCTGGCCCCAGACTGAATTCTTCTCCTCTGGGGGCCAAGAATCCCGGCGTCATGATTTAACAACAACCTTTCACTTTCATGCATTGGAGAAGGACATGGCAACCCACTCTAGTGTTCTTGCCTGGAGAATCCCAGGGACGGAGGAGCCTGGTGGGCTGCCATCTATGGGGTCACACAGAGTCGGACATGACTGAAGCGACTTAGCAGCAGCAGCAGCAACTCAATTTGAGAGAATAGCATTGAAACATATTCATTACAATATGTAAAATTGATAGCTAGTGAGAGTTTGATGCATAAAGCAGGGCATCTGAAGCTGATGCTCTGTGACAACCTAGAGAGATAGGCTGGGGAGGGAGGTGGTAAGGGAGTTCAGGATGGAGGGGACACATATATACCTATGCCTGATTCATACTAACGTATGGCAAAAACCATCACAATACTGTAAAGTAACTATTCTCTAATTAAAATAAATTTTTTAAAGACTTTAAAATACCATACAGAAATAAATTTTAAAATACTGTGTAAGACAAGTAATGAATCAGTAAATTTAGCTGAGTTATATGAGTAAGCTCATTTAAAAATAGTTTTTTTTTTTTTTTTTTAAGTTTTTTGGCTGTGCTGCCTGGCATTTGGGATTTTAGTTCCCCGACCAGAGGACCTACACCCCCTGCAGTGGAAGTGCAGGGCCATAACCACTGGACAACAAGGGAAGTCCTATATTTAGATATAAGCACACTTAAGACTGTTGAGTGATCATTTTCTAGCAGTATTCAGCTATATGAAAGAGGACATAAGATGTAAGATTGAGAGTGGTAAGTTTGTGGTTGTGGCAGAAGGAAAGGAATGAAAAGGAAAGGAGTGTTCTGGTAAAAGGGTAATTGATAGTCTCTGGGGCCCTGTCTCGGTAAGATTAAGTGTTAAGAATGGAGGCTAGAAACATATAATGACAAAGGTAATGGAAACAAGAGGACATATTCAAGAAACAGTAATGAATTAACATGGGTAAAAATTGTGATTGAGGGAATGTGGGGGTTGAAGATGAGAGAAATATCTAGAATAACTCCTATGCTTCTGTCTCAGATGCCTGAGTGCATTTAGACATTAGGGAATATGAAAGTGGGAGCAGGATTAGGAGAAAAAGAATAAAAACCACTTATCGACAAATTGAATTTAAGGTACACAGGGGTCATCCAGATGACTGTGTTGATAGATATGCTGTATAAATAAATTACAAGCCTAGCAGCATCTTAGGTCAGTTTCCCCAGGAGATTCTAGGATAAAAATTCATGTGTGAGTGATTATAAAAGTGCTTCCAGGAGTAGTGGAAGCTGAATAGGGAAGGGGAAGACAGGAACTGGCTGTACAGCACAGGGAGCTCAGCTCGATGCTCTGTAACGAGCTAGAGGGGTGAGATAGAGCCTCAAAAAGGACAGGATTTATGTATGCAAATAGTCGATTCACATTGTTGTGCAGCAAAAAATAACACGATATTGTAAAAACTTACACTCCAATAAAATCTAGGATGCAGTCTGAGGTGAAGTTCCAGCCTTCTCTGATCCCAAATGGAACTCTGGAGAACAAACCACACCCAAAACAATGCTGCTCAAAACAAGGGTGCTGGGTGTTTATACTGTAGCATCCATCATTAGTAGGCTTTCCAGGTGGCACTAGTGGTAAAGAATCCGCCTGCCAATGCAGGAGAGGTAAAAGATGCAGGTTTGACCCCTGGTTAGGGAAGATACCTTGGAGGAGGGCGTCACAACCCACTCTAGTTTTCCTGCCTGGAGAATCCCATGGACAGAGAAACCTGGTGGGCTACAGTATACAATCGCAAAGAGTTAGACCAGACTGAAGTGACTTAACACACACACACACACACATACACATCCGTCGTTACCTATGGTCTGCACTATGGAACAAAATTCCAGTTACTTCACATGTTCAGGCAAAGTGACTCCAGTAGCCCAAGAACTGCCTTCTGAAGAGGGTTGCCGAAGCAAGCCTTCAGAAATAAAACTTGCAGAACCTGGGAGGTGGGCACACGAAACTAGATAAAGGGATGTGAGAAGGATCTAGACAGAACACTGAAGCATCCTGAAAGAGACCTAAGTTTAGAATTCATCCCATGTTTGTAGAAGTTAGAACAAGTAGAGGACGGGATAGACAGTTTAGAAAATAAAAATGATCCTTGAGAATAATTGACATTGTAAAAAAGAAGACAGGCTTGTGAAGAAACCTGAAAAAGTGAAGAAAGCATCAGGAAAAACAAGAAGAGGAGCAGACCATGGCCATATTCTGGGATGTAATCATTATTGACATTGGCTTATTTGCTTTAGGATTGTTCATATACTCATACTGCAGTTTTAGAAGAGTCAGTCCTGGGTACCAGTGGAGGATACTTGTGAGAGTGGTATAGATGCTCTTCCAGGGAATCCAGTCATCAGCCCTAGGAGAACCCTACAGCTTCCTTGCCTGCTTTTCATAGAGCCCCAGCTAAAACCAAAGGACCCTCACAGCTGTGATGCACTCAGCCCTGTTTGAACGTGGGCAGTGTTCAGAGAGCTCAATGGCATCTTAACCAAGTATGGAGTGTTTTTAATTAGGCAATCGAGGAGGCATCATAGGATGATAAAACACAAACATGCAGAAAGGGTGAAGGAAAATTGCCTGAGGGACTTGGAAAAGCCTTGGGTAATATTTCTTTATTTAAAAAAAATATTTATTTTAAACAGTGGGTGAATCAGACTGTGCTCATCTCTTCTGGCCTGAGTTCCAAACAGGAAACAAAGCTATAAGAACTATGGTGACTCAGAGGCTAATCTCACTACTTACCTGGCAGGAAGAGGAAGAAGGGAAGGGAGAGAGGGAGGGAGAGAGGAGTCCAGGAGTAGGTGGAAATCTTGCCCAGTGCATGTGAAAAGCCTTCTGGCGCTCTCAACAACTCTTATTCTTTCCTTCCAGGTCCAATCATCCTCTTTATTTTCAGTTCAGTTCAGTCGCTCAGTTGTGTCCAACTATTTGTGATCCCATGGACTGCAGCGTGCAATCTTCCCTTTCCATCACCAACTTCCATAGTTTACTCAAACTCATGTCCATTGAGTTGGTGATGCCATCCAACCATCTCATTCTCTGTTGCTCCTTCTCCTCCCACCTTCAATCTTTTCCAGCATCAGGGTCTTTTCAAAGGGGTCAGTTCTTCACATCAGGTGGCCGAAGTATTGGAGTTTCAGCTTCAGCATCAGTCCTTCTAATGAATATTTCAGGACTGATTTCCTTTAGGATGGAATGGTTTGCTTTAGGTCTGTCACTGATATTTGTTACATAAAAATTGGGCTTCTTGATGGCTCAGATGGTAAAGAATCTGCCTGTAATGCAGGAGACCTGGGTTCAATCCCTGGGTCAGGGAAATCCCCTGGAGAAAGAAATGGCACTCCACTCCAGTATTCTTGCCTGGAGAATCCCATGGACAGAGGACCCTGGTGGGCTACAGTCCGTGGGGTTGCAGAGTCAGATACAATTATACATGAACCCAAGATTTATTATTTAAATAATACATATTTGCCTTGGAAAAATAAAAATATCCTAAAGATCATTTTGAAAATCACCCACATTCTTATAAACAAAACCGTTGGACATTTCACATGAGTAAAAGTATTGATTCTTAGAATTTCATTGTGCTTTCCCTGATGTTCAAGCTGGTTTTAGAAAAGGCAGAGAAATCAGAGATCAAATTGCCAGCATCTGCTGGATCATGGAAAAAGCAAGAGAGTTCCAGAAAAACATTTATTTCTACTTTATTGACTATGCCAAAGCCTTTGACTGTGTGGCTCACAAGAAACTGTGGAAAATTCTGAAAAAGATTGGAATACCAGATCACCTAACCTGCCCCTTGAGAAATCTGTATGCAGGTCAGGAAGCAACAGTTCGAACTGGACATAGAACAACAGACTGGTTCCAAATAGGAAAAGTAGTACATCAAGGCTGTATATTGTCACCCTGCTTATTTAACTTATATGCAGAGTACATCATGAGAAACGCTGGACTGGAAGAAACACAAGCTGGAATCAAGATTGCCGGGAGAAATATCAATAACCTCAGATATGGAGATGACACCACCCTGTGGTGTGAAGAGGTGCTAAAAAGCTTCTTGATGAAAGTGAAAGAGGAGAGTGAAAAAGTTGGCTTAAAGCTCAACATTCAGAAAACGAAGATCATGGCATCCGGTCCCATCACTTCAAGGGAAATAGATGGGGAAACAGTGGAAACAGTGTCAGACTTTNAGTTGGCTTAAAGCTCAACATTCAGAAAACGAAGATCATGGCATCCGGTCCCATCACTTCAAGGGAAATAGATGGGGAAACAGTGGAAACAGTGTCAGACTTTATTTTTGGGGGCTCCAAACTCACTGCAGATGGTGACTGCAGCCATGAAATTAAAAAACACTTACTCCTTGAAAGAAAAGTTATGACCAACCTATAGTATATTCAAAAGCAGAGACATTACTTTGTCGACTAAGGTCCATCTAGTCAAGGCTATGGTTTTTCCAGTAGTCATGTATGGATGTGAGAGTTGGACTGTGAAGAAGGCTGAGCACCAAAGAATTGAAGGTTTTGAACTGTGGTGTTGGAGAAGACTCTTGAGAGTCCCTTGGACTGCAAGGAGATCCAGCCAGTCCATTCTGAAGGAGATCAGCCCTGGGATTTCTTTGGAAGGAATGATGCTAAAGCTGAAACTCCAGTACTTTGCCCACCTCATGTGAAGAGTTGACTCATTGGAGAAGACTCTGATGCAGGGAGGGATTGGGGGCAGGAGGAGAAGGGAATGACTGAGGATGAGATGGCTGGATGGTATCACTGACTCGATGGACGTGAGTCTGAGTGAACTCCGGGAGATGGTGATGAACAGGGAGACCTGGCGTGCTGCGATTCATGGGGTCTCAAAGAGTTGGACGCGACTGAAATGAACTGAACTGAACTGAACTTAATTTTATGTCAATACATATTTTTAAAAATAATACTGTCTTATGGCTATGTCTTATAAGATAGCTCTTTATAGAAATATCACAATTTACTCAACCTCTTGACTGTTGCTTGACCATTTTTTCTAGCCTCCAGTCTGACATTTTTTTTCTAGCCTCCTGTTTTTAAACTAAGTACAATAAATACCACTCTGATACCAGATATGGAACTGGCATTCCGTGGCATGGCTTAAATTCCCTAGCACCTGCATTTTCTAGTCTTCACCTAGATTGAATTTGGAGGAAATGCATCACTGGTAGATAAGATGAGCATGTGTTTTGAAATTATAAGAGAAAGAATTATATTCAAATAGAATATCTGCAACTCAATTAATAATATGAAATTATTATGAATTCTTAAAATTATTTACAAAAGTACTTAAAATCTAATTGTGCAAGCCTAACATGATCATTGAAATTTGAAGCCTGTATGAAATCTTGGAAGCCTAGGGGACCATCTCCAACCCTACCACAACCACCATTCCTCACTCCTCTTAATAGATTGCTGCTGCTGCTGCTGCTGCTGCTGCCGCCAAGTCACTTCAGTCATGTCCAACTCTGTGCGACCCCAAAGACGGCAGCCCATCAGGCTCTGCTGTCCCTGGGATTCTCCAGGCAAGAATACTGGAGTGGGTTGCCATTTCCTTTTCCAACTTTATAGATTAGGATAAGAAAAAAATGTAAAATATGCTCCCTGACCTGAAGTAAAAAATGTAATGTAACTAGGAATACAGAAAACATAGGCAAAATAAAAATTATTCCCGTCACTCTCTTCACTGCACCAAAAAATATCCTTCTGATATTCTTAATCTCTTTGCAACCACTGCATTTATATCCAAGTTTTCTCAAACTCTCTCTGCCATGTCTACACTTTGAGGCAAAATTATTCCAGATGCCAGTGAATTTGGATTTTTTTTTTTTTTTTACTAAAATCTCTTTATTCCCTTTATGCCACCTGCTAATTCTTTTTTTTTTTTTTTCATCCAGATCTCCAAATGCCCAAAGCTATATGTTTTTTCCCTTAATTCTTGTAACATAGTTGGGTCCATTCTTGTAACTCATAGCTAGGTCCTTCCTTCTAAAGTTCTGGATGTCATAGTGACACATTAGAAATCTTTTTCATGAACATCCTAGGCATTCTTGTTTCCTTTGATACTCTACATAGTTACTTCTGATTCCTAGTCTGTTATGTGTTTCCAAGGAAAGTCTCAAACTAGAATATTATATTTTCTATAAATTCATGATTTTCTACTTTCAATGTTGTATTGACAGCTGCCAAGTAATCCTTTAATTCATGTTTTATGGGTTCCTTATGGCATTACCCACAACTGCTCTTCCAAAACTTTTCCAAACTCCCTTGAACACACTCTGTAAATTGCTTGATTTGAATCATTCCTTTCCTTGTTATTTGGTAACAGAACTCTCATTTTATTAAGGAAAAAAAAATGCTCAGCCCCAGAATAAAAACAAATTATTCTGTTAGTCATGCTAATCTCATTTTTTTCCTTCTCATTTATTGACTAGTATTGGCCAATGAGATTAGGGGATATTTGCCAGTGGCTTTTGTAAAACATTATATATATATATAATATCTGTCTATCTATCTATATCTATTAACCTATATATGTATGTATGTATCACCTATCTGGTGGCTCAGATGGTAAAGAATCTGCCTGCAATGCAGGATGCCTGGGTTCTATCCCTGGGTTGGGAAGATCCCCTGGAGAAGGGAAGAGCAACCCACTCCAGTATTCTTGTCTGGAAAATCCCATGGACATAGAAGCCTGGTGGGCTACAGTCCATGGGGTGTCACAAAGAGTCGGACATGACAGAACAGCTAACACAACTGAGTGACTAACAAACACACACACACACATCATCATCATCATCTATCTATCTATTAACTGAATATCTATATTCAGGCAAAAATGTGTTTCTTTTTAATTTTCTTTCTCCCTTCTTTGGAAAGGGTGTGTGAAATTGTGATGCAGCCTCCATCTTAACACTTTCAGAAGATGGAGAAAGTTTTTAAAATGACACACCTGTGTCCTAATATTTGTTGAGCCTGTCAACCCATCCTGAAATTGCCTGC
The DNA here is from genome assembly GCA_006410675.1 of Oreotragus oreotragus. Classification (NCBI taxonomy): domain Eukaryota; kingdom Metazoa; phylum Chordata; class Mammalia; order Artiodactyla; family Bovidae; genus Oreotragus; species Oreotragus oreotragus. The sequence continues at coordinate 88,944 of SJYX01017020.1, forward strand.
TTCTAGGCTTCCTATATCAGAGATAGTTCATTGCTTGCGAATTATTCTTTGTTGGCAGTTATGCTACTTGCGAGCAAAAATATCCTAAGGAATCAACATAATAAGTCCAACTCTTATTGCTGCCTCTTGGTCTTAGCAGATGTCATTGTTTCCTACTTTACTAATAAGGCCCAAACTATTCTGCAAGGGCACAGCTGGATCACCATCCTTCTATTCTCCCTTTCTTCTATTTAAAAGGATGACGCTTTCTTTCTTGGAAAAATTAAATCATTTATCTTTCTGTTGGAATCTATCAGCTTGTCTGTGCTCTAGGATGTTGTTCCATCAATCTTCCATTTCACTCAAGCCTTAATTCCTTTTTTAAAAATTAATTTTTATTGGTGTAGTTGCTTAACAATTTTGTGTTAGCTTCTACAGTATAGGATATAATGAACCAGCTATCCAAGGGAATATTTCATGCAAAGATGGGCTTGATAAAGGACAGAAATTGTATGGACCTAACAGAAGCAAAAGATATTAAGAAGAGGTGGCAAGAATACACAGAAAAACTGTACAAAAAAGATGTTCACAACCAAGATAATCACAATGGTGTAATCACTCACCTAGAGCCAGATATCTTGGAATGTGAAGTCAAGTGGGCCTTAGAAAGCATCACTACAAACATAGCTAGTGGAGGTGATAGAATTCCAATGGAGCTATTTCAAATCCTGAAAGATGATGCTGTGAAAGTGCTGCACTCAATATGCCAGCAAATCTGGAAAACTCAGCAGTGGCCACAGGACTGGAAAAGGTCAGTTTTCATTCCAATCCCAAAGAAAGGCAATGCCAAAGAATGCTCAAACTACCATACAATTGCACTCATCTCACACGCTAATAAAGTAATGCTCAAAATTCTGCAAGCCAGGCTTCAGCAATACATGAACTGTGAACTTACAGATGTTCAAGTTGGTTTTATAAAAGGCAGAGGAACCAGAGATCAAATTCCAGCATCCACTGGATCATCAAAAAAGCGAGAGAGTTCCAGAAAAACATCTACTTCTGCTTTATTGACTATGCCAAAATCTTTGACTGTGTGGATCACAATAAACTGAAAAATTCTGAAAGAGATGGGAATACCAGACCNTATGCCAGCAAATCTGGAAAACTCAGCAGTGGCCACAGGACTAGAAAAGGTCAGTTTTCATTCCAATCCCAAAGAAAGGCAATGCCAAAGAATGCTCAAACTACCGTACAATTGCACTCATCTCACACACTATTAAAGTAATGCTCAAAATTCTCCAAGCCAGGCTTCAACTATATGTGAACTGAGAACTTCCTGATGTTCAAGCTGGTTTTAGAAAAGGCAGAGGAACCAGAGCTCAAATTGCCAACATCCACTGGATCATGGAAAAAGCAAGAGAGATTCAGAAAACATCTATTTCTGCTTTATTGACTGCCAAAGCCTTTGACTGTGTGGATCACAAAAAACTGTGGAAAATTCTGAAAGAGATGGGAATACCAGACCACCTAACCTGCCTCTTGAGAAACCTGTATGCAGGTCAGGAAGCAACAGTTAGAACTGGACATGAAACAACAGACTGGTTCCAAATCGGAAAAGGAATACATCAAGGCTGTATATTGTCACCCTGCTTATTTAACTGATATGCAGAGTACATCATGAGAAACGCTGGGCTGGAGGAAGCACAAGCTGGCATCAAGATTGCTGGCAGAAATACCAATAACCTCATATATGCAGATGACATCACCCTTATGGCAGAAAGTGAAGAGGAACTAAAAAGCCTCTTGATGAAAGTGAAAGAGGAAGAGTGAAAAAGTTGGCTTAAAGCTCAACATTCAGAAAACTAAGATCATGGCGTTTGGTCTATCACTTCATGGCAAATAGATGGGGAAACAGTGGAAACTGAGAGATTTTATTTTGGGGGGCTCCAAAATCACTGCAGATGGTGAGTGCAGCCATGGAATTAACACACGCTTGCTCCTTGGAAGAAAAGCTATGTCCAACCTAATCAGCATATTAAAAAGCAGACACATTACTTTGTCAACAAAGGTCCGTCTAGTCAAGGCTATGGTTCTTCCAGTAGTCATGTATGGATGTGAGAGTTGGACTATAAGAAAGATGAGTGCCAAAGAATTGATGCTTTCAAATTGTGGTGCTGGAGAAGACTTCTTTCTGTGAGTCTCTTGGACTGCAAGGAGATCCAACCAGTCCATCCTAAAGGAGATCAGTCCTGGACTGACGTTGAAGCTGAAACTCCAACACTTTGGTCACCTGATGTGAAGAACTGACTCCTTGAAAAAGACCATGATGCTGGGAATGATTGAAGGCAGCAGGAGAAGGGGACGAGAGAGGATGAGATGGTTGGACAAGAGAGGATGAGATGGTTGGATGGCATCACTGACTCAATGGGGATGAGCTTGGGTACACTCTGGGAGTTGGTGATGGACAGGGAGGGCTGGCGTGCTGCAGTCCGTGGTGTTGCAAAGAGTCAGACGCGACTGAGTGACTGAACTCATGCAATAGCCAATGGGTCCAAGGAAAACTAACAGAGACATTAGAAAGCATTTTGAATTGAATATATAAAATTTATGGGCTGTATTTAAACTAATGCTTAGAGGGAAATTCATAGATTTAAATGCTTGTATGAGAATAGAAGGAAGACTTCAAACACATGCTGTAAATAAAAACTTCACTTTAAGAAGATAGAAAAAGAAGTGCAACTAAACCCAAGTAAGTAGAAGAATGAAAGTTAAATCAAAGTTGGACACGCAAAAGTCGTGTCCGACTCTGTGACGCCATGGACTGCAGCACGCCAGCCCTCCCTGTCCATCGCCAACTCCCAGAGTTTACCCAAGCTCACCTCCATTGAGCCGGTGATGCCATTGCTTTAAATTATAAAGCAATTATGTCGAAAATAGAGAAAACCAATAGAACCAAGAATTTGCTGTTTACAAAGATGAACAAAATTGACAAATGTTTCGTTAGAATAACCAAGAGATAAAGTCAGGAATGTAAGAGGAGACACGATCACCAGCTACAGAAATTAACAAAGGTAAAAGAGAATACCATGAAGACCCACATGTCGACAAATCAGATGACACAGGTAAAGTGGACCAGTTCCTAGAAAGGCACAAACTATTCAAATTGATGCAAAAAAAAGCCCCCAAAAACCGAATATCCAGACAGACCTATAAAAAGCAGAAATTGACTTGTTAACTTAAAATCTTCCTCAGAAGAACACTCAGGCTCAGACGGCTTCACTGGTCAATTTTAACAAAAATTTAAGAGAAGAATTAGTAATAATCCTTCAAAAACTCTTCCAGAAAACAGAGAAAGGAACACTTTCCAACTCACTCTGTTACTCTGATACCAAAGCCAGAGAAGGGACCACAACAAAACTACAGACCAACACACCTTATAAATACAGACACAAAAGTTCTCAACAAAATACCAGAAAGCAGAAGCCAGGACTGGAACCAAATCTGCTGAATCCTCATCCTTGCATTATTTTCCCCATTCCAGTGATTCTCAACACTTACTTCACAAATAAAATCATCTGAGAATTTTTTTTAATTTTCTTATTTTTTACAGTAGGTCCTTGTGTTATCTATTTTAAATACAGCAGTGTGTATCTGTCGATCCCAAACTCCCCAACTATCCCACCTCTCCACCCTTCCCCACTCCTCAACCATAAGTTCATGGATAATGTTTTTAATTGGTCTGGAGTGAGGCTTGGGAATCAGGGTTTTTCAAAAATTTGCCACGTGATTCTAAAGAAAAGAAAGAAAGTCACTCAGTCGTGTCCGACTCTTTGTGACCCCATAGACTATAGCCTACCAGGCTCTTCCATCCATGGGATTTTCCAGGCAAGAATACTGGAGTGGGTTACCATTTCCTTCTCCAGGGGAATCTTCCCAACCCAGGGATTGAACCCTGGTCTCCCGCATTGTAGGCAGATGCTTTACCATCTAAGCCACCAGGGAAGCTATGCCCCATTTAATGATAGTTTGGTCTAACTTAAATTCACCTTACTCTGGAAAATTAAACATGTTGCATCCACGTCCATGATGCCAATCATAAATCAGGTTGAGTAACTAGTACTTGAGCTCGGTGAGCTGACGTGTGTGTTCAGTCATGTCTGACTCTGTGACCCCATGGACTGTGGCCCACCAGGATCCTCTGTCCATGGGATTTCACAGCAAAAATACTGGAGTGGGCCGCCACTTCCTCCTCCAGGGGGTCTTCCCGACCCAGGGATCTAACCCGAGTCTCTGATGCCTCCTGCACTGGCAGGTGGGTTCTTTACCACTGCGACACCTGGAAAACCCAAGCAACGAGTATTAAGCAGATTTAATTCACCTTTCTTCTGACACTCCCAATTAACTGCTTTTAAAGCCCATCATGGGCTTCCTTGGCAGCTTAGTGGTAAAGAATATGCTTACCAATGCAGTTCATGGGGCTGCAAAAGTCGGATACAATGACTTAGCGACTAAATAACAACAAAGTACCTCATCTTTTGTTGTGTACTAAACAATGTTCAGTGTTTTTAAGTTAAAAATTTTGTTACAAATTTGTTTAAAAGTTTGTAACAGGAGAGGACTTCCATTTTCTAACACATTTCTTCTGGAAAAACTGTCATTAAAAAAATTATATTTAATTATTATTTATGATATTGGTCTGTTTTCTGTCATACATCAACATTAACCATAGGTGTACATGTCCCCTCCTTCCTGAATCTCCCTTCCACCTCCCCACCCTTTCCCACTCCTTCAGGTTATTACAGAGCCCCAGTTTAAGCTCCCTGAGTCATTCGGCAAACTTCCATTGGCTATCCATTTCCCACATGGGGTGATTATGCTTTCATGCTACTCTCTCCATTCATTTCATCTTCTCTTTCCTGCCCTTCTCCACAAGTCTATTCTCTGTGTATGCGTCACCACAGCTGCCCTGCTGAGTAAGTTCATCAGTACCATTTTTCTAGATTCCATATTTACGCTTTAATATACAATATTTATTTTTCCATTTTTCTAGATTCTATATTTATGCTTTAATATACAATATTTATTTTTCTCTGACTTATTTCACTCTGTATAATAGGCTCTAGGTTCATCCACCTCATCAGAACTGACTCAGATGCATTCCTTTTATGGCTGAATAGTATTCTATTGTACATATGTACTACAGCTTCTTTATCTATTCATCTATCGATGGATATCTAGGTTGCTTCCATGTCCTAGCTATTGAAATAGTGCTGCAATGAACACCGGGGTACATGTGTTGTCTACCATTGAAGGTTTGTCAAGGTGAAAAAGAATGGTGAAAGAACCACCTAATAAAGAGAAAATCTGGTATCTCTAGACTTGTTTCTGTGAGTTTCTGATCTAAATCTAATGCACTTGATATGATGTAATATCTCCTAAGTTCTATTCTAAACACAGCCTAGTGCACTTATTTATAAATACTGTTAAAACTAATTTTAGATAGTATATATTCTTACTCCAAATTCTGTTCCTTCTATAAATCCCCAAAGTCTGATTTCATAATAATTGGTACATTTTTTTCTCCTCATTAACTTTCAATAACTTTTCTTCTCATTAACTTATCCCAGAAGAAATAAATACAACTCAGTTCAGCAAAAGATACCACCACCCCTAGCTTCAAACTGGAGAATGTGGTTTACTGGGAAGATGAGAGAAGGAACAATGTGGGTTTTATGAGCAAGCTTAGCATGCTCATAATTAGAAAATTCATCTCTGCAGCAGTGAATTACACCGATGCTATTGGTGTATTTTTTGTTTATTTTTGTAATTATTTAATTGGAGGCTAATTACTCTACAATAGTGTAGTGGTTTCTACCATACATTCACATGACTCAGCCACGGGTGTACATGTGTTCCCCACTGGTGTATTTTTTTTTTCCCACTGGTGTATTTTTATACTTCAGTTTATTCTATAAATTGCAAAATCACCCAAATAGTAAAACCACATCACCCATCACTGAAAACCAAAGGCTATTCTCTGTATGCTCACTTGTTTCATTATTAGGATATATGAATAAAGGTGGGTGACGGTGTTTATGTCAATTACATCTCAATTTTTAAATTATTTTTAAAAGTAAGTGAAGGCACCCCCAGAGGAGGGTATATATTCCTCATTTCTGCTGCCTGGGTTACTTTACAGCATCACCTCCAAAACAGTGATTGGGGGTGAGGATGAGCAAAGAGTTCTCCTCCATGTGCTCTCTCATCCACTTATCTAATATATTTACTAAATAAATATGTTAGGGTCTGTGTTAGTAGGCTGGAGACAACTATGGTCTCTGCTCACATAAAGCTTTCAGTCCAGTGGGAAACAAGACATCAAACTGCACATACCTAAGCACAAGTTGTGATTAACATTTCATAAGAAAGAATACAGAATGAAGGGTTCAGACTCTGGAATCCATAGTTACTTCTTTAATATTCTGTGATAACTAACGTTTCACCTCTCCTCTTCACTGCGACAGTCAATTTTCTAAGATACTAACACTCCGTGAGAAACAGAGACCTCAGGGTAAGCTGTCTTAAGATAAGTTAAGACATAGTTTCATTTATTCACTTTACATATATCTACTTAGCTGCTTGAGGGCTCACACACTAGTTGGTGAGCATGCCTATGTACTTCATATTCATGCCTTATTCAGTTGTTCCTCAGCTCCTTGTCAAAACTTTCCCTGGCGTTCACTCAAGAAATCTGAGGATCTACTGCCTGTGCCAGACACTGAGCTTGCTCGGGGGATAAAGCAGCCACTAGACAGAGTCTCTGCCTGCAGTGGCTGTTTGAGGGCAATAACCATCAAATAGGTGCGTATAAGAGTGAAGAGTATTTTCAAAGAAAACATTACTCAGACACCACATCCCAACCAAATGGTTTGTTGGGTCCCCAATTCAATTCATGCGTTCAAACAGTTTTTCGTACTCTCAAAGCTAGGGCTGGGTGCTAGAAATACAGACGTGGTTCTCATGCTCGAGGAATCTTAAGTCTAAAGGGGAGAAAATGGGCTCAAAAGTGAATAATGACGATGCAATGAGAAAGATATTGATGTCTGTAATATAGATTTTTACTTAAGTGACAGGAAAATGCAACTTTAGCTAGCACACATGCCCTACTACCGGGGCCCCTGACAAATTCCAAGTCATTTGGTCTCATGTGTGATACACGTGTGCATAAATAATAAAAAAGGAAGTGCTGGCTTCTTAGAAACTCAAATAGTTATGTATTTGTAGGAGCTCTGGGAGTACAAAGGTGATGCCATCCTATGCTGGAGTCAGAGAGAAAGAGCAACAAGACTTTTCTATGTGGGGTAGGATGAGTGAACCTATTTGGGCCTTAAGAATATTTCACCCTCATGATTAGCCTGGACAGATGTTTCAAGTAATTTTCTGATATCACTCCCAAAAGTACCGTTCCTATGGGCCCCTATTTACTGCAGTCTCTTCTGAGTCCTTCCTGAAGACGCTACAGAGATGGAAAGGACAGGGGGAGGCCTCTGCGCCCTACCGCTCTCCCCTGCCTCTTCGCATCCTGGCTCTCAATTTCTGCCCCGTCCTACAGCATCCCTGCAACGTTTTCTTCTCCTGCTCCTTATACAGACTTTTTCAAGCTTTCTAGACCGTTTCATGATTTTCTTCCTTCCACCTGGAATACCAGCCTGAACAGTTAGCACAGTGTGAGTGAAGTCGCTCAGTCATGTCTGACTCTTTGCGACCCCATGGACTGTGGTATACAAGGCTCCTCCGTCCATGGGATTTTCCAGGCAAGGGTACTGGAGTGGGTTGCCATTTCCTTCTCCAGGGGATCTTCCCGACCCAGGGATCGAACCCAGGTCTCCCACATTGCAGGCAGATGCTTTACCATCTGAGCCACCAGGGAAGCCTAGCATAGTGTACATGGCACTAAAAATGTATTTCTGACCTGTGCTTTTAATGTAAACAATAGTATTTTAAAGAGTACTAACCTTTAAGGGTAGACCCAAAACTTGGAAGAATGGGAAGGCAGGGGTTCCAGTCCTGGCTCTGCTGCTACCTAATCAAGTCACTTGATTTCTTTTAGCCTCAATTTTCCTCCCTGTAATACAATTTGGTAAAATAACTCCTGCCCTTTGAAGTGCCAAAAAATCTCACGTATGTGAAAAGTGCTTTTAAAACTGTATCACAAACTGTACATGTCTCACTAGAGGTCTTCACATCAGATAGCTTTTCTCTTGGACAGGAGCAAGAACTGCCTGGTACCATACCCCCAAAGGGAAGCTCTACTTTGCAGAGTAAAGGGCCTTATATAAAAACCTCCTTGTTTAAAATCACCCCAAGTTGTGTGGGGCAGGGGGAAGGGGAGAGAGAAGAGGGGAGAACTGCTTCCTTCTGGAGGGCAGTTCTGGGACATGCAGCAAGTGAAGAAGCACGCTCTGTTCCCAGACTCCAGACAACCTGGTATGCATAAAGATGAGAGACAGAGCAAGGCAGAAGAATCAGCACTCGTGCATTAATAAAATTAAATGTACAGTAAGTGTTCAAAGCACGCGCCTGAAATTCTGAGCTGGCAAAGCAACACAGCGGTTAACGGACCCAGAAGGGTCCCTTTATTTGTTGCCAGAGAAAGAAGGACCCGCTAAAAGTCAGATCCAGAGTAAAGACAAAAAGGAGGAAGTAGAGGCAAGAGAAGGAAAAGTTGATTCTCTCTGAGATCCTACTGATCCACCATCTAAAAATCATATGGCCAAATGCACTGCGGTATCCTAGACTGGATCTTGGAACAGAAAAAGGAGACGAGTGGGAAAACAAACGAGATCTAAATAAAGCATGGCATTTACTTAGCAGTGTAACCAATGTTAATCTTAGTTTTGACAAATGTACCACAGGTATGCAAGATGCTAACATTTGGGGCAGCCGGAGAAGGCAATGGCGTGAACAGAAAAAGGAGACGAGTGGGAAAACAAACGAGATCTAAATAAAGCATGGCATTTACTTAGCAGTGTAACCAATGTTAATCTTAGTTTTGACAAATGTACCACAGGTATGCAAGATGCTAACATTTGGGGCAGCCGGAGAAGGCAATGGCGCCCCACTCCAGTACTCTTGCCTGGAAATTCCCATGGACAGAGGAGCCTGGTGGGCTGCAGTCCATGGGGTCGCTGAGTCAGACACGACTGAGCGACTTCACTTTCCTTTTCACTTTCATGCACTGGAGAAGGAAATGGCAACCCACTCCAGTGTTCTTGCCTGGAGAATCCCAGGGATGGCGGAGCCCAACGGGCTGCCGTCTGTGGGGTCGCACAGAGCCGGACACGACTGAAGTGCTTTAGGAGCAGCAGCAGCAGCAGCAGCAGCAGCAGTGAATGGTATACGAGAGCTCCCTGTTCAATCTGTGCAATCTTTTTGTAAGTGCAAAATTATTTCAAAACAAAAAGTTTATTTTGGAAACCCATGACTTTGACTCTCCTTTCAGAAAGATGTATGAATCAATCATGAAAACATATTCAGGGTTTTCAAACTGAAGTGCTACCATGTGTTGGACAGAGAGAAATTACTAATTCCTATAATTAGTTGTAACAAATCACAGTCTAATAAATTCAAATTATAAAATGATTTGTGGCATAAATAAACACAATACACAATAATGTAACATTGAAGACTTGAAGACAGGAATACCTAATTATTTAAAAATTACACATACCAAAATCACTATTTTATTGATATGCTCATTCAACCTTTTCAAAATCGCACAAATGTCTCTCTCATCTCTCTAAACAATGTGTAAGTATGAGTTAAATTATCTCTCAAATAATCTGCTTTAGAAATCAGAAATAATATTATCAAAAAAGATAAATATCTTCTATTAATCTGAATACCAGCAGAGAGACAGGCAGTGATGAGGTATTCTCCTGGGTTGGTAAATCTGGTAATTTACAAAAGATAAGTTTGTGAAATTTTAACTTCAACTACTGAAGTATAGAAAACAAAAGGGCTCTGTGTTGTGTAATAACACTTATAAAATGGTGAAAACACGCATGGATCACCTTATTTAATTCTTGAAACAAAGCTATGCGGAAGATGGTATAATTATACTATTTGTAGATGAGGAAATTGAACCTTAGGGAAATTAAGCAATTACCCAAGGTCACAGGGTAGGTAAAGGGTAGAGAGCAGAAACTGGAACTCAGCTCTGTCTCAATCGACAACCTGAGCTCGTAAACGCTATTATATATTGTGCTTCTCTTCTTCCACAAAACACACCAGTTCCACACTTTTAAAAATGACACTGTATTAATAGTGTTATCTGAATGATGTGACTGTAAAAAAATGATCTATATTCTTATGAACCAGGGGAAAGTCCAGGTGATGTCAGCTAATGGCACACGGCATGTCAGAACTCCAGAATTGAAAAGGCTCCCTCTCTTCACATTCCAAGAGAAAGAGAGACTACAGATAACAGTGGTCACCTGTAAAGGTCATTCAGAGGGGCTCCTCCCAGAGGTGGGAGGCAGTCTGGTAGGACCCCAGAGAACTCCACAGGCCCACCTTCCACTTGGAGCTCAGATGCGGGAACATCCATGCTGAACAGGCAGAGAACACCTGCTTCCTGGTACAATTACCTCTCTGCAACCTGCCAGGGGCTCTTTCCTGGTTCTAGGAAGGTTCTGGGTTGACTCACTCATTCATTGATCAAACTAATATTTATCATGCATCTATGATACGCTAGGCATCGTGTCAGGTGATACAGCAGTAATAGGGACAGATGGCATCTCTGCCCTCACACTGTGTAGTTCTACTGTGGAAAACAGTAAATAAGTTAGATAGCTCACGGTGGTACATTATATGAAGAAAAATACAGCAGAGTAAGAGGAAGGAGAGAGAGGCTGGGCGGTCACTTTATACTGAGTTCACAGGCAAGGCTTTTCTGAGGGGACAGATGCAGAAATCTACATAATATGAGAAAATATGAAAAGATCTGCAGAAAAGAGTATTCCAGGTAACAAAAATAGCAAATGCAAAGGCACCAAAGTTAGAAAAGACTTGTCTTGGGAAAGAAACTGAGACTTAAGAAATGAATTGAACACACTGAACTTTATTGTGCAGTCACTGAGCTGGACACCCTACTACAGGGACTCATTCAATCTCGGCAGCTACTTAAGGTATGTACTGCCTCTGTTTTATGGATGAAGAAGAGGAGGTTCAAAGAGGTTAATTACTGTTTGCATAGCTAGTAAGAGGTAGAGCCAGAGTTCAAACACAAGTTGGTCTGATCCCAAAGTCTGTGCTTTTTCTATTACATCATATTTAATGCCAGAGTCATGGCAAAAATACTAATAATTACACATAAGAAAGCAAATAAATCGGAGAAGGCAATGGCACCCACTCCAGTACTCTTGCCTGGAAAATCCCACGGGCAGGGGAGCCTGGAAGGCTGCAGTCCATGGGGTCGCTGAGGGTCAGACACGACTGAGCGACTTCACTTTCACTTTTCACTTTCATGCATTGGAGAAGGAAATGGCAACCCACTCCAATGTTCTTGCCTGGAGAATCCCAGGGACGGCGGAGCCTCGTGTGCTGCTGTCTACGGGGTCACACAGAGTCGGACACGACTGAAGTGACTTAGCAGCAGCAGAAGCAAATAAACTCCCATGTCCTCAAAAACCTGAGGGTCACCATTTCATTTTGGTTAGCTGCTCATCACAATCCTGAAGTGATCTTTTCTAACTGCAGCAGACAGATTGCAAACTGCCAGCCACTTCAGTGTCTTCAGTCTCTTGCCGGAGGATCAGCCAGGCAGTGCTCAAACAACCCATCACGGAAGACCTGGGAATAACGTGTACTTGCACCACACGTCTGAAAGGATGGAGATAAACTGGGAATGTGCTTTCTCTTGACTGGCAGGGCCATCTGAACAAGCCCTTCCAGCATTAAAGGCACCAGGAACAGCATTTTCCTGTCACGTCAGTTCTGCACGTTCACCCAGAAAACATGGGCCGCTTCAAATCTCACTTGCTATTTCCCTGCCGTATAACTGGTGGGGGCTTCCCAGGTGGCTCAGTGGTAAGGAACCTGCCTATAGTGCAGGAGACGTGGATTCGATCCCTGGGTCGGGAAGATTCCCCCTGGAGGAGGCAGGCTTGGCAACCTACTCCAGTATTCTTGCCTGGAGAATCCCATGGACAGAGGAGCCTGGCGGGCTATAGTCCACGNAGTGGTAAGGAACCTGCCTATAGTGCAGGAGACGTGGATTCGATCCCTGGGTCGGGAAGATTCCCCCTGGAGGAGGCAGGCTTGGCAACCTACTCCAGTATTCTTGCCTGGAGAATCCCATGGACAGAGGAGCCTGGCGGGCTATAGTCCACGGGGTCACAAAGAGCTGGACATGACTGAAGTGACTGAGCATGCACGCCCTGTGTAACTGGTGCTGACATTCTGCACCCAACTTTGCCGTGGGCTGGTGACAGGTGAACAGATTCAAAACTTGCAACAGGGTAGCTCTTCCACAGCAAGCCAGAAGTGAGCCCAAAAAGTTTTCTCTTAAAACTATTTTAGAGCATTTATTCCTTCTGTATCTTTATAATATGGATTTGAAAACACACAACATGGTAGGATAATCATGACTGAGATAAAGGAGGCCATCAATCTTAAGGGAAATCAACCATGGATACTCATTGGAAGGACTGACGCTGACGCTCAAGTATTTGGTCACCTGATGCAAATACCCAACTCACTGGAAAAGCCCCTGATATGGGAAAGATTGAGGGCAGAAGGAGAAGACGGTGTTAGAGGATGAGTCGGCTGGATGGTGTCACTGACGCAACGGATATGGAGCTGGGCAAACTTTGGGAGATGCAAAGAGTCAGACATGACTGAGCAACTGAACTGAACTGAACTGAACTGAGGGGCAGGTAGGCCCCTCACGGCGTGCTGCAGTCCCTGGGGTCACAAAGAGCAGGACACGACTGGGTGACTGAACACCAGCAAAATTCTTTTCTGCAGAAGAATGAGATCCATAAAATTAAATTTCATGTAGTATATGAGGTGTGAAAGCTACAACTCTATCAGCTAAAATTGTTGGAAGAGTTAAAATTCTCAAGATCAGAAAAGCCAATCTATTAAAATCCAGTAGCCCATCTATCTACTGTAGGATTTTCCCATGCCCCATCCCCCAGGTTTACTTAGTAAAGACATCACCAAAGTAAATGTGTAAGTAACTCTAAGGGCGGTCAGCTTGTTAGGAGAACTGCAACTCTGTATTTCCTGAAGCTTCTGTGGCCAGGTTTGCAAGTGGAGCGTTTCATTACTGCAGGTTTTACACAGAATTTTACGAAACAAACTTGCATTAAGTTAAAGCAGAACTGAAATCAATGCCTTCTGGCCACTTCAGGAATGAGTTCTCTCTGTTTTCCCATCACAGAAACCTCCTTTTAATTTAGATGTTTGGCTCTTCAACATATACCATGGATCAGAGGGGACAGTGCAGCTCCAAAGCTAAAATGGAAGTAGAATGCAAAGTGACCAGCAGATTACCCAGTGACCACACACCACACCTTCTGGCATGATTCTGAGTGAGGCAGAGGGTGCCACGCCTTTTAGCAGAATGCTTATTTTTAAATTATCCCGGATACCAGCTTATAGCTTCCTTCCTCCTGCACTTTCAAATCATCCAGTATTAATAACACCCCTCCCTAAGAAGTCTCCTTGTAGTTGTTTCAGAAAAGTGCATTCGACGTGTTTGACACACTGTGTGATACACAAGCAAGACCCCTCTGTCTCTGGCTCTTCTGCCTCTCTGGGGCATGAAAGCAACCAGAACTACAGCAACAGCTGGGGATCATTAAACCGACAGAAATAGCTTCGGAGACTCCATTGGTGAGTGACTGGGGGGAGGAGAGGCTCAGTCTCAGATTTAAAAAAATCAAAAGGGCAACAGGAAAAGGGCAGGGGGAGGGGGTAAGGTGAAGCCCAAGTTGTGTATCACACCCGAATTTCCTTTACACAGTTCAAGGGATGCACCAAAGCAAAATAAAGGGACGGGTGACTGCAGCCTCTCTTGAGCCCCACCTATTCTTGATGGAAGGTTTAGTCAAACCTAAAAATGCGGGTCAGTGAGGACAGGCTGGGGGAGGGCTAGGGGGAGCTGCAGCATCACAAAGGCTAACCTGGGTCACCCCCAATCTGGAGGAATCACTAGAGGATGTGAGGCAGTTCTGGGGCTGTGCAGACAATGAAAATCAACTCCACGATGGAGCAGGGGCAAGGGAATGAGTGTATGTGCCAACCCCTAGGTAGACTCAGAGACCAAATCAAGTCCCAGGGCGTCCCCTCAACCCGGGAGGACCAGACACTGGATGAAATGCAGGCCCTCAGGCTGTCCACTTCCAGAGCAGAGCCACGCCTCCAACGCTAGCTTTGGAGCCTGGCAGGCCTCCGAAGGTCGGTGCAGGAATGTGCCATCTGCCTGGCCCCATGCCCGAGTGTGGTCAGCACATATCTGAATGCCCCAGAAGAGCTTTCATTAGGTGGCCCCACGGGAGTGGGCTTGCATATCCTGATCTACACCTCAAATTCTGGTTAAGCCCGGGATCCTGGGGTAGCCTCTCCAGCCCCCCACTTGCTAGACTGTCGCTTTATATCACTAAGGCCGCTCTCACCAAGGCATGGTCTTTGTAACTAATCTTACAGGACTGCTGTTTCAGACAGCTTCCCCCACCTGCAAGCCTGAACAGGAAGTGATTCGATTGCAGATATTAGGACTGCAACTCTCTTTGGCAAGAGTGTTTAGTAACTGTGAGATTGCCTGAACTTCAGCTGGACATTTTATTTGATGCAGCTAATGATTTACTGGAGAAGGCTCCAGGCTGATGGCTGTTCTCAGCAAAAAGCAACCACTACCCTATCCCCCTTCAAAAATTAACTGCTCCTTTTCTAACCCATAAACCTTGTAAGAACATACCCTAATACATATTTCCAAAACCTGGTTTTCTATAATGAGTTTTAAAAAAAAACTCAGAACAGTTGACTCATTCTGAATATTTTAAGTATTAAGAAGGGTAGAAGATACACAAAGATAAATTCATTGCAGAGGAGACTGAGAAAGAATCTAAACTATATGTATACATAGTTTACACACACATACATCGCATATGGTTAATTTTAAGGCTTGTGGTTGCTATTGTTTAGTTGCTAAGTCCTGTCTGACTCTTGTGACCCCATGGAGTGGAGCCTGCCAGGCTCCTCTATTCGTGGGATTTCCCAGACAAGAATACCAGAATGGGTTGCTATTTTTTTCTCCAGGGGATCTTCCTCAGCCAGGGATTGAACTCATTGTCTCCTGCATTGGCAGGCGGATTCTTTACAGCTGACCACCAGGGAAGCTCAATTTTAAAGCTGCATAACATCAAAAGATAGGATATATTTTAACCAAACTATTGTGACAATGGAGGCAAGTCTGGCTCAGAGGTTAAAGCTTCTGCCTACAATGCGGGAGACCTGCGTTTGATCCCTGGGTTGGGGAGATCCCCTGGAGAAGGAAATGGCAACCCACTCCAGAATTCTTGCCTGGAGAATCCCATGGACGGAGAGTCTTGGTGGGCTACAGTCCATGGGATCGCAAAGAGTCGGACACGACTGAGCGACTTCACTCATTGTGACAATGATCACTTAGTGTGTGCATTCTATGTGGGAGTAATTGCATCAATATCTCTCTCAGCCACCTTTAACAGAGTAAATGCTTTACATAAAATGTAAAAAAAAATTAACGTCATAAATATAATCAACACTTACTATGTACATGTCTTGGTAAAAGGTAGGAATTAAGAAGGAAAATAACCCAATATGTTTATATAATACTTTACAAAGCTACTTTCACACATACAATCTTATCAGTTGGGAGAGCAGATATTATACTCACTGCACAATGAAAGAAACTGGTCTGCCAAGCTTAGAGTCATTTAGCCAAGCTCCTCACTGGCAAGATCAAACCAAGAACTTCAGGTTCTTGACTACCGGCTCAGTGTCGCGCTCTAGCTGTCTACCATAAAAAGGCTTCTGCCCTCACGGAAGTAATCTCTGACACCTAATGCCTTGGCCAGCTGTTTCTTAGATGTACTACGTTTCTTTCCAGTAAGAATCTCACCAGTCTCCTGTTCCAACATCATTGTTGTTGTTTAGTTGCTAAGTCACATCCGACTCTTGTGACCCCATGGACGACAGCCCACCAGGCTCCTCAGTTCATGGGATTTCCCAGGCAAGAATGCTGGAGTGGGTTGCCATTTCCTTCTCCAGGGGATCTTCCTGACATCATATTTTGAATCTAATTCAAGACAATTATGTGAAAAGGTTATTAATATCATTGACAATTAAAAGATGTGAGTTCCTTCTGAAGGCTATAATTATTAATATGAGATTGAATAAAACTGAATTAGGACAGAGTGCTCAAAATCTATCACTTTGGGACAAATACTGCATTTTGCTTATGGGCATGTTACTGCCCTCTAGTGCACAATAACCTTAACAGACTCAGCTAACGCATATCAACCACCTTCTATGAATAAATACTGGGCTTCCCAGGTGGCTCAGTGGTATAGAGTCTGCCTGCCAATGCAGGAGATACAGGTCCGACGAAGATCACTGGAGCATAAAATGGCAACCCACTCCAGTATTCATTTTTGCCTGGAAAATTTCATGGACAGAGAAGCCTGGTGTGCTACAGTTCATGGGGTCTCAATGAATTAGACACAACTGAACACAAATACACACGTGTATAAATGCACTTTGCTAAGCATTTTGGAGGGGAAAAAGGAGAATAGACTAAGTCTATCACATACATACAATCACTGCAACCATATAAGGCCCCCCAAGATGGGGGTCTTAAATGTGGTTTAAAGCCAGAAAAACATACAGTCAATTGCTTAGGACAGTTGTCTAAAACTACCATTCTGACCCTACTTATGAAAAGAACTCTGTATTTCTATTTCCTATATACTCCTGCATTTAAAGATGTTCTTAATGATCAGACTGGGAATCTAAAACACCACAGACCCCTGGAATATAAAAAGTCAACACAGCAGCACAAAGTCTCAAGTCCTGAGTCACACTGTCTCTGCCTCTCAGCTTCCCGCTAATGTTGCCATGATGTTCCCTCAACATTAGTCCAGAACACATCCAGATATCCAAAGAAAAAGCAACTGCCTCTCAACCAGTTTTTTTAAGTGTTCTCTTTGCAAACCGGGCACCAATAAACCTCATGTCCTCTTCAATGAGCTCATTCATCGTGATACCACATGCTCTATTCATCCTGTCAAATGTTTGCTCCTCAACATTAGTCCAGAACACATCCAGATATCCAAAGAAAAAGCAACTGCCTCTCAACCAGTTTTTTTAAGTGTTCTCTTTGCAAACCGGGCACCAATAAACCTCATGTCCTCTTCAATGAGCTCATTCATCGTGATACCACATGCTCTATTCATCCTGTCAAATGTTTGCAAGTCCCAAAGAAATCTCAAAAATTCAAAAGTTATATCCAAGTTTTTAGAGAAGCAGAATTTATGTGACCAGTACTAGAGACTGTATTTAAATTCTGATAATGGATAATAGAAGATTTCTAAGCTAGGAGAGGGTAAATGTTAATAATTCTTTTCCATCCACATTTGATAGAATTTGGATCAAGTCTGTATCTTCCTATTTTTCATAACCCAGAACCCCCTGAAAGATTTTTTTTTCAGCAGTTTCAGTATTTTTTTTCCCCCCAGAACTCTAAGAGATGGTCTCAAGGAAAACTCCTTATGGGTGTTCCCTTATAAATAGTTTCCTGGTATCTTCCATAGACTTGGATATGATTCTAATTCTGCAATTACTAAAAAGACTGTAAGCCTAGTTCAAACTGTTCACCCTAACCAACTAACATGCAATATAAATAAATAAATAAAGTGTTATTTTAAATTCTGGTGTCTTAGTGCTACAATCTCTTAGAGGTTATCTATCTGCTTTCAAAACTTAACAGAAGAAAACTGAAGTCATCATCAACAGCTCCTATTGATTAGTATAGTACTCATGGCCAGTGTATGTTTTCCTAATAAAAACACTGTGTTTGATCTACATACATGGGAAGAAGCCTACCTTACTAAAGAAAAGACTTTTCTTTCTTCTTCCATAATCTCAATTTGATACATGAGCTCTGCACGGGTGGAAGGAAAGGAGTAATAAAGTGAAACATTCTACACACTGTCCCATCAGGTCATGAAATACACCCTACAGGGTCTGCTCAGTTATCTATCTGCTAAGTGCTCAATAAGCATCAATAAAAACCATCCAAAGAATAAACCATCCACAGTCGAAGCGTGCATGGCTATAGAGAAACAGGGAGGGATAAAAAAAGATGGCAGTAAACAGAAGACAAAAAATACATGCAAATCCCCAAGGGACAAATATGCCAACCTTCCCGTAAACTGTGATAAGGCGCCAGGCACATGGCTGAGCGGCTGTCCTTCCCCGGCTTCAGGACAATCCATGGGAGCGGCAGAATCCTGCAGGTGGGCTGATAGATCCTGGCCCTCTCCTCCAGCACGCTGGGGGAGAGGTGAGACTCCAAAGGCCAGTGTTGCAACAAGCTCATCCTCCTGCCCTCGCTCTTTAAAGAGTCCATTTATTTACTATGTGCAGTAGATCTGATCAGCATGGCTCTTTTAGTTAAAGTGGGTACCTCATTTCTGCAGCCCTCTGGGCTGCAAGAAGAGCCAGATCCCAAGTTTACTTAGGGAGTGTGGCGTTAAAGGCAGTGACAGCAGAAGGTCAGAATCAGTAAGTCTCCTGGAAAACATTTCTTCCTGTCAGCACTGGGCCTCGACACAGACACCTCCCTCCTCTGCCCAAATGCCAAAACGCAGCACTGGGATGATTTCGACGTGTAGAGCTGGAAGACAGGAGGGTTCCCTGAGAGAAAATGCTCGTAGCAACCAACCAACCTCATTCACCCAAAATAGTAAACAGTTGGTTTCTCTGCTCAGAACCAAAACGCTTCTGCCAGACAAGCAGCATCACATGACCGAGTTCTCTCTTCTCTCCTCCGCCTCCCTCCTTTCTTGTGCAAAGTCGGCACCAAAGTGGAACAAGAAGCTATAATACTATTTTATTTCACTTGACATTTTCTTTTAAAATGTTTACAGATTAAACATATCAAATTGGGAGGAGGGGAAGATACTAAGAGAAAACTCAGAAAAAATTTACTTTGAAACAAGCCATATCAGAACGCTAAGAAGGGAACCACAAACAACGGTTAGCTAGTAAAGGTGCCCAATGAATGAACGAAATGAGTGAACAGACACATTTCTTAGCAAAGTATTTTGCTGATAAAAATCTCCAAAAAAAGATACAGCTCGAGATATACTTGACTTGCTCATTTAGAAAGAAAATAAAGCCTCTTAAGAAGCTGACTGATGTCAGAGACAGTGCGTTGCAACAACAGTGGCAGCTCCGAGTCTGAGATCCACACTCTTTCCTTGTCGGCCTGTCTCTCTCACCATTTGATTTTGCTCCTTCGATGTCACAGTCCCATCATGCAAGTCACTGAGGAGGCAACTGGGGCGACTGTACTAACAGAGCGAGCTGAAAAACCTACCCAGCTCATTATAGCAGCAGCTGCCGCCATGATACTCCCTGGCATTTCCACCTGAAGCAGGTGGTGGAGAAAGGCTGGTGGCACAGCTGGTGCCCCATGTGGCACCATACTGCTCTCCTCACAAGGTTCACAAGCACTTGAAAGCTGTGCAAGGCATACAGGGTAGAGACAGAAGCAAAAACCTCCATGCAGAGCACTTTGTTCCAATAGGAAAACAGGTGAAGTCTAAGAATCATTTAATAACCTATGGCATCACCATCATGTGCATAGCCTCCACTCCAGGGACCAACTAGAAGGCTCTGAGTAGACTCACTCATCCTCATCCACCCCCTTGCACGGCAGGATGATCAATTAACATTTATAAAATGGAAAGGAAAGAAAATGGGAAATGAAAAAGAAAAAATAGCAGAAATCCTTAATTTAAGCAACAACTTTTCCCAACAAGACTATGCGAAGAGATTTATTTCGCTAATGAAAAAGCTAAAGTGCTAAGTTGCTCAATCATGTCTGACTCTCTGCGACCCCACGGACTGTAGCCCGCATCAGAATACAAATACTACTGATGAAATAATTTGCTGGCGAGGATGGGGAGCAACTGGGACTCTCAGACACTGGGTAGAATGCAAAATGATAATGCCACTTTGGAAAGTTAAACAACCTAGTAATCTCATTCCTGAGTATTTAAACAAAGGGAAATGAAGACACATGACCACATAAACAGCTGTACATGAATATTCAGAGCAGTTTTATTTTATTGCCAAAAACTAGGGGGGGGGGTTCATTATAGCAGCAGCTGCCGCCATGATACTCCCTGGCATTTCCACCTGAAGCAGGTGGTGGAGAAAGGCTGGCGGCACAGCTGGTGCCCCATGTGGCACCATACTGCTCTCCTCACAAGGTTCACAAGCACTTGAAAGCTGTGCAAGGCATACAGGGTAGAGACAGAAGCAAAAACCTCCATGCAGAGCACTTTGTTCCAATAGGAAAACAGGTGAAGTCTAAGAATCATTTAATAACCTATGGCATCACCATCATGTGCATAGCCTCCACTCCAGGGACCAACTGGAAGGCTCTGAGTAGACTCACTCATCCTCATCCACCCCCTTGCACGGCAGGATGATCAATTAACATTTATAAAATGGAAAGGAAAGAAAATGGGAAATGAAAAAGAAAAAATAGCAGAAATCCTTAATTTAAGCAACAACTTTTCCCAACAAGACTATGCGAAGAGATTTATTTCGCTAATGAAAAAGCTAAAGTGCTAAGTTGCTCAATCATGTCTGACTCTCTGCGACCCCACGGACTGTAGCCCGCATCAGAATACAAATACTACTGATGAAATAATTTGCTGGCGAGGATGGGGAGCAACTGGGACTCTCAGACACTGGGTAGAATGCAAAATGATAATGCCACTTTGGAAAGTTAAACAACCTAGTAATCTCATTCCTGAGTATTTAAACAAAGGGAAATGAAGACACATGACCACATAAACAGCTGTACATGAATATTCAGAGCAGTTTTATTTTATTGCCAAAAACTAGGGGGGGGGGATCCAAATGTCCTTTAACTTGTGAACAGAATAAAAATTGTGGTATATCCATACAGTGAAATATTATTTAGTGATTTTTTTTTTAAATCCCTGAACTACTAGTATAGACAACAGTATACATGAACCTGAAAAGAACTATGCCAAGTGAGACAAGACAAACACAAAGGGCCACACATTAAATGACCACACATTCATATGAAATTCAAGAAAAGGCAAAACTATAAGGGCAGAAATAAGATCAGTGGTTGCCAGAAGTTGGGAGTATTTTTGATGGAAACAGTCTATCTCTTGGTTGTGGTTGTTGCTTGCCTTTCACCAAGATGTACTAAACTGTACTCCTAGAAAGGATGCCCATTACTGTATATAAACTGATCTCAGTTAAAAAAAAAAGATTATGAAATAATATGCATAGAGGCAGAATGGAATCATAGTTAAGAATATAAGAGTTAAGAATATAAGCTCTAGAGCTAGACTGCCTGGGTTTAAATCTTATCTCTCTCTACCACTTTCCAGCTGTATGACGTTGAGATATCACCTGTACACCTTCATTTCCTCATCTGGAAAATGGGGATAACAGTATTCATCCCATAGGGGTGCGATCATAAATGATGAAATACCTACAAAGCACCTATGACAGTGCCTGTTCTAAACACGAGATTCAGCAAATGCAAGCTGCTGTTGTCACACAGTTATAGAACACACAGATAAACATGTCTGGATGGTGGTGGGAATAGGATATTTTTATTTTCTACTTTTCCTTGTTGTTTATCTGTATCTTCTAAATTTTTTACATTAAACAACTACTGCCTTTATAAAAAGGGAAAAAAATCCTTCCCCACCCCACCCCCCAAAAAAAACCCCAAACTGGGCTAGAACTCAGGAGCTGTTTTTCAGCTGTGCAGCTAATTATTAATTACTTAGCTGTAGGACTGCAGGGCATCATCCTCATCTCTAAACGGGAGGGGATAGAGCTGAGAGGCTCCATCTCTAAAACTGAATGGTTCTATAAGATGTATGGTGGAACTGTGCAAGCTACACCATTTGTTTATTTTTCATTTCATATTTACTGTCTGCCTACCAGGAACCAGGTACCATGATACAGACATAAAAACATTCTATTCACTCTCCTCAAGGAGCTTACAAGACAGGCTGTTCAAAGAAACAGACAGACGTATACCCAATTCTACAATCATCAGCATGACAAGTGCTCTGACAGGAACATAAAGAGGGGAACTAATCAAGTTGGAAGGAGGCAGAGAAGACACGCAAGCCAAGACCTGAATGTTTTGCTTTGTTTTGTTTTTAAAGTCAAACCAAAAAGATGGGGAAAGGAATTGCAATCAAAGGGAAAGGAATGTACAAAAGCAAAGGTGTGACAATTTCTCGGGCAATGGAGGAAAGAGAGAAGGAAAGGGCAATCTAACAGCAGTGTGAAATAAAGAGAATCAAGACTAGCAGTGGGGAGGCTGGTTAGGAGGAGGGAAATGAGAGGTCAGGCTGTTGATAAGCTCCAAAAATCATACAGAACTGTAAATGTTTTACTCCTATTCAAATATCTGTATGTGCCATGAATAAACCTTATAAATATTAGTCTAAGATGTACTTTACTATACTTACAAATAGAGCATATAGTTACAAAAATTTTACAAAAATGTCCGCTCACTTCCATTTTCCATGGTTAATTGTACATACTTGTTCTTTCAGTAAACATTTATTGAGTGTGCGATATGCACGTGCTAGGTGCTGGGGAAGAAGGGGAGACACAGAGAGTAAGCAAATGAACCACCAAAGCAGGCCAGAGAATGAGGCTGCTTTTTCTTCTGTCCAAGGTCTACTGAGACTCTCTACCCTCTGAAGCATGATAGCGGCAAT
This sequence comes from Oreotragus oreotragus, assembly GCA_006410675.1. Classification (NCBI taxonomy): domain Eukaryota; kingdom Metazoa; phylum Chordata; class Mammalia; order Artiodactyla; family Bovidae; genus Oreotragus; species Oreotragus oreotragus. Next base: position 111,992 of record SJYX01017020.1, read on the forward strand.
GTGACAGGAGGCTGAGAGCTCTGCACTTGGAACCAGACAGATCTTTGTTCAAATTCTGGCTTTTACCGCCTACCACCAGTCTGGCTTTGAGTAAGTCACTTGACGTCTCTGAGCTTTCATCCCTCCTGAAAATGGGGGTGACGTCACCAAATTCATACGGTTTTACGGCGAATTTAGTGAGACAATCAATCAATAATCAGTACGCCTCGGGTACAGAAAATGTTCAGGAAATGGTTCTTCTCACTATTGTACAACTTGTCTTCCACTTTTAGGGCAGCCCACAATCTCCCATTAAATAGACAAAATGACTCTGAGCAGAAAACAGGGAGAACAAGGTACAAAAATCTGTTTAACTAAATTCACATTTTAGTGAATTCACAACTGTTTTCTTATAAAGATGTTGTGCTTGGAACTGACATTCCTTTAGGATTTCTCAAACTGTTAATATCTGCCTACATTACATGACCGAGTAAATTAAATGAGAGCTGTCACCCAAAAAAGGGAGCCAGTCACAATCTGCCCTGGGATCCCTTCGCTTGGACTCTGAGTAACACTGAGTCATGCAAAGACCAGAGACAAAGGGAGCACGGGTAGCAGCCAGCACGCTGGTGGGGAGCAGGCTGTCCGGGGCCGCGGGCACCCCTTTCCGAAACAGAAAGGCCGAGACACAAGAGTTTTCTAACTGGATGTGCCTTTGAGCAATGACGCCTTGAGGAGAAAGAGGTACACATGGTTCTCAAGGAAAAAAATAAGAGGCTGCAACCTTCCTACGATCACACACTCAAAAATGTTTTAACCATCTTTTAAAAATGTTTAGTTTTTACAAATGACTTTGTACAACACAAAAAGAAACTGTCTTCCCTTGGGATCCAGACTGTAAAGGCCAAAAGGATTTTATTTAAACCTTCCTCCTTAAATTTCCCTCTACAGTGAAACCAGGCAGTGATACTTCAGCCCAAACAGAAGAACTTCAAGTACAGTTTACTTTTTTAACTGAAGTAAAAGTCTACATTTATAAACAGAGTACCGCACGTTTATGCCTCTTTCTCTCTTTAGTGGTTTATAGTCTTCTTTATACAGACAGTGCACTGGAGGTAACCGTCACCCTTCCAGGGGACCCCGAGATCTCTCTGCCCACCTCATGCTACAGAGGACCCCCTTTCTGCAGCTAGTTTGCTCCAGGCTCCTCCTGTCCTTAGGGCACAGGGAGGGCAGCAGCTAGAGAAGCTTTGGAACCCCTGGCATCCCCGCCGTGCTCCGTTCAGCTTCAAGGTCTCCAGGCTGCGCTGTGCACCAGCAAGACGAGCCTGAAGAAACCACAAAGGCAGGTTCTTCCCGTTGGGCAGTGGGGTGCTGAGCCAATGAGGCAAGGAATCCAAGAGTCTCTGCTAGCCTATCGCATGCCACCATCTGCTCTTCCTCAGCAGCCGAGATGCCACCAGCCAAACAAGCTGCCCGCATTATAAACTGGCATGCACAGTTCCAGGGAAAACCTATTAGCCGATGTCAAACTACATTTCTGCTGGCTCTTTCTCACTGCGTCATCATATGTCTTTGATTCTTCATATTTTTCTAAGTCAAAAACTGCTAGAACTCCTCCAGCACCAAGTTATCTCCCTTCACTTTTCTCCACTGAAGCAAGAGTATACTGCATGTTAATTCTTCTGCAATTCCAGACATTTTCCCTGGAATTCAGGGTGCTTGGTGGCGACTCACTCACCAGGGTGACCTGTTTTCTGTCACAGACATCAATTCTCTAGTCCATACAGACACACACGAGACCCAGTCTGAGGACAGTACACACAGGGCAGCCACTGAACCTCACGGTGTCTGTAACGTGCTAGATGGAAGAAGCTTTAGCCCTTTAAGATACTGAGTTTATTTATTGCCATCCCCTGATGAGAGATCAAACTCACGCCCCCTGCACTGTGAGCTCAGAGTTTAAACCAGTGGATCACCAGGAAGAACCCTAAGATAGTGAGTTTATTGAACTCCTTATACTCAGAGAGTCAATTCCAATTTGCAACGCTTCATAATTTTAAAAAGACTAGAGTCCATCAAACATCTTAACCTGAGACTGATATTATTCAATGACCAAAAAATAATTTATCCAGATTCTACTGCAAAGAAAGTATCAACACTTCCTAGGATATTTAAAAAGAAACTCAGGTTGCAGACACCCACTGAAAAGATTCAGTTAAATTTCAGTTCAGTTCAGTCGCTCAGTCATGTCTGACTCTTTGCGACCCCATGAATCGCAGCACACCAGGCCTCCCTGTCCATCGCCACCTCCCGGAGTTTACTCAAACTCATGTCCATCGAGGCAGTGATGCCATTGAGCCACCTCATCTTCGGTCGTCCCCTTCTCCTCCTGCCCCCAATCCCTCCCAGCATCAGAGTCTTTTCCAATGAGTCAACTCTTCGCATGAGGTGGCCAAAGTACTGGAGTTTCAGGTTTAGCATCATTCCTTCCAAAGAACACCCAGGGCTGATCTCCTTCAGAATGGACTGGTTGGACCTCCTTGCAGTCCAAGGGACTCTCAAGAGTCTTCTCCAACACCACAGTTCAAAAGCATCCATTCTTCGGCGCTCTGCCTTCTTCACAGTCCAACTTTCACATCCATACATGACCACAGGAAAAACCATAGCCTTGACTAGTCGGACCTTTGTTGACAAAGTAATGTCTCTGCTTTTGAATATACTATCTAGGTTGGACATAACTTTTCTTCCAAGGAGTAAGTGTCTTTTAATTTCATGGCTGCAGTCACCATCTGCAGTGATTTTGGAGCCCCAAAAAATAAAGTCGGACACTGTTTCCCCATCTATTTCCCATGAAGTGATGGGACCGGATGCCATGATCTTCGTTTTCTGAATGTTGAATTTTAAGCCAACTTTTTCACTCTTTCACTTTCAAGAGGCTTTTTAGTTTTTCTTCACTTTCTGCCATAGGGTGGTATCATCTGCATACCTGAGGTTATTGATATTTCTCCCAGCAATTTTGATTCCAGCTTGTGTTTCTTCCAGCCCAGTGTTTCTCATGATGTACTCTGCATAGAAGTTAAACAAGCAGGGTGACAATATACAGCCTTGA
>SJYX01017020.1:126421-158100 GCA_006410675.1 Oreotragus oreotragus
CTGGAAAAGATCTCTAGTCTTTCCCATTCTGTTCTTTTCCTCTTTCTTTGCATTGATCACTGAGGAAGGTTTTCTTATCTCTTTTTGCTATTCTTTGGAACTCTGCATTCAGATGCTTATATCTTTCCTTTTCTCCTTTGCTTTTCACTTCTCTTCTTTTCACAGCTATTTGTAAGGCCTCCCCAGACAGCCATTTTGCTTTTTTTGCATTTCTTTTTCCTGGGGATGGTCTTGATTCCCGTCTCCTGTACAATATCACAAACCTCCGTCCACAGTTCATTAGGCCCTCTGTCTATCAAATCTAGTCCCTTAAATCTATTTCTCACTTCCACTGTATAGTCATAAGGGATTTGATTTAGGTCATACCTGAATGGTCTAGTGGTTTCCCCACTTTCTTCAATTTAAGTCTGAATTTGGCAATAAGGAGTTCATGATCTGAGCCACCGTCAGCTCCCGATCTTGTTTTTGCTGACTGTAGAGCTTCTCCATACTCAGTAAACATTATCAAATACCCACAGCATTAACCCACTATCTTTCAGCCAGATGCTCACTAATTACCGAACCCTTAGCAGTGCTGTCATCGCTGCCAGATCCTAGACAAAGGCAAGTGGCAAAAGGTCAAACTCAAATTAGCCCCTGGTAGCGATAAGGTCTAGACTGTGGTGGTGGTCTGTATTTAGGGGGAAGGCAATGGCACCCCACCCCAGTACTCCTGCCTGGAAAATCCAATGGACGGAGGAGCCTGGTGGGCTGCAGTCCATGGGGTTGCTAACAGTCGGACAGACTGAGCGACTTCACTTTCACTTTTCTCTTTCATGCACTGGAGAAGGAAATGGCAACCCACTCCAGTATTCTTGCCTGGAGAATCCCAGGGATGGGGGAGCCTGGTGGGCTGCTGTCTATGGGGTCACACAGAGTCGGACACGACTGAAGTGACTTAGCAGCAGCAGCAAAGTTTAAAAAATTATTCATGAGTCTTATCCAAGCTCTTTCACACTGTATGTAATCAAGAGACTGCGTGGTTTTAAAAGTTAGGAGCTCTTAAGCTGAAGGTACAGCCCTGAGCTCTAGCACTTATCAGCTAGGTTCCAGTTCAGTTTCTAGCTAGGTTCCAGTTTAACCTAAGGCAAAATTTTACTTAACTTGAAGGACTGCTGTTGGAGTTAAATGAGATGACTATTTAAAATGCCTACTACAAGGGAGGCAGTCAATACATGGTACTTAGCATTACTGTCAAAACGACTAAGTATAAAACTAAAAAAATTATTCACAATATAAATTTTACTACACTATGACATTAATTCCCTGACAAAATATTGTACATAAAATACAGTCCCTTCTCAAATGTGACCTGCTTACCAGTATGCTAAAGTTCCCTAGCAAAACAATCTCTGCTGCGAGGTAATTTGTCAAGGATTTGAGGAAGAAGGTTTTGTACTCACATAAAGCCATATGTCCCAGCAAAACCCAGTGTTATGCAACATTTTCACATTAACACATCTTAGAATCCAAAAACCCAACTTTCTACTGTTAACAAATTACTGTATTCATCCCCTGGTCCCTCACAATCCATATGTCACTGGCATCTCAAGATGTGGATGCAGTGTCCAAGAAGCTGGGCTTTCATATGGCTTACTCAGCAAACCTGTTAAGAATCCTAACCAAAGTCCTGATTGGAAAGAGATTAAATTAACACCAAAGTTCCAAGATGGTGCAGTGGTAAAGAACCCACCTGCCAATACAAGAGACGTAAGAGATGTGGGTTTGATTCCTGGGTCAAGAAGATCCCCTGGAGGAGGGCATGGCAACCCACTTCAGTATTCTTACCTGGAGAATTCCAAAGACAGAGGAGCCTGGTGGGCTACAGTCCATGGAGTTGCAAAGAGTCGGACACAACTGAAGTGACTTAGCATGCAAACACAAATTAACAACAAACTATCACATCATAACCATTAGACGAGTCAAAAATGCTTACAGGTTTATAATACCTATGTCAAACAGAGAGGTCGGGAAAATGGTACTCTCATATAGGACCAGTGGAATGGGAAGCTTTATAGTCTTCTAAAAAACAATTTGAATACTGCATTTATGGAACTTAAAAATACATATTCTCTTTAACTCATCAGTCCCACTCCTAAAAACAGGCACCACAGAAATAAAAACAAAACATATGTAAAAAGGACATTTACTGAAACAAGCTTATAATAGCAAAAGAGAAAGAAACAAAATGAATACAATATTCTCTGATATGGGAAATGTCTGACTATGTTAAAGTACTGGATTGGCCAAAAGTTTCCTTCAGTTTTTAAGTAAAAACAAAAGATACATTTGTCATTTTCCCCAAGCACTTTACTGGACAACATATTCACCACTTTGTTCCACTACCTTCTGCCATTTTCCAGGCAACTTCATAATTCCATATCCTCAAAACTTTTCATCTGTTTGAGCAAAGAACTGTTCAAGGTGCCTTTTACCGTCTTTCAGGGAACTGAAAGCTTTTCCATAGAAGAATCTTGTAAAGATGGAAACAATGGAAATCTGAAGGTGCAATGTCTGGTGTATAAGATAGATGAATCATAATCCCTCAGCCAAGCTGCAATAGTTTCTGCCTGGTCATCAAAGAAACACGGAGTCTTGTATTATCTGATGAAGATTATGGGTTTTCTGTTAACTAATTCTGGATGCTTTCCATCAAATGCTGCCTTCAGTTGGTCTAACTGGGAGCAGTATGTTAGAATTAATTGTCCCCTTTTCCAAAAGGAGCTAATAATAGAGGACTCCCTTCCAGTTCCACCATATACATGACAGCACTTTCTCTGGATGAAGACCGACTCTGGGTGTGGCTCATTTCATTTGCTCCATGATCTCTTCCGTTCCACATTATTGTACAGCATCCACTTTTCATTGCCCATCAAATATGTTTTAAAACCAGAACATTTTCTTATGCTTCAGCAGAAAATCACACGCAAAAATATAGTCAAGGTTTTTCTCGCTTAACTTACATGGAACCCAAACATCAAAATGATTACCATAACCAAGCGGGTGCAAATGATTTTCAAACCTTGATTTGGGTATTTGGAGTAGGTCATGTTGAAATGCTGATTGCTCTCAATTAATGTCTTGATCGGATAGCTATCAACAACTTCAACTGGCCTACGTGACTGATGGTGAAGCATCGTCCAGCAAGGTATCTCTAGCACGAAACTTCGCAAGCCACTCTGACATGTTCAGTCAGTCACAGTACCTTCTTCATACACTTTTTTTTGGTTTCAGTGGCATTTTCACCTTTTCAGTTTCATTTCTAACCTTACCTTTTACTCCAAACTCTTTTCTGTGTTTCAGTTATGTTTTTACCTTTCTTGAAATAATAAAGCATAATATGCCTAAAGTGCTGCTTTTTTTCTTACATCTTCAATACGGAAATGGTTACACAAAAATTCAGAAATTTTGATAAGTTCCCAGAAACAGTGTCCAAGGATTCCCTTTTTTCCACATTCTCATCAATATGTCATTCGTGGTCTTTTTGATGACAGCCATTCTGACCAGTGTGAGGTGACATCTCACTGTGGTTTTGATTTGCACTTCCCTGATGATTAGCAATGTTGGGCATCTTTTCATGTACCTGTTGGCCATCTGCAACTTTGGGAAAACGTCTATTCAGGTCTTCTGCTCATTTTAAAGTTGGGTCTCCTTTTTTTTTTTATGTTGAGTTGTATTAACTTTTTATAGAATTTGGATACTAACCTCTTATCAGTCACATCATCTGCAAATATTCTCTCCCATTCAGTCAGTTGTCTTTTCGTTTTGCGAACGGTTCCCTTTGCTGTGCAAAAGCGTTTAAGCTTAATTAGGTCCTATCTGTTTATTTTTGCTTTTATTTCCTTTGCTCGAGGAGACAGATTCAAAAATATATTGCTATGATTTGTGTCAGAGTGGTCTACCTATGTTTTCTTCTAGGAGTTAGTTCTAAAGCTTTCAGTCTTACATTTATGTTTTTAATCTATTCTGAGTTTATTTGTGTATATGATGTTAGAGAATGTTCTAATTTCACTCTTTTACATGAAGCTATCCAGTTCTCTTAGCATCACTGGAGATTCTTGCCTCCTCTGTCATAGACTAATCGACCAGAAGTGCATGTGTTTATTTCTGGGCTTTACATTCTGTTCCACTGATCCATCTGTCTGTTCTGTGTACTGCAGCTTTGTAGTATAGCCTGAAGCCAAGGAATATGATTATGATTCCTCCAGCTCTGTTCTTTTTTTCCCAAGACTGTTTTGCTATTTGGTGTCTTTTGTGTCTCCATACAAATTTTTTACCTATGCATTCTAGTTCAGTGAAAAATGCCACTGATAATTTGATAGGGATTGCACTGAAACTATGAGTTGGCAGTATGATCATTTTAACAATATTAATTCTTCCAATCCAAGAACATGGTATATCTTTCCATGTGTTTGTCTTCTTCAATTTCTTTCAACAGTATCTTATAGTTTTCTGAGGACAGGTCTTTTACCACCTTAGGCAGGTTCATTCCTTGGTATTTCATTCTTTTTGATGTGATGGTAAAAATAATTGTTTCCTTCACTTCTGATAACTCACTGTTAGTGTATATCTTGTATATAAATATAAAATTTCTGTATATTAATTTTATATCCAAAACCTTTACCAAATTCACTGATGAGCTTCAATAGTTTTCTGATGGCATCTTTGGGATTTTCTACATATAGTATCATGTCATTTGCAAACAGTGACAGTTTTACTTCTTCCCTTCCAATTCAGATTCCTTTTATTTCTTTTTTTGACCGATTATTGTGGCTAAGATTGCCAATACTGTGTTGAATAAAGTGCCAGGTGGGAGCATCCCTGTCTTGTTCCTGATTTTATGACTTTAAAAGATTTATTCAATTATCTCATTCTGACTGCCACATTCATCAGCTGATGTTTTTCTATGCCATGTTTCTAAAACAACAACATCCTCCCCAATTTATCACCACTTTCACAGCTTAAGCAGAGTTAAGATATACAGAAGGTAAACACTATTTACAAAAAGTTAATCCAACGCACCAGCTACCATCAAGCACAGATGAAACACGCAAAAACTGACTCTATAAAATAAAACCATGACTGCAACAGGATAATTATATTTAACACCACTACATGATACACAGGAGAGTTGTTAGGAGAGTAAATCCTAAGAGTTCTCAGCACAACAAGAATTTTTTTCCCTTTTTTCATCTTACTTTTTATTGTACCATATGAGAAGATGGATGTTTGCTCAAGCTATTTTGGTAATCATGTCAGAATATATGTAAACGAAACCATCACGCTGTTTGCTTTAAATTTACACAGTGATATATGTCAACTGTTTCCCAATGATGCTGGAAAAAAAATTTTAAACCACAAAACGTTCTTGAACACACTATTATTTCAATTCTTCAACAGCCAAATGCAATAAATACTGATCATGCTGATTACGGCTGGTGAGTTGACTACAATAGATAATGGTTTCCATTAACAGCTGTTGAAAACCGCTGTGTACCCAAAGAGAAGTGCATGTTAATATTAGAAACCATATTTTTACACTATAAAAAACTGGCCCCAAATCAGTTTTTATGGCAAGAACCTATTGTTAACATTCCTCCACTTTAAAGAAGCTTCCAATTGAGATACATTTTTGTATCTAAAGGTAGGGCCAGAGGTTCCTGAATGAAGAGAATGAGTTCAACCCACAGAAAGTGATAGTATGTATAAATAAATTTAATAGGAGACACACAAATCCATTTTTAAATACTCCATCAGCATCTGTGCTTTAAAGTTTTTGTAATTTACTTAATCAAATGGGAAACTTAACTGTCTAGGAGAAACACTATTCTTCCCTAGAAACCACTATGCTAATTTTAGTAACAGCTCACGTGCCAGGTACTGTTCTAGATGCTTTACACATATCAACTCCTTTAATCCTCACACAAACCCAGGGATCTCACTCAGGGTGACTGCCCAGGAGACAAATGGACACAAACCCAGGGTTCTCACTCAGGGTGGCTGCCCAGGAGACAAATGGAAATATCGGGAGACTTGTTTGCCTGTTACAACTGGAGGGTGCTACTGGCATCTAGTAGGTACAGCAGCCAAGTGAACTGCTAAACACTCTACAAAGCACAGGAAGCCCTCCATAATTCCCCTACATGGAACGATCCAGCCCCAAATGTCGACAGTCCTGAGGCTGAGAAACTCTGCAATGATACTATGAGTAAGGTACTACTGTTCCCATTTTTCAGATGAAGAAACTGAGGCACCAAGAAGATAAGTAATTTGCCTAAGGTCATACATCTAGCAGATGGCAAAGCCAGGATCTGAGGTCTAGCTCCAGAGCCCTTTCTCTTAATCTGTCATAAGAAAAAAGCACTAGTTGGGAAGCTTACCCACAACTTTCTCCCCCTCTTCCTGGCTTCCAGGCTTCTTTGGGAGAATGTATCATTTATTTGCTCATTCATTTGAAATCCAACCTATCCATCTCCCCATCCATTCGTTTACAAAGTATTTGCTGAAGGTACATGCCAGGTCTGCTTTTAGGTGAACAGGGTCTCTGTCCTTGTGGCACATGCGTTCCTGATATTCCCCTACGGTCCTTGCTAGCGAACATGCCAAGCATGATCACACTTGTGCCTGGAAAGTGCTTCCCCAGGAAAAACCCTCACTTCATTCACATCTCTGCTTAAATGTCACTTCCTCAGAAAGGCTCTCCTTGACCACCATTTTTTTTTCCTTTACTTTTTTCTCTTAGGCCTCACCCCACGGTTTGCAGGATTTTAGTTCCTCAATTAGGGACTGAACCTACAGTCTGGGGAGTGAAAGCGCGGAGTCTTAACCACTAGACTGCCAGGGAATTCCCATGACCACCATTTCTAAATTAGTTACAAGCTCTTATCATCCGTCCCCTTTCTCTACTTTTCAAAACAGCACTCATCATTCCTAATATTGTGTTACATATTTTCTCATTGTCACCACGTCCCTTTTAGGCCTCCCTCTTACCAACAGAACCTAAACTCCATGAGAGATATACTTTCAGAACGGGGAAGTCTACATGGCCTCTTCAACCAAACCGTTTCTTCAAGACTACGGTCCCTCACCTGGATCCTGAGACTGCTCCTTGCTGGGTCTCCCTGCCTTCCTTCTTCGGTGCATGCTCAGTTACTTCCATCATGTCCAACTCCATACAGCCCTAAGGACTGGAACCTGCCAGGCTCCTTTGTCCATGGGATTCTCCAGGCAAGAACACTGGAGTGGGTTACCATTTCCTACTCCAGGGGCTCTTCCCCACCCAGGGATCAGACCTGTGTCTCCTGCATTGGCAGGTGGGTTGTTTCTTAGGCCCCTGCAATCCATCTTCTCCACTGAAACCAGAAGAATTTTTCTAAAGTGCAAATCTGATGTCATGTCTCTACTGAAAGCCCTTTAGTGACTTCCCACTGCTCTTAGGATAACGTCCAAACTCATAACATGACTTTTAAAACGCCCTCGTATCTGTGAGCTACTCTTACCACTTACTGTTGTATGTTTTATAGCTGTAGTCACGGTGACAGCAGTCATAGCTAACAGCAATGAGCACTTGCTATGTGCCAGGCACTAATCTGGGGGCATTACATGTCTGAGATCATTTAGCCCTAATCTATGGGGTAGGAATCACGGCTATGCTTGTTTTCAGATGGGGAAACTGAGGCACAACTAAATAACTGTCCAAGGGCAATCAGTAAGCAGTAGGGCCAGGATGTAAATCCGAGCAGTCAGGTTCTAGAGCCCACCCTCAAATCTATGATATTCCACCCATCTCTACACACAGCTGTAACAGAAGTCCATGAGTTCCTTGAAGGTGTTGTCTTACTTCCCACCATCAGATCTTCACGTTGTTCTTTCTGCTGGTCCATCCCTCAGATCACCGCTTAAACATCCCTCTAAGAGGCCTTCCTGCAACATACCCTGGCTTTGTTGGGATCCCTCTGCACTGCTCTCCCATGGCACTCTGAATTTCCCATTATGACTCCCATTCTCTTTTACTGTAATTACTGGTCTGCCTTCACCAACAAACTTCAGGCTGCACAAGGACAAGAACCACGTCTGTGTGGTTCACCACTGTACCCCTGGCATGGCCCTGGGACACACCAGGGGCTGAGAGAATCATGTCACATGGCACCGGCACCATGCAGCCTTCCCCAAACCCCAGCCCAAAACAATTCATTGCTTCTCTAGGAGTCCTGCCCTCAGGACACACATTATACGCTTCATATTTTGTTATATAGTATCCATTAAAAATGATGTATATATGTGTCCTTTTCCTGTATGTTGGTGAAAAGCAGCCACACCTTTACAGGTTTATGCGAGCTTTCAAGTGACGCTTACAAATTTGGCTCTTTAAAAAAAAAAAGTAATTATTGTGTACAAGGGATCTCTCTGTATATCTTACAACTGCCTATGAATCTATGATTTCAACAAAAACTTTAAAAGATAATTACTGAAAGAAATGGACTGATAAATAATTACTCAAGAGTTTATAATGACTCCCCACTATCCGTTTAAGGCCAAACTGTCCCATTTAACATTCAGGATCTTCAATTATCCAGCTCCTTCTTACCTATTCAACCCAGTCTTCTCTTTCAGCTCTCCTGTACCTCCTATTCTGATCAAGGTGAAAGCACCTCGTCTAGTTTCCAAAGCTTGCCTTAGGATATTCCATCTGCCTGAGCAGCATGGGATTCAACCGTTCCCACCTTCGACTCATCTACCCTAGCAGCACTTTTCCTCTAAGGCCCAGCTCTAATCTCATCTCCACTGTGAAGTTTTCCTGACCTCATTTCCTTCTTTTTTCTTAGGATTTTATAATCCTCAATAACCACAGTATCTCCAACAAGAATGCAAATTTCTTGGGTCTCAGAATCATTCCTTTATACTTCTCAGGAATCCTATCAGAGTGTTATGTGCATATATATACACATATATGTATATGTGTGTGTGGGTATATATATATAAAATCAGTAATAAATAAATACTTGCTGATTAAGAGATCTCATTAGCCCATGCACATTATCAACCCTCAATCACCCAGAATAACAGAAACGCCAGTGCAGAGAGAGACAACCTGCTGGTCCGGGCACACCTATACTCATACTAAGTACTGTGTGGTTGCTGCCAGTTGTACAGGTAGTCACAAGGTTGCCACAAATGGTCTAACTGCACAAGTCTTCCCTTGTCAGGGTCTAAGGCTTGCCCAGCCTGTCATCCCATACTGACAAACAACTGTATAACTTTTCCTCATCAGTGACACAAAGATAAAAATAAGCAGAGGCAGTCATATTCTAACCCTTTGCTGGTTCACACCTTCTCCTAACAGGGAGATCATTGTTTGGGCACAAAAGATCATCTATTTGAACTCTCTCACTGGGCAAATACCTTGTTTGTATCAACAAAGTGCTTTTGTAAATAGAACAGAGTGAGAACATCAGTAAGAATTTCAAAGAGAGGCTTGCCAAAGAAAATCCCTGGGATGATCGACTCTTAGGCTAATCCAGAATTGATAAAGAGCCAAATGTTCCCACAGTCCAGAGAGATCTGCCTCGGCCTGCCACTACTTTCCCTAGGTCAAAGTTTCTAAACTCCTCAGACTCTCTGGTTAGCTTCTCTTTCTCATCCAACTAGTCAAAGTTTTCTTATAACAACACACCACATACCTGAAAAGCTGTTTTTCAGCCTGAATTTTTATTTTTACCTGGTAGAAACTACAGCTTGCTCCCAGAGGGATTTCAAAATGCCTAAGCATCTCTCCAAAAAACTTCTCAAATACTTTGCTATTAAAAAAAATTTCCCAAAATCTTTCTGTCTTGGCAGGCCTTGCTAAAATCCCCCCACCTCCCTCTTAAGGAGGAATCTGAGTAAAAACACTACCAGTTCAAGTTCCCTTAGGCAGATTTCCAGCCCCAATGCAAGGCCACGAGGTTAAACATTTCTCAATGACGCAGGCTCCCTCAGAGGGAGGAACAAGAAAAAATAAATAAATAAAAACTTATTCTTCCCAGTGCAATAAATCAAAAGACAACAGCCAAGCTCTAAAAAATAAAGCGTGAGTGAAATTAAACTATAGACTGTTTGCTCTGCCAAGGCCACTAGTAGGAGCACAGAACTGGGGCGAGAGCTGCGGGGTGGGAGAGAAGGCAGCTGCAGAAGCAGCAGCCCAGCCAAATGGACAGACATTCTTGAGGTCCTTGAGAGAAGCTCCAGAATACTAATACTGTACGTTTTCAGCCACTATATAATTTATGATAACCAGAGCAACTAAAGCTAAGTAGCCAAACTGGTGGCGGTGGGGTAAAGAAATGGAGTCACACGTGAAGCAAATCACTATTTAGGATTAAAATATGTATCAAGGTGGAAGGCTGGGAAAACCAAAGTGAAGGATGTTTAATCAACTTCTCAGGGAAAGAGGATCAGGCTGACCACAGAGAAGGCAAACTCATCTGAGGGGTTGGGAGGGCTCCCGGACCTCTGGTCACCTGCAGACAGAGAGAAGAATGAAACAAAACCAGAACCGTGCCCTCAGACCTGACCTACAGATCACAGAAATTCTGAGTTAGGAAAGGCCTACTGCTTACAAGAAAATGCTACTCATAAAAATACTGTTACATTTATACAGCGCCTCACTTCTCAAAGTGCTTTCATTCATTTAGTCCTTAAATAAAAATGACTATGACAGGTATGCTGTGTGATAGGAACTGAGGACAGAGAAACAAGACACCACCCCTACATTCAAGGAGCTTACTGCTGAGATCTGCTAGGAACAATGACACAAGAAAATTAACTTTCCGGTGTGTTAGTCACTCAGTCGTGTCTGCCTCTTTGTGACCCTGTGGACTGCAGCCCACCAGGCTCCTCTGTCCATGGGATTTTCCAAGCAAGAAGACTGGGGTGAGTTCCCCTTCCCTTCTCCAAGGCATCTTCCCAAGTCAGGGGCTGAAACCAGGTCTCCTGCATTTCAGGTGGTCTGTCCCAAGCAGAGGGAGAGCACAAGAGGAGGAGCGCTAACCCCAGCTGGAGTCAAAGACAGCATGCATCTGAGGAGAGGGGGCCCTGGAGTTGGGACTTAAAAGCAGAAGTTAGCAGGCTGACAAAAGGAGAGAGGAATGGTCAAGGCAGAGCGAAGAGTATATGCAAAGGAACAGAAAATTAGAAGAGCACAGAATGTTCTGGAAACTAAAAGCAGTTCATCATTGCTGGAGACTGTGAAGTTAGAAGTGACAGGAGATGACCAAATCAGAGGCCAAATAAACAATATAATAGCTTGAGGATCAAAGTCTGAATTTTACCCTATAAGAAACTGAAGCATTCTGAGGAGAATAAAATGATTAGAATTGATTGTCAGAAAAAGTATACTGGCAACTGTATGAGGCCAAGTTAGAGAAGAGCCAGATTTCAGGCAGAGAAACCAAAAAGAAGGTTCCCTGAAACTATAGTGAGAAACCATCACAGTGGGATCTAGGGCAGTGAGACAAGATATGAGAAGTCAAAATAAAGGTAGAGCCTACAGAGCTGAGAGTCCCAACAGATGGGAGGGACCTCAGCAAACAGGAACTGGGAATGACTCCCGACTTCCTGGTGAGACCAGTGCTCCCAAGGAAGGGAATAAAAGGTCGTCACAGGGACAGGGAACAGCAACTTTAAATCTGGCAAGCCTGAAGTGCATGCGGCCACCTAGATGCCCAGTGAGAAGACGCAGTAGATTAAATGAAGCTCAGGAGAGATACAGGTGTGGACATTCTGAAGAAGCAGAAGCTGAAGCCATGAGTTGGGATGACGTTGCTAGAGAGAACACTGCTAGAGGAACCTGAGAAGAAAATGGGTCAAGGATTATCCCTGGGAAAACCTGACATGTAAGGGACAGGAAGAGGAAGAGAAGCCTGAAAAAGAGGTCGAACAGTGGACAGAGAAGCAGAAGGCAGGTTAAAGAGAGGATGGCGCCTATAGTGCAGCTGCCCAGATCTGAACACCTTTCCTATTTGGGGTAAATCCCTAGAGAGGGGAAGGCAGGCCTCTCTTCCTACTACAGGAGCTGCAGAGGAGCACAGAGTCCCCGTCTCTGCCCCCTGGCATCTGGCTCACAGACACAGCCCACATCCAGCCAATCAGATCCTCCCATTTAGGGTACTGAAAAACTGGGGGAAATGACACAAAGATGGAAAACACACTCAGAAATTACCACGGCACTGTGGCAAGTATCTACTGGTGACACTGCCAAAGGCTGCAGGCGCTCACCGGAGACCAAGCAGCAGCAGGGCCAGAGTTCTCAGCAGACAAGTTCTGGGGCTTGGTCTTCGCTACGTCTCACCTCGCTCCCTTTCTGACCTTTGATAACCAGCCTCCTTATTAAGTGCCTCCCTGGTGGCTCAGGTGGTGAAGAATCTGCCTGCAATGTGGGAGACCCGGGTTTGATGCCTGGGTCAGGAAGATCCTTCGGAGAAAGGAATGGCAACCCACTCCAGTATTCATGCCTGAGAAATCCCAGGAACAGAGCATTCGGTGGGCTATAGTCCAATCTTTGTCGTCACAAAGATTCGGACACGACTGAGCAACTAACACTCTCACTTTCACGTCTTATTAAGGCTGTGCACTATCCAATAATAACTATCCAGTTCAGTTCAGTCGCTCAGTCGTGTCCGACTCTTTGCGACCCCATGGACTGCAGCACGCCAGGCTTCCCTGTCTATCGCTAACTCCCAGAGCTTGCTCAAACTCATGTCCATCGAGTCGGTGATGCCATCCAACCATCTCATCCTCTGTCGTCCCCTTCTCCTCCTGCCTTCAATCTTTCCCAGCATCAGGGTCTTTTCATATGAGTCAGTTGTTCGCATCAGGTGGCAAAAACACTGGAGTTTTAGCTTCACCTTCCAATGAATGCTCCTCCCAGCCGCCAGCCGTGGCTTCGGGCATGGGTGGCTCCTCCCAGCTGCCGCCCCTGGCCTTGGGCTCAGGGCGGCTCCTCAGGGTCACCACCCCTGGCCTCGGGCGCAAGGTGGCTTCTCCCGGCTGCCCCTGTCTCGGACATGGGGTGTCTCTTCCTGGCCGCCCCTGACCTCGGACACGGGGTAGCTCCTGCCGGCCGCCGCCCTGACCTTAGACGCGGGGTGGAGCAACCCGAGGAGCAGGGGCTGCGCTGGTGCAGGAGGGCCTAGAGGAGCTGTCCCACGTTGACAGTCAGGAACTGCGGCGGTAAGGAGATTTCCCTCGTTCAAGGTAAGGGGCAGCCGTGAAGAGACAACCCACGACCAAGGTAAGAGAAACCCAAGTAAGATGGTAGGTGTTGCAAGAGAGCATCAGAGGGCAGACACACTGAAACCATACTCGCAGAAAACTAGTCAATCTAATCACACTAGGACCAGGGCCTTGTCTAACTCAATGAAACCAAGCCATGCCTGCAGGGCAACCCAAGGCGGGCGGGTCATGGTGGAGAGGTCTGACAGAACATGGTCCACTGGAGAAGGGAATGGCAAGCCACTTCAGTATTCTTGCCTTGAGAACCCCATGAACAGTATGAAAAGGCAAAATGATAGGATATCAAAAGAGAATCTCCCCAGGTCGTTAGGTGCCCAATATGCTACTGGAGATCAGTGGAGAAATAACTCCAGAAAGAATGAAGGGATGGAGCCAAAGCAAAAACAATACCCAGTTGTGCATGTGACTGGTGATAGAAGCAAGATCCGATGCTGTAAAGAACAATATTGCATAGGAACCTGGAATGTCAGGTCCATGAATCAAGGCAAATTGGAAGTGGTCAAACAAGAGATGGCAAGGGTGAACGTCGACATTCTAGGAATCAGCGAACTAAAATGGACTGGAATGGGTGAATTTAACTCAGATGACCATTATATCTACTACTGCGGGCAGGAATCCCTCAGAAGAAATGGAGTAGCCATCATGGTCAACAAAAGAGTCCGAAATGCAGTACTTGGATGCAATCTCAAAAACGACAGAATGATCTCTGTTCGTTTCCAAGGCAAACCATTCAATATCACAGTTATCCAAGTCTATGCCCCAACCAGTAATGCTGAAGAAGCTGAAGTTGAACGGTTTTATGAAGACCTACAAGACCTTGTAGAACTAACACCCAAAAAAGATGTCCTTTTCATTATAGGGGACTGGAATGCTAAAGTAGGAAGTCAAGAAACACCTGGAGTAACAGGCAAATTTGGCCTTGGAATGCGGAATGAAGCAGGGCAAAGACTAATAGAGTTTTGCCAAGAAAATGCACTGGTCATAGCAAACACCCTCTTCCAGCAACACAAGAGAAGACTCTACACATGGACATCACCAGATGGTCAACACCGAAATCAGATTGATTATATTCTTTGCAGCCAAAGATGGAGAAGCTCTATACAGTCAACAAAAACAAGACCAGGAGCTGACTGTGGCTCAGATCATGAACTCCTTATTTCCAAATTCAGACTTAAATTGAAGAAAGTAGGGAAAACCGCTAGACCATTCAGGTATGACCTAAATCAAATCCCTTATGATTATACAGTGGAAGTGAGAAATAGATTTAAGGGCCTAGATCTGATAGACAGAGTTCCTGATGAACTATGGAATGAGGTTCGTGACATTGTACAGGAGACAGGGATCAAGACCATCCCCATGGAAAAGAAATGCAAAAAAGCAAAATGGCTGTCTGGAGAAGCCTTACAAATAGCACTGAAAAGAAGAGAGGCGAAAAGCAAAGGAGAAAAGAAAAGATATAAGCATCTGAATGCAGAGTTCCAAAGAATAGCAAGAAGAGATAAGAAAGCCTTCTTCAGCAATCAATGCAAAGAGATAGAGGAAAACAACAGAATGGGAAAGACTAGAGATCTCTTCAAGAGAATTGGAGATACCAAGGGAACATTTCATGCAAAGATGGGCTCGATAAAGGATAGAAATGGTATGGACCTAACAGAAGCAGAAGATATTAAGAAGAGGTGGCAAGAATACACAGAAGAACTGTACAGAAAAGATCTTCACGACCCAGATAATCATGAGGATGTGATCACTAATCTAGAGCCAGACATCTTGGAATGTGAAGTCAAGTGGGCCTTAGAAAGCATCACTAAGAACAAAGCTAGTGGAGGTGATGGAATTCCAGTTGAGCTGTTTCAAATCCTGGAAGATGATGCTGTGAAAGTGCTGCACTCAATATGCCAGCAAATTTGGAAAACTCAGCAGTGGCCACAGGACTGGAAAAGGTCAGTTTTCATTCCAATTCCAAAGAAAGGCAATGCCAAAGAATGCTCAAACTACCGCACAATTGCACTCATCTCACACGCTAGTAAAGTAATGCTCAAAATTCTCCAAGCCAGGCTTCAGCAATATGTGAACCGTGAACTCCCTGATGTTCAAGCTGGTTTTAGAACAGGCAGAGGAACCAGAGATCAAATTGCCAACATCCGCTGGATCATGGAAAAAGCAAGAGAGTTCCAGAAAAACATCTATTTCTGCTTTATTGACTATGCCAAAGCCTTTGACTGTGTGGATCACAATAAACTGTGGAAAATTCTGAAAGAGATGGGAATACCAGACCACCTAACCTGCCTCTTGAGAAATCTGTATGCAGGTCAGGAAGCAACAGTTAGAACTGGACATGGAACAACAGACTGGTTCCAAATAGGAAAAGGAGTACGTCAAGGCTGTATATTGTCTCCCTGCTTATTTAACTTATATGCAGAGTACATCATGAGAAACGCTGGACTGGAAGAAACACAAGCTGGAATCAAGATTGCCGGGAGAAATATCAATAACCTCAGATATGCTGATGACACCACCCTTATGGCAGAAAGTGAGGAGGAGCTAAAAAGCCTCTTGATGAAAGTGAAGGAGGAGAGCGAAAAAGTTGGCTTAAAGCTCAACATTCAGAAAACGAAGATCATGGCATCCGGTCCCATCACTTCATGGGAAATAGATGGGGAAACAGTGGAAACAGTGTCAGACTTTATTTTTTGGGGCTCCAAAATCACTGCAGATGGTGACTGCAGCCATGAAATTAAAAGACGCTTACTCCTTGGAAGAAAAGTTATGACCAACCTGGATAGTATATTCAAAAGCAGAGACATTACTTTGCCGACTAAGGTCCGCCTAGTCAAGGCTATGGTTTTTCCTGTGGTCATGTATGGATGTGAAAGTTGGACTGTGAAGAAAGCTGAGCGCCGAAGAATTGATGCTTTTGAACTGTGGTGTTGGAGAAGACTCTTGAGAGTCCCTTGGACTGCAAGGAGATCCAACCAGTCCATTCTGAAGGAGATCAGCCCTGGGATTTCTTTGGAAGGAATGATGCTAAAGCTGAAATTCCAGTACTTTGGCCACCTCATGCGAAGAGTTGACTCATTGGAAAAGACTCTGATGCTGGGAGGGATTGGGGGCAGGAGGAGAAGGGGACGACCGAGGATGAGATGGCTGGATGGCATCATGGACTCGATGGACGTGAGTCTGAGTGAACTCCGGAAGATGGTGATGGACAGGGAGGCCTGGCGTGCTGCGATTCATGGGGTCGCAAAGAGTCGGACACGGCTGAGCGACTGAACTGAACTGAACTTCCAATGAATATTCAGGACTGATCTCCTTCACAATGGACTGGTTGGATCTCCTTGCAGTCCAAGGGACTCTCAAGAGTCTTCTCCAACACCACAGTTCAAAAGCATCAATTCTTCAGTGCTCGGCCTTCTCTATAGTCCAACTCTCACATCCATACATGACCACTGGAAAAACCATAGCTTTGACTAGACGGACCTTCTCTGCTCTTTTAATACCCTGTCTAGGTTTGTCATAGCTTTTCTTCCAAGGAGCAAGCGTCTTTAAATTTCATGGCTGCAGTCACCATCTGCAGTGATTTTGGAGCCCCCCAAAAATAAAGTCTCACTGTTTCCATTGTTTCCCCATCTATCTGCCCTGAAGTGATAGCACCAGATGCCATGATCTTAGTTTTCTGAATGTTGAACTTTAAGCCAACTTTTTCACTCTCCTCTCTCACTTTCATCAAGAGGCTCTTCAGTTCCTCTTCATTTTCTACCATAAGGGTGGTGTCACCTGCATATCTGAGGTTACTGATATTTCTTCTGGCACTCTTGATTCCAGCTTGTGCTTCATCCAGACCAGCATTTCTCATGAAGTACTCTGCATACAAGTTAAATAAGCAGGGTGACAGCATACAGCCTTGACATACTCCTTTCCCATTTGGAAACAGTCTTTTGTTCCATGTCCGGTTTTAACTGTTGCTCCTTGACCTGCATACAGATTTGTCAAGAGGTGGGTAAGGTGGTTTGGTATTTCCATGTCTTTAAGAGTTTTCCACAGTCTGTTTTGATCCACACAGTCAAAGGCTTTGGCATAGTCAATAAAGCAGGAGTAGATGCTTGGGGCTGGTGCACTGGAACTCTCTTGCTTTTTTGATGATCCAACAGATGCAACTTATCCAAGACGCCTCCAAAAACCTGGTTTTATGCTTAGCTTAACCGAGACTACACAAAAGAACCCTGAGCAGTACAGAGTAAGGAGAGAGCAATGAATAGGGTCAAATGGTGAAGAAAGGTCAAGTAAGGGGAAACCTAAAATGGGCCCCCTGCACAGGGTGCGGAGCAGGTCGGTGGTGGTCTTGGCGCCACGTTTCACATGTGCGACCTCATTCCACCCTTATGACACCTTCTGGAGAAGATGACGCAAGTACTGCATCTTTACTTTATGGTGCAAATATTGAGATTAAAGGAGATTAAGAGTATTGCTTAAGACCATACAGTTCTTTCAACTATCCACAGCTGCTCTCAAGAAAGTTACTTTATAGATGCTCATTAAAGGAGGTGTTAAATGTCTACACTAATTTTTACACAGAATGTCAACCGACACAGATGATAATCACATACGGTTCCCAATCCAGGACTTCTAGCTTCTTCGATTTCAGTAATACAAAGATCCCAACCAAAGCACTAGGATCCTTGTAGACAGCCACCCAGAAACATTTCTCAAGGGATGAAAGGCTCCTTGTCATCACTCTTCCAGGGCGCATTCAGGGTGCCTTGGCCACTACGTGAGGTCTATATCATCAGCTACGAGGATTCCTCAAATGGAAGAAGGGACCTTCTATCCCTGACCATGAGAACTACTGTGGGAATGAGAGGCTGAGAGCTTTCAGAAGAAGATGGTTATTTCTCAACTTCATTCCTTTGGGATATGTCACAGCCAGGAAGGGAGAAATTGGAAATAGCAGCTTTCACAAGCTGCCAAATCCATGTTCTAGTCCCAGGGGATAATTAGCCAATGAGGTTTTGCAGAGCTGATGTAATGTTGGCAGAAGCTAATGCTTTAGGACTGAACATGTAGCTTCTTGATACGTAGCTACAGGGCTAAAAGGGATGACACTCTGGAAAGCAAAGAACGCATAGCAATCTGTATCTTAAAAGTCATTTGTAAACTTTCATGTCTTTATTAAGAATAGTTTACAAGAGCATTTGTTAGACTATAAATTTTCTAAGTCTTAAACCCCTTTACTAGGAAAAGAAATTTCCATACACCTCCAAAGAAAACAGAAGATTTAGAAAGCCTAAAGTAACAAAAGAAAGAAATTAGAAGAAAAGAAAGTTTTTCAAGGAAAGAAGTATTTTGTGGTACTTTAGTCCCACTACAAACACTCCAAGTTTAAAGCTGTCTAATGTCCTTATGAATTTTTGAAGCTGAGTCCACTGAGACAAGAGCTTTCAGCAGCACCTTGTATCTCACAGAACTTGTCAACCTTCACCTTCAAAAGCACTGGGAAGCAGGAGGTAAGAAAGCAGTAAGAAGCAGAAGCAGTCAAACACGGAACTCTTGGTTTGAGCCTGAGCTTTTAAATTTCAAAATGAATCCTTGCCACTTACTAAAGATTAAGTCCTTTGACTTAAAACTACCATTATGATCTCACAAGGCCTGAGATAAAACTAAGTGTACTAAAAAGAAAAAAATTAAATCCTCTAATCAATTAGCCAAAACATAATGCTCCCAAATATGTACCAGCTCCTCACTTGAAGCAAGAGATAACTTCTGGTCCAATCTGGGGCGGAAGTGTATCTAGTGATAAGAGATACAAATACTCTGTACTTTATATATCTTGACAATGTCACAAAAGCTGAGAATGACTTTTCTCAAAGTGAATGATGGAGAGGGAAAGACAGTACAAAAATCCTTGACCCTCTACATCTTATAAAGGAACTGGAGAGTCATCCTTAGCGGGTTACTAAGGATGTGCTTGCTCTTCGAGAAATACTTGGGTTAGAGAACCTAATACCAAATGTTTCAAGAGTGGCTTTCATCTTCCCAATGTCTACAATATTTCATGTTAACTTCATTCACTCATTAATGTACATTTACACAGCAGCTACTACCCAGCAAACTAGGTAGATGCTACATATAAAACAAAATGAAATTAACAATAACAGGTAAAATAAAATTAAAAATTAAGATAAAATTAAAAGTAACAGGTAAGGCCTTCATAGAGTTGATGAAGTACTGAGGGAACCACACATTAATCAAACAGTCACAGAAGTAAACATATAATCTCCAAGTATAAATCAGGGAGAGAGGACGAGAAAGAATGGAAATAACCAGAGGGGAGGAGCATCTCTGAAACACTGAGGAAGGAGAGGGGAGGATGGAACCTAGAAAGCAAAACAAGGAAAACAAGCATGAGGTGCCACAGGAGCAGCAGACAGGCAAGATAAAATGAGCCACGCACACTGAGAGACTCGCCTACTACTTCATGAGTGCAAATACGGACTTCAGAACAAGGCATCTAAACTCTTCTGTTAAACTATCTAAGCTCTTCTGCATATGACCCTATGCAGGGGGCCACATGGTGACACTTTTCACGTACCGCCTAGGAAATTCTAAGAGTACATTAAAAAAATACACTTTTTCCTTCAAATTTATCAGGACTTTCTAAAAACATTCGTACTAACCACCTTAGTTGAGATTCAATATAATAAATTTAGTGACACTGAGTCAGCTGACTAAAAGCCAAGCTGCAAGGGGATCTTTAGCATGAAACTAATGGAAGATTATTTGCAAACATCTCATGGGTTGACTTAGCAGATATAAAACCCAGCTGTCAAGACGTTCTGAAAGCTCTGTACTACAGAGTTCAGAAGAAAAGGGGGAAAGAGACAAGGGATCTTTTTTCTTACCAGAGTTAGCAAGGACCCTCACATGGAAAATGTTTCCACTCTAAAGATATACAGGTTTAAATTTATTTCCTAGTCACAGAAACTCTTTGCTACATCGGAAAAAATTTCTAATGCACGTTTATGGCAAGACATTCAAGAGGTTTTGCTTAGTTTCAAACATATGACACTGGTTTTGGACATGGGTGCAGAGTTTGAAATCTTGCTACACTGCAATTCAAAATAGCATCCTTTCTAATCCTCGTGAACAGGTACAAGAATCACTGTTAAAAAGAGGGAAGCTTCAAGGCAAAGGCCAGGGTTTGTATGAAGGGTTAAATGTAGGGGGAAAAGGTCATCCCGATGTAGAGAGGAGATTTAGGACAAGAGCATTTAATTCAGATATTCAAAAAGAGGACAAGGTCAGAAAGGTGTTTAACAATTATGTCACACTGTGCTTAGGGTGGGGGAGTGGAGGATAAAGAGGGAGGGAAGACGGTAAAAAAGACAGGCAGGCTGTGTAATGGAAGAACAGGACAAGGAACCAAGACAAGCCGGACAGCCTGTCAAGAGGTACCATAGAACACTGGGGCGTAAAAGTCCACATGGAAACAATATAATGTGGTGGGAAAGACCATGGGCTCTGAAGCCAGGCCAGCTGCATGCAGTAGTAGCTACATCACTTACCAGGTGTGTGGACAGATTCCTTATCTACTCTAACCCTCAATTTCATCATCTGTAAAGTGGGATAATAAGAGATCCCATTTCATACAGTTGTTGCAAGAGTTATTGAATACACGTAAGGAGCTTGGAACACCGTCTGGCACATGGGAAATCCCACCTAAGTGTTAGGTACTATTATAAATATATTTCTATATTTTTGCTGGAGTTTTTTATAAAATCTATTTGGAATTCCATACTCTATAAATGTGTTTCTTATATTCAGTGGTTTGTTGTATTTTCCTGTGGTCTCTAGTAGTTTTGTTTTTTTCCCTTTCTTCTATCAAGCCACTTAAGGATGTTTGCAAAAATGTAAAATAATGACATTATCTTATTAATTTTTATTTTAGAAAATATAGCCATTTTTCTTAAAACATGTTATTTATGTTAACATATTAATGGGTTTCTTACTGAAGTATAGCTGATTTACAATATGGTGTTAGTTTCAGGTCTACAGCAAAGCGATTCAGTTTTACATACACATTTTCAGATTATTGTCCATTATGGGTTATTATAAGATACTGAATATAATTTCTGATCTCTACTAGTTTTTAATGATTTGTTTTTAAAAGATAAGCCTGTCTTGCCTATGCTTAAGGGGAAAAGTAATTTAAAAATCCCTTCACCTGTGGAGAATTTTAAATAGGGAAATACTCTAGCACTGGGTTTAGGCATGGTCAGGCCCACGAAGAGAGTGAGAGTGAGGGAAGAAAACCTCAGGGAGAAAGGTCAGAACCACGTACAGTGATGCTTTTGCTGACTTAGAGACTGTCTTCCACAACCGTTCTCACACCTTGGAGGTTTCTGGGGAATAAGGTACACTTGCTGGTAAGAGATCGGCGAGACAGAGGTGACGGGGGTGGGAGAGAAGTTCACACTTGGGGTTTTGCTGTGTTTCACCTGTTTTAAGCGCTACCTAGCAGTGCTGCCTCCTTTTCTCCTTTTGGCTTACTTCCTCCAAGAGTAACTTTAACTCCAACCTCGGGGTGCCCAAATTAGCCCAGGGCAGTCCAGAGTGTATGAAGGTGAAAGGCAATCAGACTGATTTGTTATAGCCAATGGAACATTTTCCTGTTGTACATAAAAGGAAAAATGCAACAATAGCCAATACAATGTTCCATAAACGTAAAAAATATTTTTTTTTAGAATAATTACACCCACTCGTAGGTGTTGAAAAGCAGAGCAACAGAATCATGCAAGTTCAAAAGCACAAGAGCACGGTCTGAATGAAAATGATCAATCTAATTTCACTGTGTAAACTGACTAGATGGAAAAGGGATATAAACATTAGCAACAGAAGTCAGAGTCCCCAAGTTAATTTTTTTTTAACAGCTGTTCAGTTCAGTTCAGTCGCTCAGTCGTGTCCGACTCTTTGCAACTCCATGAATTACAGCACACCAGGCCTCCCTGTCCATCACCAACTCCCGGAGCTGACCCAAACTCTTGTCCATCGAGTCGGTGATGCCATCCAGCCATCTCATCCCCTGTCGTTCCCTTCTCCTCCTGCCCCCAATCCCTCCCAACATCAGAGTCTTTTCCAATGAGTCAACTCTTTGCATGAGGTGGCCAAAGTATTGGAGTTTCAGCTTTAGCATCAGTCCTTCCAAAGAAATCCCAGGGCTGATCTCCTTTAAAATGGACTGGTTGGATCTCCTTGCAGTCCAAGGGACTCTCAAGAGTTTTCTCCAACACCCAGTTCAAAAGCATCAATTATTCGGTGCTCAGCTTTCTTCACAGTCCAACTTTCACATCCATACATGAAAAGAAGAGAAGCAAAAAGCAAAGGAGAAAAGATATAAGCATCTGAATGCAGAGTTCCAAAGAAGGGCAAGAACAGATAAGAAAGCCTTCTTCAGCAATCAATGCAAAGAAATAGAGGAAAAGAACAGAATGTGAAAAACTAGAGATCTCTTCAAGAAAATCAGAGATACCAAGGGAACATTTCATGCAAAGATGGGCTCTATAAAGGACAGAAATGGTCTGGACCTAACAGAAACAGAAGATATTAAGAAGAGGTGGCAAGAATACACAGAAGAACTGTACAAAAAAGATCTTCACGACCCAGATAATCATGAGGAGGTGATCACTCATCTAGAGCCAGACATCCTGGAATGTGAAGTCAAGTGGGCCTTAGAAAGCATCACTATAAACAAAGCTAGTGGAAGTGATGGAATTCCAGTTGAGCTATTTCAAATCCTGGAGGATGATGGTGTCAAAGTGCTACATTCAATATGCCAGCAAATTTGGAAAACTCAGCAGTGACCACAGGACTGGAAAAGGTCAGTTTTCATTCCAATCCCAAAGAAAGGCAATGCCAAAGAATGCTCAAACTACTGCACAATTGCACTCATCCCACACGTTAGTGAAGTAATGCTTAAAATTCTCCAAGCCAGGCTTCAGCAATATGTGAACCATGAACTTCCAGATGTTCAAGGTGGTTTTAGAAAAGACAGAGGAACCGTGTTAGCCTGTATTAAGAAAGAGTTTTAATATAAATATGACTTTAAGCTTAAAACAATCAGAGATAATGTTACAAGTTTCTGAAATCAATTTTACTGAAGTTTAATCTAGATACAATAGGCTCCCTAATTTTAAGCACACAAGTTCAACGCCTTTTGACAAATGTATACACCTGCATAACCACTATGACAATCAAGAAATTTGACATCTCCCCTTGCCATGCCCCCCACAGTTCTCCTATGTTCTTTTTTAGTTATCTTCTCTTTCTGGTCCCAGGCAACAACTGATAAGCTATCCGTCAATCTAGTTGCTGTTCAGTCACCAAGTCCTGTCCAACTCTTTTTTCCTTAGTTTCAAACACAGGACACTGGTTTCGGCCATGAGTGTAGAGTCTGAAATCTTGCTACACTGCAATTCAAAATAGCATCCTTTCTAATCCTCATAAACAAGTACAAGAATCACTATTAAAAAGAGGGAAGCTTCTAGGCAAAAGTTAGGGCTTGTATGAAGGATAAAATGTGGGGGAAAGTTCATCCTATTATCAGTTCAGTTCAGTCGCTCAGTTGTGTCCAACTCTTTGTGACCCCATGGACTGCAGCATGCCAGGCTTCCCTGTCCATCACTAATTCCCAGAGCTTGCTCACACTCATGTCCATCCAGTCGATGATGCCATCCAACCACCTCATTCTCTGTGGTCCCCTTCTCCTCCTGCCTCCAATCTTTCTCAGCATCGGGGTCTTTTCCAATGAGTCAGTTCTTCACATCAGGTGGCCAAAGTATTGAAGTTTCAGCTTCAGCAACAGTCCTTCCAATGAATACTCAGGAGTGATTTCCTTTAGGACTGACTGGTTTGATTTTCTTACAGTCCAAGGGACTATCAAAAGTCTTTTCAAAAGCATCAATTCTTCAAAGCTTAGCTTTCTTTCTAGTCCAACTCTCATATCCACACATGACCACTGGAAAAACCATAGCTTTGACTATGACATCCCAATATAGAAAGGAAATTTAGGACAAGAGCATTTAATTCAGATATTCTAAAATAGGAAAAGGTCAGAAATGTGTTTAACAATTATGTCACTCTAGAGAAATCTGCAATTTGTTCTCAGACTTATTTTTTAATTGTGATATAATTCACCTACTATTCAATTCACTCAGAGTAAAATTCAGCAGTTTTTCATATATCCCTATAGTTGTACAACCATCACCACTAGCTAGTTCCAGAATATTTTCACTGCCCCTAAGAAATCCACATTTATTACCAGTCATTCCTCATCACTGTCCCATCCCCCACTACCAAGCCCTGCAACGACTAATCTATCTCTATGGATTTGCCTATTCTGGACATTTCACATAAATAGAATTATATAATACGTGGCCTCTGTGCCTGTCTTCTTTCAGTTGGAATGTTTTCCAGGTTCACCCATTAGTATTTCATTCCTTTTCATTGTAAGGATATACTACATTTTGCTCATCCATTCATAAGTGACCGACGTTCGAGTTGTTTCCACTTGGGGCTTTTTTTTTTTGGGTAACTTTTTATTTTGTATTGGGTACCGCCGATTAACAATGCTGTGATAGTTGCAGGTGAACAGTGAAGGGACTCAATCATACATACACATGCATCCACTCTCCTCCAAACTCTCCTCCTTAGCCCTTTGGCCTAAGGTTGCTATGAAAGCTTATGGATGAGTTTTTGTGTGGAGCAATGTTTTCAATTGTCTCAGGTATATACCTAGGAGGAGAATTTCTAGGTTATATGGTAATTCTGTTCAATTTAAAAAGATGCCAAACTGAGTTTTCTTAAACTTTTTTTTAAAGAGGATTATACACTCCTACCCATTTGTAAGAAATAATTTAGAGATCAGTTTATCCTTCACCCAGTTCCCCCCAATGTTAACAGCTTGCAAAACTATACTGCAACATTACAACCAGGATACTGACACTGCTACAGTCAAGATACAGAAAATCCCATCACTATAAGCGTCCTCCATGGTGACTTTTGATAGCCACAGTTATTTTCCTCCCAGCATCACCCCCTGCTTCCCTGGTGGCTCAGTATGTAAAGAATCTTCCTGCAATGCAGGAGACACAAGTTCAGTCTCTGGGTGGGGAAGATTCCCTGGAGAAGGAAATGGCAACCCACTCCAGTATCCATGCCTAGAAAATTCCAGGGATGGAGGAGTCTGGCAGGCTATACAGTCCATGGGGTCACAAGAAATGGAGAAAACTTAGTGACTAAACCACACCACCATCACCCCACCTAAGCTCTCCTGACAGCCATCAATCTGTTCTCTATAATTCTGCCATTTGAAGAATGTTACACAAATGGATTCACGTATGTAACCTTTTGGGATTAGGTTTTTCACTTTCCATGATTCTCTGGAGAGTTGTTCAGGGTATTTTATGTATCAACAGTTTACTTCTTTAAAAAAAAAAAAAACAGATTTTTTTTCTCTTTCACCTGCTCACCTCCAAAACAAAGTCAATAAAAATAAAGTATCTATTGGAACAACACTCCTCAACTTTAATATGCACCTGAGGATCTTGTGAAAATAAAAACTCTGAATACCCGTCTGAGGTGGAGCCTGAGATTGTATTCCTAACAAGTTCCCAGATGATACAGATGATGCTGGTTCTTGGAACACACTTTGAGTAGCAAGGTGTTAGAAGTGCTAGCAAGGTTACAGCATCTGTTTGGAGAGCCTAATTAATGTTCACACCATAATTTTCAATACTCTACACAGCCGAATATTTTATCAATTAGTCTTATGGCACTGATTTGAGGAATATAATATAAATGTTTCTCCTAAGAAAATCAAGGTCAATTTAATTAACACTCAATTCTTCAGCATAAGTACTTCAGTTCCTATCTACAAAGCAAAGATGAGGCAATATGAGTTTGAGCTTTCTGACAAGGAGTAGACGGATTAAGAGGATCCTCACACCTATCCTAAAGTCAAAGAAAATATATTACAGAAATGTATTTTCAAATGGTTAAAACATTTTATATCACTGCCATTATTTTAAGGCTAAGAGAACTGAGTTTCCTTACCCATCAAAAACAAACAGGAAAAAATTAGTGTTTTTTTGTAGGTCATCAAAACTTCGGAAAGGTTCAGCAAATTGTAAGTTTGTATGCAAAGAATCTACAGCTCTGGCAAGAATATGACCTAATACAAACACTGAAGATACATTTCAATAAATCTTACAAAGCAGAAACAAAGGCAAAAGATATAAAAGCAATTTATACAAACTAGACTGGTCAGACAGAACAGCCTAGTGGGATGGAGTGCCTCTTTAACATTCACTGTTTGGTAGGTGGAGTGCTTTGAAGACAGAGGTCCCAAATCAACAAGTCAAGCTCCTGATCCAAGACACTATACATCCAGCCATCTTCTGCCTCCCTCAACTACCTACGTGCACATGCTATTTAATATGAGTTTTATTTTAATACACAACAGAAATATATGCTTAAGATATAGGAAAACTAGGAAGAAAGAAATCCCACTTAACCAGGGACAGCTATTAATATTCTGAGGTATATCATCCCTATAGCCATTTCTTTAGGGTTATATGGATAAATGCCAAACATTTTCTCATGTCTTTAAAAAAACCTATGAGTGTATTAGTACCAATTATGTGACTGTATCGTAAGTTATTTACCCAATACTCTACTGCTAAAGTGTAGGGTGCTTCTGTTTTTGTTTTTTCTATTATGAAGAATACTGCTATGAGCATCCTTATATATAAATCTTGCTGCTGCTGCTGCTAAGTCACTTCAGTCGTGTCCAACTCTGTGTGACCCCATAGACGGCAGCCCACCAGGCTCCCCCATCCCTGGGATTCTCCAGGCAAGAATACTGGAGTGGGTTGCCACTTCCTTCTCCAATGCATGAAAGAGAAAAGTGAAAGTGAAGTCGCTCAGTCTGTCCGACTGTCAGCGACCCCATGGACTGCAGCCCACCAGGCTACTCCATCCATTGGATTTTCCAGGCAAGAGTACTGGGTTGGGGTGCCATTGCCTACCCCATATAAATCTTACATATCTTTTAAAATATGTTTAGAACAAAGTTCCTGAAGTACTTCAAGGTTAAAGAAGGTTGGTTTGTTTTTTTTTAATTTATGAGTTGTCAAATATTAAGTGAGTTGTGACAAGTTGTCAGATTATCCAGGAAGAAATTTAAAAACTACCTGCATCTAATAGTATTCAAAATCCCATCAACAGAAAAACAACCACAATAACATCAAAAAAACATATAGCACTTATTATATACCAAGAATTGTTAGAAGATTTAATACTTAGAACAACTTCCTGGGGTTGGTACTAATACTATTAGCATTAAAAAAAAAAAAAAAAAAGANGGAAGAAATTTAAAAACTACCTGCATCTAATAGTATTCAAAATCCCATCAACAGAAAAACAACCACAATAACATCAAAAAAACATATAGCACTTATTATATACCAAGAATTGTTAGAAGATTTAATACTTAGAACAACTTCCTGGGGTTGGTACTAATACTATTAGCATTAAAAAAAAAAAAAAAACAGACGCAGTAACAGGCACAGAGAGGTTAAGCAATTTGCCCAAGGTCACACAGCCAGCAGAACTTAAAATAAGAGACAACTTGGATTTCAAAGTCTATGCTCTTAAAAACTATACTATTCTCAACCTTTTTGACATCAGGACTCTTTTCTTACAGTTACTGACAATTTTGAAGAGCTTTCGTGTATATGAGTTACATCTATTACTACTTATCATACAGTGAGTTAAAACTGAAAACATTTAAAATATTTATTCTTTAAAAATAGCAATAAACCCACTACATGTTAACATATTCTTATGAAAAAGTACACTTTCCAAAATAAAAAATAATAGTAAAAAATATCATTTTATCATTTATTTTTGCAAATCTCTTTAACATACAACTAAGACAGCTGAATGCTCATCCCTGATACTGCATTCAAGCTGTTGGGATATCATCATACCACCATGTATGTCTGGAGAACCACACACCACACTCACGAGACACCAAGAGTGAAAAAGGCAAATAACACATAAGTATAAACATATAAGGGCTCCCCCAGTGGCTCAGCGGTAAAGAATCCAACTGAAGTGCAGGAAGTCCAGAAGACTCAGGTTCGATCCCTGGGTCAGGAAGACTCCCTGGAGCAGGGCATGGCAACCCACTCCAGTATTCTTGCCTGGGAAATTTCATGGACAGAGGAGCCTGGCAGACTACGGTCAATGGGGTCACAAAGAGTTGGATGTGACTGAAGTGACTGGGCGCTTACACATAAGTGTGTAAAGAGCTTCCAGCTCACATCCACTGAAGAGGCCTCAGGTGTGCCCAGAGGTCCCGAGACCACATTCTGAAAACCACCGCACTAGCTACTGCAGTGCATGCTACACAGGACGCTTGAAAGACATGCTCTCAGGAACACACTTGCCTAAAACATATTCCAAATTTTTTGGTAAATCATTTATTCAAGAATTATTGAGTGCGTCCTATGCAATGGGTACCTTTATAGGTACTGGAAACACAGTAGAAAACAAGACAGAAAAGTCTTCTACTTTGAGGTATTTGTTTTCTAGTAGGGAAAGACAGCAGCATCCCACAAACGAAGAAACAAACCACATTAGCCAGGCCTCCATATCCACAGGCTCTGCATCCACAGATTCAGTTGCACACAGAACAAAAGTATTCTGGGAAAAAAAAATTCAGAAAGTCCCCAAAACCAAAACTTTAATTTGTGGCGCAGGCAACTCTTTATATAACATTAACCTTGCATTAGGTATCGTAAGCAATCTAGACACGATTCAAAATGTGTATAGGTTACATGCACGTACCCTACCATTTTATATAAGGGACTTGCGCATCCATGCGGAGAAGGCAATGGCAACCCACTCCAGCACTCTTGTCTGGGAAAACCCCATGGGCAGAGGAGCCTGGTAGGCTGCAGTCCATGGGGTTGCTATGAGTCAGACATGACTGAGAGACTTCACTTTCACTTTTCACTTTCCTGCATTGGAGAAGGAAATGGCAACCCACTCCAGTGTTCTTGCCTGGAGAATCCCAGGGATGGGGGACCCTGGTGGGCTGCCATCTATGGGGTCGCACAGAGTCGGACACGACTGAAGCGACTTAGCAGCAGCAGCAGCAGCAGCGCATCCATGAATTTTAGTACTGGGGGTGGAGGTGGGCTGGAACCAATCCCCACCCAGGGATGACTGTATTCTATCAGATGGCAAGCAGTATGAAGACAAATAAAAGCAGAATCCTTAAAAACAGGGCAGTCAGGGAAGGCCTAACTAAGAAAGTGACATGGAAAACAGTTGTGCAGGCGGTGAGGGAGCAGACCATGAGGCTACCCAGCAGACAGTGTCGCGAGCAGCAGGCCCTGGAGCAGGAGCACCGCCCGAGGTCTGCAGGGGCCAATGAGGCTGGCATGGCTGGGCCAGCAGCGGCACGGGAAGAGGAGGCAGAGCGCAGCCTGAGAGGAGCAGGGCTGGGGCCCTGAAGGCTCCGTAAGGACGGGGCTGCTCCTGTGCCTGGGAACCCGGGGCAGGTTCTCAGCGAGCAGGGACACAATCTGACTTTCATTTTACATGGAGCATAGAAGCAAGCAGTGTTGCAAGTAAAACACCTAAATTTAAACGTATTTTCCATCTCTTATTGTGTGCCCTGAAGCCTCTCTGAGCCTCAGTGTTCTACTCGACAAACGAGAAGATACAGATACCCCAAAGTTGTTGAGACGATCAAATAAGATATTATACGTAAAAACACTTCAAAATTATGACACACTATAAAAATTTCACTGCTGAGTTTATTTTCACTATGTAACTGCCACAGACACCTCTTTTCAAGGCCCTCTGTACTCACCAGACTGCTGCCGCCACCCCACTTACGTGCCTGCCCTGAGATTAAGTGTGCCCCAGCCCCTAACAACATGAGCTCAGCCTGACACTGCCCTTTGGCTTGGTGAGAGCAAGGCAGAGAATGTTGTTTTTTGTTGTTGATGGCAGAGCGGGAGGTTTTTAATTTTTTCCCCCTTGTTAGTATAAAGAAAATCCTTTCAAAAATAATGCATGTGGTAATCATAAAAGTGAAGTTCCAAAAAAAACAAGACTGTAGGAGACTCATCTTTATTTAATTTGGCATGGCTGTAATAAAGCTAAAACTGTGGTTCATGGTCTTGACAGCCTGCCTCATCCAAAAGGAAACAAAAGGGAAGAGAAAAGAGAGAGACACACAGATGAATTCAAATTCCTTTGATCTAGGCCTCAGCTCTAAGGGGACCTCGGACAAGTTAACAAGCCAGAGAAAGGCTAGTAAGACGTAGTCCAGAATACGGATGACAGCGTCGGTCTGTCTGCCTACCTGTCTTCTGATATCATCATCAAGGGATGAGATCATCAGCCAGGCCAGAGAAGGCAAGGCAAGAGGGAGGTCCACCAAGGCACCACAGAGCCTGCAGCATCTGCCTCTGCTTCCCAGGGGCAAGAGGTGGACACCCAGGCACTGGATTTTATCTCCACCTCTTACAATGTGAGTTAATCTGAGTAGTGATGGAAACCCACGATGGAAAAACCCAAAGAAAACCAAGATCTCTGGGGAAAATTATAAACAGTCTCATACATTAAAGGTCTCTGATGGTTTCTTTGTGTTTTAGAAAGAGCACTGACATGGGAGCAGGTAAATGAATTCTCCTTCTGTGTAAGCCACTAGTTAATCATGTGACTACAGGAAATAAATTAACCTCAACCAGCCAATTACCTCATCTCAGTTCAGTTCAGTCACTCAGTTGTGTCTGACTCTTTGCAACCCCATGGACTGCAGCACATCAGGCCGCCTTGTTCATCACCAACTTCCACAGTTTACTCAAACTCAGGTCCATTGAGTCAGTGATGCCATTCAACCATCTCATCCTCTGTTGTCCCCTTCTCTTCCCGCCGTCAATCTTTCCCAGCATCAGGGTCTTTTCAAATGAATCAGTTCCTCACATCAAGTGGCCAAAGTATTGGAGTATTCCTCATCTTAAGGAGAGGACAAAAAAAAATACCTAACGTTTCCTTCAAGCTCTAAAATTTCTTGAATATAAACAAATCTATCTATCTATATGGGCTTCCCCGGTAGCTCAGAGGTTAAAGCGTCTGCCTGCAATGCCGGAGACCCAGGTTCGATCCCTGGGTTGGGAAGATTGCCCTGTAGAAGGAAATGGCAGCCCATTCCAGTATTTTTGCCTGGAGAATCCCACGGATGGAGGAGCCTGGTAGGCTACAGTCCATATATGTATGTGTATATATATATATAT
>SJYX01017020.1:161462-183992 GCA_006410675.1 Oreotragus oreotragus
CTCTTCTCATGAGGTGGCCAAAGTACTGGAGTTTCAGCTTTAGCATCAGTCCTTCCAAAGAACACCCAGGGCTGATCTCCTTTAGAATGGACTGGTTGGACCTCCTTGCAGTCCAAGGGACTCTCAAGAGTCTTCTCCAGCACCACAGTTCAAAAGCATCAATTCTTTGGCATTCAGCTTTCTTCACAGTCCAACTCTCACATCCATACATGACCACTGGAAAAACCATAGCCTTGACTAGACGGACCTTTGTTGCCAAAGTAATGTCTGTGCTTTTTAATATGCTATCTAGGTTGGTCATAACTTTCTTTCCAAGGAGTAAGTGTCTTTTAATTTCATGGCTGCAGTCACCATCTGCAGTGATTTTGGAGCCCTCCAAAATAAAATCTCTCAGTTTCCACTGTTTCCCCATCTATTTCCCATGAAGTGATGGGACCAGATGCCATGATCTTAGTTTTCTGAATGCTGAGCTTAAAGCCAACTTTTTCACTCTCCTCTTTTACTTTCATCAAGAGGCTTTTTAGTTCCTCTTCACTTTCTGCCATGAGGGCGGTGTCATCTGCATATCTGAGGTTATTGATATTTCTCCCAGCAATCTTGATTTCAGCTTGTGCTTCTTCCAGTCCAGCGTTTCTCATGATGTACTCTGCATAGAAGTTAAATAAGCAGGGCGACAGTATACAGCCCTGAAGTACTCCTTTTACGATTTGGAACCAGTGTGTTGTTCCATGTACAGTTCTAACTGTTCCTTCCTGACCTGCATACAGGTTTCTCAAGAGGCAGGTCAGGTGGTCTGGTATTCCCATCTCTCTCAGAATTTTCCACAGTTTCTTGTGATCCACACAGTCAAAGGCTTTGGCATAGTCAATAAAGCAGAAATAGATGTTTTTCTGGAACTCTCTTGCTTTTTCGATGATCCAGCAGATGTTGGCAATCTGATCTTGGTTCCTCTGCCTTTTCTAAAACCACCTTGGACATCTGGAAGTTCACGGTTCACATATTGCTGAAGCCTCGCTTGGAGAATTTTGAGCATTACTTTACTAGCATGTGAGATGAGTGCAACTGTGTGGTAGTTTGAGAATTCTTTGGCATTGCCTTTCTTTGGGATTGGAATGAAAACTGACCTTTTCCAGTCCTGTGGCCACTGCTGAGTTTTCCAAATTTGCTGGCATATTGAGTGCAGCACTTTCACAGCATCATCTTTCAAAAATTTTTGAAGGTACCTAAAGTTAAAAGCAAACTAAGAAAAGTTTTCTAAGGGACAAATCGAAGAGGGTACTTAGAGGACTTCAGTGTATATTGTGCTGCATTTCTCAGGCTGGATACTGTGTCCATGGGCCTATGTGTTCTGTATACCCTTGTAATATGTACTCTGTGTATTCCTTCACAATTACAGGGTATCCCAAAAGGAGAAGGGGGCGGCAGAGGATGAGATGGTTAGATAGCATCGCTGACTCAATGGATATGAATCTGAGCAAACTCCAGGAGATAGCGGAGGACAGAGGAGCCTGACGTGCTACAGTCCACGGGGTTGCAAAGAGTCAGACACGACTTGGCAACTGAACAACATAATCATAATGAACTTAAATGAGGACTCCACTGCTTTGTGGAGCAAAAAGTCTCTGCCGTCCCAGTCTCCCAGCTTCCATCCCTTTTCCCTGAGGCACTCACTATCACCAGCTCCTTCCAGTCCTTCCAGAGACAGCCCATGTGCAGACAGATAGATCCTTTCAGAAACATCCTGTACAGAGACAAGAGGGGGGAGGCGGGTGTAGGGTGTGGATGGAGTGCGTTGTCTGTGTGCACGTGAGTGGGTGGGGATGCGCAGATATGCCCACAAGAGAGATGGAAAAAACAGAGTGGTTCCCTAACTGGGCCTCATCACAATCAGGTGTACGTCATGTGATCACATGTACCTAAGAAACCGCTTCAGGCCTCTTCTCTACAAAGATACCCATCCCCTGTTGCAACTAATAAGGAGACCGCATCGGCTGTATGCAGGGACTGGGCCTGCCTGATCAAAGCCTCACACAGTAGCTTGTCAAGAGCCAAGCCCCAGCACTCCTTGGTTCTAAAACACACCAGAGTCAATGCTGTACCCCCAATATCCCTTAGTCTTAGCTCCAGAAACCCCAAATGTCCATCTCAGATCATTAGCTTTCTCATCACGCTGATCTAGACAGGGTTCCACAGCGGTGACAGGTGCTTTAATCCTCTACTTTCGTCTTGATGGGAACACCTGGGTTTAGCAGCACCATCACAGGCTGACAGACAGGGCACAGTGCACATCCTGAGATGCGAAAAGAACTTAGGTTTTGAGAGCTCTGTGCTTTCACGTGCTGTAGGCAAGGGCTGGCTAAGATACCAGATGGCAGTTAGAGGCTTCATGTCTTAATAAGACAACAGATCTTAAAATACTTTGATAAAATCTTGATTTAAAAGGCTTACACCTATTTATTAGGGGAGGTTATGTCAAACCAGATTTCTTCATTTAAAATTTAAAAAATACATGTCAGAAGCCAACACACAGATGAATATACTGTATTGCTTTTGAGAAGCTAATAATCTAATTAGGCAGACAGGAAAATGATAATCAGTCTACACTGTAAAGGCGGTGCTGCAGAAACAGAGAAGGAAGGGCTGATTCTATTGAGAGAGGAGTCACAAAAACACTGCAGCTAGACTGGATCTCAAAGGGTTAGAAGGAGACAACCAGCAGTGAGGAGGATGAGAGTCCATACGTAAGTATGCCTCACCCAAATCTCCAAGCTCCAAACACCAAATGAAAGCTGATATAAATACACAGTGTACCCTGGAACTTGGCTATAACGTTCAGTATCTTAAAGTTTAACTTAGGATAAAAATCTTATATCGTGAATCTTGTCTAAATTGCTTTCATTACCTTAAGCATTTCAAAGCCTATATTCATGGCGATCCAAATACTTTATGCCTGGGAAACTCACTCACGGCTCACAGAGAAAAATTTTGTCTTTACTTTTTTGGAAAAAAAAAAAAAAAAAAGACAGGCCTTTTTTTTTTTTTTTTTTTAATTAAAACTTCATAAGAGATGCTTTTTCATTTCCTATCATAGATATGCCTGTCATTTACTATTACAATCNTTTTTGAAAAAAAAAAAAAAAAAAAAGACAGGCCTTTTTTTTTTTTTTTTTTTAATTAAAACTTCATAAGAGATGCTTTTTCATTTCCTATCATAGATATGCCTGTCATTTACTATTACAATCCAATATAATGGCTACAGCATCAGAAGAAAACAGCAACAATTCCACAAAGCAACACAGTGCTAAGGTTTTTGAACATTTAGGAACCATAAGTACTAGAGATATCCGTTTGCTATTGGTTCTTTCTATACCCAGTTTCTCTGCTTTTATGAACAGACACAAAAAGAAGAGGTTTGCATACATGCTCGCCTCTGCAGACCTTTCACTCTACCTGCATCCAACACTCTTGTCAATTTCACCCACACCTGCCTAACATACTACTATCCTTTGAAAGTTTTATGAAGTAGCTGGTCCAACAGATGGGTGGCTAGCCCTACCCAACATATGTCTTTGGAAAAATGGCTCTTGGGCAAGACAAGAAAATACTAAGTAAGCCCCTTTCCCTACTCGGCAGCAAGAACAGTGAGACCCCAGCTCAGAGGAAACCAAACAAAATCTTTTACCCTTTATTAAGAAGTTACTGGACTGAGACGATCTGTAGGTAACAAGATGAATAAAGAAGGGAGAGAGAGTCCAAAGGCTAGCTTGTACCCCCTAAAATAAAATATGCCCTTGCCCACATAGAGCAGAGAACAAAGATACAGAGCAGTGGTAAGAAAATCTGAGTCACTTTAACTGGGAACTGTTTCATCAAAGACAGATGGGAAACATTCAGATAAGCACACAATCTTGTTTAGAACACAAAGCTCAACAGATCTGTGGGAGGAAAAGGAAAGGGACTTGGAATGCACAGCATATATGAACAGAAAGACTCGACTAATCCATGATTCAGTCAAGGTCATCCATAAAACCAGAAAGAACAGGACAGTGGCTGTGTCTTTCCTTTTTGTCCCTACTCTGTCCTAAAGCGTAACCTGACAGCATCTGATTCGGTCTTCAGACGGATATCTGTGTCTGGCAGCATAACACCGAAGTGCTCCCCGAGGAGAGCAGTGAGACCAGTTCTGCCAGCACCAAGGAGTCTCATTTTCCTTTGAGTAAAGGCCGGTGGATGGGAAGAGGTCCCCAAATGCCACTTGTATGAAGCTTTCAAGACAGTCTCTGAAACAGGAAAACACTACAGGCTGCATTTTAGTAGAAGTCTAAAAATAACCAAAGAACATTCTCTATTTTTAGGTATCTTACAAATTTAAGGACACTGAAAGTAAAAGAAATTATTAAAAACAATCTGGAATTTTTTTTTAATGTTTTAAAAGACACTTTTGAATTGGGAAAACTGTTTTCAAGAGAAAGAACCTCAAAAATCCTGCATTCTTTCTGTTGACGGCCTCCTTGCTCCAACTTCCTTCATCTTCAAAACTTAAAAGATTCCCAACCCTACAGGTTAACAAGAGCATCCCCCCAAAGGACCAAAAGATGATACAGATAGAAGGTTTACCACAAAAGAGAAATTACAGCTAAGGAAAAATGTTAAGACAAGCTCTCACAGGGTCATTTAAAAAAGAGTATAGATTAGTGATTAAACACAGTACTGTTCAAAACAGCAAAAACAATTCTATTAAAAGCAGCACCACTACAATAACAAAATACCTAATTAAAGAAGACAAGTAGCTTTCCCTTCCATGTCTCCTCACTGAGCAGTCTTACGATTGGTAAGCATCTAATCCAAAGCTATGTCTGAATATCTAGAATTTGCAATCAAGAGAAAATTATTGTGTCTTACAATAAAAATCTGAAAATGCAGTACATTTACTGGACAATTTATATTTACCCTCCCTCTGCCTTCCTCCTCATCTCCATCCAGTCCTAGTGCCAATGTGCCCAGTGTTTTTTAAGAAACCTAAGACAAAAAGGATTTGCAGGAAATATGGGAATTACCGGACTGTACAGCCATCATTAACATCTCAGGTTCCAGTAGCGTCATGACAGATTCTTCTCAGAAACAACAGCCCACAGATATCATAAAAAAAAAAAAAAAAACTCAAGAGTCACAGAAGAGGTTGTCTTCAGAGGCTACCGAAGCTTTCATAAATTCAGTCTCACACCTTATGTTCAAATCAGACTGTGTGAACTCACTCCTCTTCTGAGTGCAGTTACCAATTCATCCACCCTTCACGCAAGTCAAGATGGCACAGAGCTGATTTACTGCCGACAGGAAACCAAAAAGCACTCAAGTTAAGACACATGAAGTGTGGTTAGAGCAGTAAGAAGCTCCTCCCCTTGCTGTCCGGCTCTGGGGGAGGGAAGAGAGGTACAGAAAGAGACCTTCAGAAAACAGACCAACTGCTTTTTTGTCTTCCTCTCCTTTCAAGAAGAGAAGATGAGGTTTTGTTGAAAACCTTAGTATAAGGGACTCTGTTGCTAATGCAGTTTAGAACATAATCGGAACAACTCAATCTTACGAAAGACACAGCCCGATTACTGACCCATGAATGGGAGAATGGATAGGGATAAGGCACACATAAACACATACACACAAATAAATATGTACTGTGAGTTATTTTCTGAAAAAGCGTTCCAATGGCTTTCTCATCTGTGATATTTATAGATAACAGGCTAAGGAAGTTGAATATTTAACTACAGAAGCACAAATATTTCTCCACCCCCTCTCCAATTAAAATATCTGTTTCAAAAAGTCATCTGAATACATTCCAGAGCTATAATCTGTCTTTTCGATCTGCCAACCCCTTAAAAGAGCTCCTTACTTGCGCCTGTGTAAGACATGGGCTGTGTGAACAGACAGCTTACTGATGTTATTTGACTCTTCTAACATGCTTTACGATCTGACTGGATGTTTGAAACCCATACAAAGACAGTTACAGAAATAAGAATTTCCCTTTCCTCATAAAGAAATGTCAAGTCATTTTCCACTAGCACAGAGCAAGATCTGAATAAATACGAATGTGGACATTTTAGCCTTTCATCACAAAAACGAAAAGAAACTAAAATCCTGTCAAGTTATAGCAATTTTCATGTATCCAAAATTAAAAACATTCATTCCCTTCACAGCACATTTTACTGATAGTCTTAATAAGAATAGTAAGATGTCTTTTAGCTTATCTGATTGACTTTAAAATAGCTGAAAACTAGAAATCCATTTTTGGTATGGTTAACCAGAAGGCCTCCGTTTTTCTGGTTAAGTGACAGCCTGTATCTTAAAAGCCTACTGGGGGAACCAAGCCCAGCAAATGCCTTAATGCTCACATAGTCCCACAAATGATAAATGCAAGTGCTGAGAGGCCTTAAAAGAGAAAACAGTCTCAGAATGACTGAGGGCAATACTCCGCTACTAGAAGAGAGTGAGCAATGCAGGTTTGGGGTGGGGGAGTCTGTGGAGGAGAAAAAAAACTTCCTTTCTTTCCCACTCCAAGAACATCATGTTTAAAAGAAAAGCCAGAAAAGCTGTGGGAATGACTCAACAGGCAACGGAGCGGCACCACGCTCTGGGAAGAGAAGCCTTCTCACTGGCCCCTTCTCTCCACCAAGCTCTCTTACGAAAAATGGGTCAATTCTCTGGTCAGAGGTTACCAACAAAAGGAAAAGAATCCCGAACAGCTTGAGTCATCCCTGTGTCCCTACGTGGGCTGGACAATTTGCCACATGAGGGTTTTTCAAACGAGACACATTCTCACAGTTCTGTACTTGCAGGAAAATAAATACAAACTTTAAGATTCCAGCAGAGAAGATGGTAGGAGGGGCACAGGGCCATTTCCCTCCTGCCAAAACTTTTCTCAGAATGCAACAACTGTCCATATTCCAGCCCCACAGAGATACAGTGCTGATGGTCATGTGCTGGTAGCAACATAAACCATCACAGCAGCTCCACAGTCATTTATTTCATCTGCACTTTCGGATAAAAGGAGCCAAGCAAAAAGTTTTTAAAGCAGAAATCCAAAAAATTAATCTTAAAAGAAAAAAAAAGAAACCAGTCAGGAACATCATCTCTGCCTACCGCTGGGATTTTGCATTCACCCTGAAGAGTAGCAGCACAGCTTGAGACTCACTGGGAAAACTGCATTTAAAACAGGCGTCACAATTCCTAAACTCTGAACCCAGCTTCTGTTCCACTAATTTGGGGCAATTTAGCAAAATTTCATAGAAAGGGAGCTAGAGTAAACTTGGAAAAGGTCTCTGCACAAGTGAACATGATTTTCAAGTTGATGACACCAAGGGAATGAAGGGTAATGATCTTAATTCCCAATAAAATAAAAGCTCTTCCGCTTTTAATCATAACGCTCTAGCTAATTAGCACAAATTTCATATGGTCTACGGTCTCTATTACTCCACTCTGAAGGGACTTAATAACTGCAGGGTAGTAAATATAGTTTACTCATAAAGCTGTCCCACCCACCACCAGCTCCCCAAAGGCCTTTAATGTTCATAATCAAGAGGAACTAGACAAGCTCTTATCCTACTTGACTTTCCTCCTGGATCTGTCACGTTTCCATACTCTTCCCGAAACTTCCTATTTCCTTGACTGCCTTTACGGACTCTTCCTCTCAGAATTCTAACTGGCTCCTCTCTCTCCGCCCCTCTCAGGGGCAGCCCTTCCTTTCCTCTTGTACACATCCTCCCCAGGCAACCTCAGCCTTTCTTAAGGTCTACCACCACCTACATCTGATCTGTATCTTGCTTTGTCTTTACCTGTAAGCTACCAACGATGCACTGCCACCTGGCTTGGCTGTCCTAAACTCAGTATGTACAAAAGCAAGCTTGCAATACCACTGCTCCGCTCCAGCTCCACAAGACACGTTGCCTCCATGTGCCATAACTCAGGGAACAGTGCTCAGGCTCTAAACCATCAGCTTGGACCCTCCCTCCCTCCAGCCCCAAACATCCACCCTTAACTAATTATCTTATAACTTATTCCTCAAATCCATCTTTTTATCTTATAACTTATTCCATTTTTTCGGTTCCACCTCTACAACCAGTGCTTTATTTTAGGTCCCTAATAGTTCTTGCCTGGAGCACAGTAACAGCTTTTTAAAAACATTACAGAATAGTGCGAACACACACAAAGCAAGAAAGGAAAATAAGCAGCTTATGTACCTCATCAGTTAGCTTCAAAATGTATCAATACATGCTTGCTCCCCCTAGCACCCAGCCAATTCTGGATCACTCTGGAACTCTCAGGCTTCCCAGGTGGTTCAGTGGTAAAGAACCTGCCTGCCAATGCAGGAGACCCGGGTTTGATCCCTGGGTCAGGAAGATCCCCTGGAGAAGGAAATGGCAACCAACTCCAGTATTCTTGCCTGGAGAATCCCATGGACAGAGGAGCCTGGGAGNCTCAGGCTTCCCAGGTGGTTCAGTGGTAAAGAACCTGCCTGCCAATGCAGGAGACCCGGGTTTGATCCCTGGGTCAGGAAGATCCCCTGGAGAAGGAAATGGCAACCAACTCCAGTATTCTTGCCTGGAGAATCCCATGGACAGAGGAGCCTGGGAGGGCTACAATCCATGGGGATGCAAAGAGTCAGACACGACTGAAGCGACTTAGCACACCACACACACTCTAGGCATCATCTAATTTCATCTTTATTCTATGCCTTGAAGAGAAGAACTATTTCCTTAAATAATTACACTACCATACCACACCTAAATTTTTAAAAATTGTTCAATATTACCCAACTATCCAGTAGATGTTCAAATGTTCACTCCTGTCTCATAAATTCTTTAGAGATGATTTATTCAAATCAGAGTCCAACAGGGCAACATACTGCATTTCATTAATATGTCTCTTAAATCTCTCTTTTTTTTTTTTGCCACACCACCCAGCTTGTGGGATTTTAGTTCCTTGACACGAGATCAAACTTGGGCCCCAGGCATTCCAAGTCCTAACCACTAGACTGCCAGGGAATTTCCCCTTAAAGCTTTTTTAATCTACAGATTACTACTTCCTCTTTTTCTGTACTTTATTTGTTGAAAATAACCAGATAGCTTCCCCAAGTTTGGGCTTTGCTAACTGTATCCCAAAGATGTCATTTAACATGCTGCTCAA
This sequence comes from Oreotragus oreotragus, assembly GCA_006410675.1. Classification (NCBI taxonomy): domain Eukaryota; kingdom Metazoa; phylum Chordata; class Mammalia; order Artiodactyla; family Bovidae; genus Oreotragus; species Oreotragus oreotragus. The sequence goes on from SJYX01017020.1 coordinate 170,637, forward strand.
TCCCTTTAGAGCCAGTAAATTAGGAGTTAGACATAGAGTCATGATCCAACTCAGGTTCAAGTTTCTCACCAGAATATTTCACAAGTGGCAGTGTGCACTTCAGCAATAGCTTCTTAACTGTACTCCTTCTCCCCAGCCTTGCCTCAATTAAAAAACATCCTTGCTACCAACTGACTCTTATTCATCCTTCAGAACTCAGTTTAACTGCTGCCTTCTCCAGGAAGCCTCTGGATCACACCCTCCACAGATGTGCTAAATACCTCTCAATGATGCTCCCTAAGAACCTGTGCCCAACTCTATTACTGCTCCTTACCGCGTGGTTTAATGTCTCTGTGTGAACAGAGCTCTCACAGCACCTAACGTGTGACAGCATTCATAAATGTATGCCAAATGGAATGACAAGCCCTATTTATCTCAGCAAATTCTAACAGCATGGGAGAAGTTCATAACAAAAGATTCCCTACCTACCCAGAAAAGGCAGGTGGTCTGCTCCAATTTTCATTAGAACACATGCTCACGTGCCATTAACTAGAAACCTCACATGAGGAAGACCGAAATTACCCACAGTGCTGAGGCACAGGGTTAGCATGAAAAAGGACATCCACAATAAAAACCTCAGGAATGTTAGCTGCTAACAGCAATGAAAACGCTCAAACTGGAGGCCACGAGAAGGAGAAACCGGAGCAGCAGAGAGTCTGGCTCACCCAACAGACCAAGCGATCCTTTAAGCACTGAGTGCGAGCAGATCCACTAACAACTGGCAGCAGTTTCTACAAGGGAATGGCATATACACAGGTATACACAAAATTAAGAATGTCTTTCTGTGATCTCAGTGGGATTTCAGAACACAGCAATGTAATCTTGTTCCCATGTCCATTTCTCCCACCCAAGTACCAACCAGGCCCAACCCTGCTCAGCTCTGAAAATCAGACGAGATCCCATGTCCATTTCTGATTTGGGTTCTCACAAGAATTTGCAGGAGTTTACTGAGGTTCAGCTCTACAAACAGCGTCATCACACTGAATTTTTACAGGCTCCAACCAGTTAGGTCTCTCCCCCAGACACCTGGTGTTGGGCAAAGTGAAATCACCCAAAAGATAACAAAACCCAACACCCAGACAAGTTGTTACAGGTCCTGGGCAGCTTCCACTTTCTGTGAACACAACGCACTACTGATGAAAAACCCAGCCAAGACCCGTCAACCTGGGAGGCTCACACATTACCATAGGTATGCTATTCCTCAGCCTCAGAGCAGACAAAGGCTATCCCTCCAGCTAATTTTTCAAAGGACAGTCAACGTTAAGGAGTATGATAGCCATAAATATAAACAGCCAGCTAGCTTATTTGTATGGCAGGTTGGAAATATCGTCATCATGTATGGTGTCAACACCAGTGAAGGCACAAACACAAGGATGAACCGCATGCTACCGTCTCTGCCTTTGAGGAGCTCATCATGAAGGTAGAAAATCTCTAACGAACAAACAAAAGAAGAAACAAAGTGTTGAATAAATAAGAGTACAAACAAGAAGCTAAACAAAGATAAAAGCAGCAGCAACTGGTTCTGGTTCCCTGAGATCTGGATTGCTCCTTAAGGGAAAGATGATGTGAGCTGGCTCTCAAAAGTCACCAGAGGCTTAGCAGTTTCTTTTCCAGTTCCCAGCTCGACACACTTGGATACTCATGAATCATAAAATAATACAGCCCTAAGAAACCCAGTTTTGACCGAATCCAGCCCCTTACTCAGAGAACTAAGAGGGAGAGACATGTAAGAAACTCTTCTTTCAATTCCTGACAGGTGGTTCCCAGTCTGTCACTTGAGTACTTGTGGGAGAACCTTAAAAATGACATTTTAGTGAGAAAGGAATGGTCCATTTAGTAACAGATGGAATGGTCAAAAATGATGACAAACATTTGGGGAAAGATTACTCTTCAATAATTATCAAAGAAATACAAACTGAAATGAAAACTTTTCAACAATCACATCAGCAAAGTCCTTCACAAATAAGACTATCAATGCTATTAAATGAGCCAGGCACAGGGTTGACACACATGTACTTTGGTGGGTCATTTTGGAATGGAACAAGACAACGTATTTCTCAAGAACTTCAATTGTTAATACAACCTAGAAGGCCCCTTACTACCTACTTATTTCACATCACTTTCTTTCTCTCTCTCCACTGACAGAATGATATTCGTTCAGTTCTTCTGTTCCAAGTTTTCCGCAGAACCCTTGTCCCAGACCCCTATCCCCACCTCCTCCTCTCCCCTAGTCTTAACACAAGCTATGCCCTCTTTCCTTAGATGGGCCAATCACACACTACTTGTGCTTCGGTTCAGTCTAAATGTCGCTTCCTCAAAGAGGCCTTTCCTGACCACTCCCACCCACCCCCCAAATTAGAACCATCACCACTGATTTGCTCTTCTATATGACATCTTGTGTTTTTTTTTCCCCCAAGCACTTTCCAAAATTGCTAACTATGAATTGGCTTGTATAGTTGTTTAATCTTTCTCTTTCACTACACTCCATGACAATGAAAATCTTATCTGTCTTGTTCCTTATTTGCTGTCCAATACTGAGCATACAGGTGATGCTCACCAGTCACTAAATAAATTTTTTCAGTGCTAAAATGGTCAAATTCTTTAAGCCAGTATTTCACTTCTAAGGAAATAACTCAAAATGCAGAAAGACTTTAAAAATGTTCATCCAAATATCAGTGTTAAGTGCAAAAAAAAAAAAAAAAAGAATGATTCAAATGTCCAATCAGTGGGGAAGTTAACTCAATGATGATACAGAACATAAGTTTTTACACATAATGAAAGGCTGTTTATAAAAAAATATTTCAGTGACTGAAAAATCTTGAGTTACAATGCTAAATAAAAAAAAATGACAGTTGAGTCTACAGTACTGCTGCTGCTGCTAAGCTGCTTCAGTTGTGTTCGACTCCATGTGACCCCATAGAGGGCAGCCCACCAGGCTCCGCCATCCCTGGGATTCTCCAGGCAAGAACACTGGAGTGGGTTGCCATTTCCTTCTCCAGTGCGTGAAAGTGAAAAGTGAAAGTGAAGTCACTCAGTCAGGTTCGACTTTTCGCGACCCCATGGACTGCAGCCTTCTAGGCTCCTCCATCCATGTGATTTTCCAGGAAAGAGTACTGGAGTGGGGTGCCATTGCCTTCTCCAGTCTACAGTACTAGCTCAGTTATTTTTCAAACATACATTTAGAAGAAGAATACAGGGAAATGAACCATGTGCTAAGACGAATTTTCTCTGGGAGACAGGAGTTAATCTTATGTGTGCTTGTTTGTTTTGAGGGAGACTCTACCTAGTACCTGTTTTCCAGGTGCCTAGCACAACATGTGATGAATACTCAAGAACGGGAAATTGATCATCTCTCAGTACTGAGATCAAACAGGTTATGAAATTCTCTAAATCACATTACAAAGAGAACTGCTTAATGAACTACCATGCTTAAGATCAGGGCATTTTTCACACTGGCTAATCTAAAAAACCCTTAACAACCAGGCTTCCTGAGGAATCTAAGCAACAAAACTCCTTTCTCCAAGAAAATAATATAATTTGGATCAGAAACTGCCCACTCAAAACTTTTTACTTTTCCCAGCAGTTAATTAGTACCTCCTGTGCAACACTAAAGCCTGAAAGGGCACAGTGTACCCTTGAAGGAAAAAAACAACATTATCTGCCTTTTCTTCCACAGGCTACACCTATGGAAAACAAATGAGTATTTCCTAAGTTTTACACAAAGGAGAAAAATCTATGAAAGGGGAACAAATGTGTCCTTTATGAACGTGTCCTTTTCACTCCCATTCTATTCTGTTCATTTCTCTTTACATAACTCTTCTCATTCCACCCAGCAGAGCCTATAAAGATACATACAAACTTACACCTGTTATTTCTTCCAGAAAAATACTTGGGATCAGCAATAGCACTTAGAAAGTTAAAAAAAAAAAAAAAAAAGAAAGAAAAAATTAAATGATACTGCAACAGTATTAAAACATACAAAACTTTAAAAAATAAGTCTAACAAAAGATGTGTACAACCACCACACAGAAAATTATAAAAACCTCATTAGGAGATTCGGAAAATATAAACAAATGGAGAGGGAATTCCCTGGTGGTACAGTGGTTAAGACCGTGTGGCCACAGGATTGGAAAAGGTAAGCTTTCATTCCAATCTCAAAGAAGGGCAATGCCAAAGAATGTTCAAACTATCGCACAATTGCATTCGTTTCATAAGCTAGCAAGGTAATGCTTTCAAAACCCTTCAAGCTAGGTTTCATCAGTTCGTGATTCAAGAACTTCCAGATGCACAAGCTGGATTTAGAAAAGGCAGACGAATCAGAAATAAAATTGCCAACATCCACTGGATCATAGAAAAAGCAAGGGAATTCCAGAAAAACATCTATTTCTGCTTCACTGACTATGCTAAAAACCTCTGACTGTGTGGATCACAATAAACTGTGGAAAATTCTTAAAGAGATGGGAATACTAGATCACTTTACCTGTCTCCTGAAAAACCTGTATGCAGGTCAAGAAGTACAGTTATAACCAAACATGGATCAATGGACTGCTTCCAAACTGGGAAAGGAGTACATTAAGGCTGCATATTGTCACCCTGCTTATTTATATGTAGAATGCTGCTGCTGCTAAGTCACTTCAGTCGTGTCCAACTCTGTGTGACCCCACAGACAGCAGCCCACCAGGCTCCCCCGTCCCTGGGATTCTCCAGGCAAGAACACTGGAGTGGGTTGCCATTTCCTTCTCCAATGCATGAAAGTGGAAAGTGAAAAGTGAAAGTGAAGCCGCTCAGTCATGTCCGACCCTCAGCAACCCCATGGACTGCAGCCTTCCAGGCTCCTCTGTCCATGGGATCTTCCAGGCAAGAGTACTGGAGTGGAAATGCCAGACTGGATGAATCACAAGCTGGAATCAAGATTGCTGGGAAAAATACCAACAACCTCAGATATGCAGATGATACCACTCTGTTGGCAGAAAGTGAAGAGGAACTAAAAAGCCTCTTGATGAGGGTTAAAAATGAGTGAAAAAGCTGGCTTAAAATTCAACATTCAAGAAACTAAGATCATGGAATCCAGTCTCATCACTTCACGGCAAATAGAAGGGGAAAAGTGGAAACAGTGACAGATTTTATTTTCCTGAGCTCCAAAATCACTGCAGTGACTGCAGCCATGAAATTAAAAGACGCTTGCTCCTTGGAAGAAAAGCTATGACCAACCTAGACAGCATAATAAAAAGCAGAGACATCACTTTACTGACTAAGGTCCATATATTCAAAGCTATGGTTTTTCCAATAGTCATGTATGGATGTGAGAATTGGACCATAAAGAAAGCTGAGCACCAAAGAACTGATGCTTTCAAACTTTGGTGCTGGAGAAGACTCTAGAGAGTACCTTTGACAGCAAAGAGATCAAACCAGTCAATCCTAAAGGAAATCAACCCTGAAGGGGTTGGAAGGGCTGATGTTGAAGCTGAAGCTCCAATACTTTGGCCACCTGATGTGAAGAGCTAACTCATTGGAAAAGACCCTGATGCTGGGAAAGATTGAGGGCAGGAGGAGAAGAGGGAGACAGAGGATGAGATGATTAGATGGTATCACTGACACAACAGACATGAGTCTGAGCAAACTCCAGGAGATAGTGAAGGACAGCGAAGCCTGGTGCACTGCAGTCCCTGGGGTTGCAAACAGTTGGACCAACTTAGCAACTAAACAACAACACTGAACGAAAGAAGATATAATCATGCCATTCACATAAACTTCAACTAAACAATACTGTTTAGAAATATATTTAAAGTGGGTAAAACAAATTCTTATCAAGGAGTCAGGATAGTGGTTCTTCCTAGGAAGAAGAGATGATGTTGTAATCAGAGAAGAGCATATGGGAGGCTTCTGTGGGACTCACAATGAGCTACTATTGAACTAAGTAGTGGTTACACAGCTCTTTGTTCTATGGTTATTCTGTAAACTATCGTGATTTATGTACTTTTCTGTGTACATGTTATCGCCTCCTCCGAAAAAGAGAGAGAAAGACGGGAATGGTAAAATACATGCAAAGTCGCTTCGGGTGTGTCCAACTCTGTGTGACCCTATGAACTGCAGCCAGCCAGGCTCCTCTGTTCATGGGCTTTTCCAGGCAAGAATACTAGAGTGGACTGCCCTGTCCTCCTCCAGCAGATCTTTCTGACCCAGGGATCGAACCTGTGTCTCTCTGTGTCTCCTGCATTGGCAGGCAAGTTTTTACCACTAGCGCCACCTGGTAAAATACACAGCACCAATCTAATTCCAAGGGGAGTGATTAGTATAAGACTTTTCAGCTATGCAGATCTAACTTCAGATGTTCTGTCCTGCTTTTCTCTAAGTATATTCATAACTGCTGGATCGTGAACAATCTGTGATTCAGAAATAAAGGTTCCTACACGTACAGATAAAAATAATTTCTTGTGGGTGATATTTCAAGTTTTTATTTACTCAATCCTTGGTGGGCTGGAGAAAAGTATTTTCTCAATAATGAGAATGCAAAATATAAAACTTCAAGTCATATGACGTTTTCAACAGCTTCGATAACCAAACACGGATCTGCTCCCTAGCACATAAGAAGTTCAGGAGAGCCACAGAGGGGATGCTAGGGGGACCAGGCAGGAACAGGGAAAGGTTACTCTTACCACTGTCAAAACTGTGCCTGGTATTCAACCTCGGTCTGTGGCCCCCAAAATTATCCCCCATAAACAGACTAGCCTATTACTTAGTATGTGGCGGTGGCGGCTGGTGGTTTAGTCACTAAGTCGTTCCCGACTCTTGTGACCCCGTGGACTGTAGCCTACCAGGCTCCTCTGTCCATGAGATTCTCCAAGCATGAGTACTGGAGGGGGTTGCCATTTCCTTCTCTAGGGGATCTTCCCCTAGGGATCGAACCCAGGGATCGAACCCAGGCCTTCTCTAGGGGATCTTCCCCAGGGATCGAACCCAGGCCTCCTGCATTGCAGGCAGATTCTTTACCAACTGAGCTATGATGAAAGCCCAAAATATAGAGGACAGTGGTGGTGGTGATTTAGTCTGTAGCACCTAACATGGGAAAGAAAAACAAAGAAATCTGGTATTGGTTGGCTCTGATAAAACAGCTAAGGGTTTGTTCATTTAAGTACAGGGGAGGGGACTTCCCTGGTGGTCCAGTGGTTAAGAATCTGCCATGCAATGCAGGGGACAGGAGTTCAACCCTAGGCTGGAAAACTAAGATCCCAAGTGCTGCGGAGCAAGTAAGCCCAAGCCACAGCTGCTGAGCCCCAACTACAGAGTCCATGTGCTGCAGCTACTGAGCCCGCGTGTTGGAACTAACCCCTGATGCAACCAAATGAATGAATTCAAATTAAACTCAAAAATAAAGGAAAAACTAGTAGCTGAGGTCCAAGTTATTCTTCTGTATACTTTTCAACATCTTCTTAGGCGCTTTATAAATATCTGCTGAATAATCATTTCCATACTGGTCATGGTAGTGAAAAGGAGCAGGATTGTAGGAAGGTACAAATGACTGTCCTGAAATAAAATTTTAAAAGTCAAGGATAAAATAAAAGGTCAAGAATACAATCTTAAAATACGAGCTTTCTCTTAGAAACATTTATGAACTTGTCATCCATTAAATTTTCTAACTTTTGTCTGTAATGCCTTCCCAGTAAACCATTCCATGTAACTACTATTTACTGTGTCTTAAATCTGTAACATTCAAACGTCAAGTGGCACACCTCTTAGGGTATAAGCAAGTCCCCAACATATAAATGGATTATATTCCAAAACTTCATTTGTAATTTGATCATTTGGAATATGGAATGTACTTTCCCACAAAGGCCATGAAATATGAAATATGGCAAAATTCCCAGGGTTGCCCATAAAGCCTATGAGGTAACTAAAATGTCATACTCTTCCAATGAGAAAAGGGGGCAAATCATATTTCAGCTCTCATCCTAGAGGCTCTTGAAAACAGGCTTTATGCAGTCTCAGCCAGTTCTGAAACTCATTCATACTTGAAAGTCTGTTATCAGTATAAAGAACGGGTGGATACGTAAGAAAGAGACAGCCAAAGAGTACTGCGCCATTAAAGGAAGAAGCAAAGTAAAACTTAAATTTTCCATCATGACACATTCATTCAATGTGTGCCAGAACTCCTGTAGCTGGAGCCAAAGGGGACGGTGTTAGATCATTAGAGAGTTTTTTCCAGGCTTCTCCAAGCCCAGGCTGGAGAGAATCTACAGGTACGTCAAACTTATCTTTTAGAAGACAACAGAGGACTAAAATACACCTTGAATCACTCTCCCAACTTTTTCCAATTAGGTCAGTAAAGGTTGGGTTAACCAAAGGCACCTCCTCTCAACAGAATTCCAACTTCCCCTGTTAAGGAAACAAGTATCAGGACTTTGCCTGCCTACTCCATAAGAATTCTTGCTCAACCAGTGAGTTTCCATGTAAGATAAGCTTCTAAAAGAAAGATTTGAGAAGAAGCAAAACTTCACTCACCTTTTCAACATAGAATACATCATCCATGAAAAAGTACCTCCTCTAAACCCCAGAAATTATTATGTCTAGAAAATCACACTTCCCAATTTCATAATCCCCTCAGGGATTTTCCATTTCTGCTCTTACCTTTGCCTCCCTACCAATAACCATGCAAAAGAGACCTAGTGCGAAATATAGTAATTTTCCCCTCTTGACAGAAAGAAGCACCACTAAGATGAACAAACAGAAGACCCAACTACGGGCAGGAAAGCAACACAGCTAGATGCTAACAACACCGTATCACTGACACAACAGACATGAGTCTGAGCAAACTCCAGGAGATAGTGAAGGACAGCGAAGCCTGGTGCACTGCAGTCCCTGGGGTTGCAAACAGTTGGACCAACTTAGCAACTAAACAACAACACTGAACGAAAGAAGATACAATCATGCCATTCACATAAACTTCAACTAAACAATACTGTTTAGAAATATATTTAAAGTGGGTAAAACAAATTATTATCAAGGAGTCAGGATAGTGGTTCTTCCTAGGAAGAAGAGATGATGTTGTAATCAGAGAAGAGCATATGGGAGGCTTCTGTGGGACTCACAATGAGCTACTATTGAACTAAGTAGTGGTTACACAGCTCTTTGTTCTATGGTTATTCTGTAAACTATCGTGATTTATGTACTTTTCTGTGTACACGTTATCGCCTCCTCCGAAAAAGAGAGAGAAAGACGGGAATGGTAAAATACATGCAAAGTCGCTTCGGGTGTGTCCAACTCTGTGTGACCCTATGAACTGCAGCCAGCCAGGCTCCTCTGTTCATGGGCTTTTCCAGGCAAGAATACTAGAGTGGACTGCCCTGTCCTCCTCCAGCAGATCTTTCTGACCCAGGGATCGAACCTGTGTCTCTCTGTGTCTCCTGCATTGGCAGGCAAGTTTTTACCACTAGCGCCACCTGGTAAAATACACAGCACCAATCTAATTCCAAGGGGAGTGATTAGTATAAGACTTTTCAGCTATGCAGATCTAACTTCAGATGTTCTGTCCTGCTTTTCTCTAAGTATATTCATAACTGCTGGATCGTGAACAATCTGTGATTCAGAAATAAAGGTTCCTACACGTACAGATAAAAATAATTTCTTGTGGGTGATATTTCAAGTTTTTATTTACTCAATCCTTGGTGGGCTGGAGAAAAGTATTTTCTCAATAATGAGAATGCAAAATATAAAACTTCAAGTCATATGACGTTTTCAACAGCTTCGATAACCAAACACGGATCTGCTCCCTAGCACATAAGAAGTTCAGGAGAGCCACAGAGGGGATGCTAGGGGGACCAGGCAGGAACAGGGAAAGGTTACTCTTACCACTGTCAAAACTGTGCCTGGTATTCAACCTCGGTCTGTGGCCCCCAAAATTATCCCCCATAAACAGACTAGCCTATTACTTAGTATGTGGCGGTGGCGGCTGGTGGTTTAGTCACTAAGTCGTTCCCGACTCTTGTGACCCCGTGGACTGTAGCCTGCCAGGCTCCTCTGTCCATGAGATTCTCCAAGCATGAGTACTGGAGGGGGTTGCCATTTCCTTCTCTAGGGGATCTTCCCCTAGGGATCGAACCCAGGGATCGAACCCAGGCCTTCTCTAGGGGATCTTCCCCAGGGATCGAACCCAGGCCTCCTGCATTGCAGGCAGATTCTTTACCAACTGAGCTATGATGAAAGCCCAAAATATAGAGGACAGTGGTGGTGGTGATTTAGTCTGTAGCACCTAACATGGGAAAGAAAAACAAAGAAATCTGGTATTGGTTGGCTCTGATAAAACAGCTAAGGGTTTGTTCATTTAAGTACAGGGGAGGGGACTTCCCTGGTGGTCCAGTGGTTAAGAATCTGCCATGCAATGCAGGGGACAGGAGTTCAACCCTAGGCTGGAAAACTAAGATCCCAAGTGCTGCGGAGCAAGTAAGCCCAAGCCACAGCTGCTGAGCCCCAACTACAGAGTCCATGTGCTGCAGCTACTGAGCCCGCGTGTTGGAACTAACCCCTGATGCAACCAAATGAATGAATTCAAATTAAACTCAAAAATAAAGGAAAAACTAGTAGCTGAGGTCCAAGTTATTCTTCTGTATACTTTTCAACATCTTCTTAGGCGCTTTATAAATATCTGCTGAATAATCATTTCCATACTGGTCATGGTAGTGAAAAGGAGCAGGATTGTAGGAAGGTACAAATGACTGTCCTGAAATAAAATTTTAAAAGTCAAGGATAAAATAAAAGGTCAAGAATACAATCTTAAAATACGAGCTTTCTCTTAGAAACATTTATGAACTTGTCATCCATTAAATTTTCTAACTTTTGTCTGTAATGCCTTCCCAGTAAACCATTCCATGTAACTACTATTTACTGTGTCTTAAATCTGTAACATTCAAACGTCAAGTGGCACACCTCTTAGGGTATAAGCAAGTCCCCAACATATAAATGGATTATATTCCAAAACTTCATTTGTAATTTGATCATTTGGAATATGGAATGTACTTTCCCACAAAGGCCATGAAATATGAAATATGGCAAAATTCCCAGGGTTGCCCATAAAGCCTATGAGGTAACTAAAATGTAATACTCTTCCAATGAGAAAAGGGGGCAAATCATATTTCAGCTCTCATCCTAGAGGCTCTTGAAAACAGGCTTTATGCAGTCTCAGCCAGTTCTGAAACTCATTCATACTTGAAAGTCTGTTATCAGTATAAAGAACGGGTGGATACGTAAGAAAGAGACAGCCAAAGAGTACTGCGCCATTAAAGGAAGAAGCAAAGTAAAACTTAAATTTTCCATCATGACACATTCATTCAATGTGTGCCAGAACTCCTGTAGCTGGAGCCAAAGGGGACGGTGTTAGATCATTAGAGAGTTTTTTCCAGGCTTCTCCAAGCCCAGGCTGGAGAGAATCTACAGGTACGTCAAACTTATCTTTTAGAAGACAACAGAGGACTAAAATACACCTTGAATCACTCTCCCAACTTTTTCCAATTAGGTCAGTAAAGGTTGGGTTAACCAAAGGCACCTCCTCTCAACAGAATTCCAACTTCCCCTGTTAAGGAAACAAGTATCAGGACTTTGCCTGCCTACTCCATAAGAATTCTTGCTCAACCAGTGAGTTTCCATGTAAGATAAGCTTCTAAAAGAAAGATTTGAGAAGAAGCAAAACTTCACTCACCTTTTCAACATAGAATACATCATCCATGAAAAAGTACCTCCTCTAAACCCCAGAAATTATTATGTCTAGAAAATCACACTTCCCAATTTCATAATCCCCTCAGGGATTTTCCATTTCTGCTCTTACCTTTGCCTCCCTACCAATAACCATGCAAAAGAGACCTAGTGCGAAATATAGTAATTTTCCCCTCTTGACAGAAAGAAGCACCACTAAGATGAACAAACAGAAGACCCAACTACGGGCAGGAAAGCAACACAGCTAGATGCTAACAACACCGCCCTGGTCCAGATATCCACCTGCTGGCTCCTGGATGGAATAAAAAAGTAATCAGTAAGATCTTCCACCATGGACACAGTTCTTCTGCAACTTTCTAGTTTTCTTAACTTGATTAATAACTCCTATTTTCCCCCTATAATAACAGAATCTGATTTTGATAGTCATTTTAACGTATTCCTGGCCATTGCTATACATTCCATAGGGTATTTTTCTGTAGTCAAACTTCTTATAGATTATTTCTTTATCAAGCCTGTCCCCTCTTCTTCAGCATTATTCTAATACCAATATTTCACCACTGTTTTCTTTCTAATGTTGAATACAATTTCAATTTGTAGGGTTTATTTTCTCCTGCCAAAATGACAATTATGCTGTACAAACCACTGTGTTTGTCTGTCAAATGTAAGTATCCATATCCTCCTTTAAGCAAAATCACAATGAATGAATATGGCGCTCCTGGCAGTTAGGAGACCATTCTAGCAACTGAAGAGGTTGGCTTAGACACAGCTCAAACTAACAGAGACAGATGACCTAGATCAGAAGTTTTCAACTTGTGCCCTTTCAAGAGCAGCCTGAAGGGCAGGGTGCCAGGCAAGCCGGGCTCTGGCTCCTTCATACAGGTTTCTGCCAACCCAAGCAGCTGTTGTACACACTGGACTTATATATGTAATTTCAAACTTACAGAGACCTTCAACTTAAAAAAAGTAGTTAAGGCTTCTGGTCTAAATGTTTTATCACTAATTAAGACAATAAAAGAATGACTCCACAAAATACTTCACCTGTAAAGAAATGGATCCAGTCTTTCTTTCAAACAGTCTAAACCATAAATTAAACAAGTTATTTTTTTCTGTCCAGCAAGAGTCAACAATCACTAATTGCTCAGATTTAATAAATCAGTGTTTCAGTGAGTTAGTAGTTTTAGTTTCACCACTCATTCATTTGCTCACACATTCCACAAACATCTATCAAACACCTTGATACTCAGATCAACAGCACTAGCATCGCCAGTGGATACTGGTTAGAAATGCAGAATCTCTATGGATAAACAACAAGGTCCTACTATAGGACAGGAAACTATATTCAAAACTATATGCTGTAATAAACCATGATGAAAAGAATATGTACATAAACTTATATCTGAATTACTTTGCTGTACAGCAGAAATTAACACAACATTATATACTGACTATACTTCAATTAAAAAAAATTTTTTAATGCAGAATCTTGGGCCTCACCCGGATCTACACAATCAGAAACGGCATATAACAAGCACTCTTCCTGATTCCCTGACAGCTCAGTTGATAAAGAATCCACTTGCAATGCAGGAGACCCCAATGTGATTCTTGGGTTGGGAA